>JAFIDM010008419.1:37143978-37171131 GCA_023159025.1 Thereuonema tuberculata | reverse complement strand
TCTCTTTCTAAACGGCGGTTACATAGTAATGGAAGGGTTAATAAATAAAGAAATGGGAGAAGATTAAAAAGAAATAGGTTCTTGAGAAATAATTAAAAAAATAATAAAATAAAATGGATTCATTAGAATAATAATAATAATCTGTTTAAAATATTAACATATCCTTAATCTGTTATTGTAATTTTACAAATTGTCATGATTATGCTTTATTAAATATATAAAATTCTAAAAACTATCGAGGAAAAATTACTCGAATTTACTCCCATAAAAATAAAGGTATTATATAATCTATAATAAATAAATAATTTCTCATTTAAATAAATCCTTAAGTTGATAGCTTTGCGCTCGACCTCAAATGATTGTTATATCCATTGTTATTCTTATAACTAGCTTCGACAGAATACTACGTTTAGCCCAACATTTATAATGAGGTATTTATAATATATTAACGGATATAAATTCGTTTCTGTTTTGAAGACGGAAACAAATATTTTTACAGTACTCTTTCCCTTAGTTATGAAAACGAGTTCTCTCGACTTGACACTAAATAGTCTTTGCATTCACAAAGCTCTTAGTTTTATTTATTTATTTATTTATTTATTTTGAAATCTACACTAAAAAATTGGGATGGAGTCTCATCCGGATCCGGAGCTAATGGAATGGTATTTCTTGGAATCCATATTCCACAAATAATTCGGAGCATCAGTGGTTCTGGAATTCATATATTCAAAGTTAGAAAATTTCATTAAGCACAACAGTATATAAATTGCTAGCGACGAGATAATAATGGACTAGTATAATTTATTCTATGCATCGGAGAGAAAATAATTAGAACAAAAACGTCTTAAAATGCAATTTTAAATCGAAACATGCGAAGACATTCACCTACAATGACAGAAAACTCAAACATTAGGCCTATATATCGGTAACATTAAATTTCATGATTGTTATTCTGTTTTCTGTTTATGTGAAGAAGAAGAACGATTTGTTCATTCTTTTCTTATTGATGTAACTATATTCCTGATGAAAACCTTTGATTAAACAGTACGAAGAGTCCTACGAAGCTGAAACTTTCACAATAAGTATGTGAAACGCAGAGCTGTATTGCTTTTGGTACAAATCGAAATCAGAGATAAGGAGTTACGGGACAAAAAAAAAAAAAAAAGTTCACTCTACATGAATGATTTTTTTTTCCTTAACAAATTTTTATGCGTTTCTTTATTAAGATAGTGCTTGATAAAGCAACTGTGTATCTTAATCAATTACATGACCTTAAGCAATTATCACGCACAGGTAAACACCGTATGTGGTTTTTAATTAGTAAACAGATAGAAGCTAACGTTTCTTAAGAGACAGTAAAAAAAAAATAAAGTATCATATAGGAGGGGTTTCTGCAAGGGGGTCAGGCAAAATGGCCAAGAACGAACCGTAAACGTCTAGACACCAATTTACGAGTAACAATGGCTCTCCTGGTAACAGTGACCACATCCCAGTTTTTGGGAAACTGTCTTGTCCCCACAGCGAACGTCTGGCGGATCTCTCTTTGGCCCGAAGCAGGAAACTGTCCCTGGCTAAGTGTTAAAAGCCTTTATAATTTACAGCAAGAGCTCTTGTTTTTTTTATGAGGCAATCGATCCTTTACATCACGTGGCTTCTGCCAGGGCAGCCGTATTTAAGTAGCGCTTGTTTTATTTTAACAGCTTCAAGATGCTATCGTCTAATAAGATGTAATAAAGTTTGCAAAATTAATCAGAGCCGATACACAAGGGCGTCCAATCACAGTCAGCCATTCATTCCTGTCATAAATTGACAAATCAAGGAAGAATTCTGATTTGAAAGTTGTTTGATTTCAGGTTTTGAAAAGAAAATATTCAAGGAGTTTTCATCGTGGAACCTCAGTGATTAAAATATAGATAAGAACAGCATGGAATTCTTTAAAAAATTTGCTTAATTTGAAAATAACCCAAGCTAAAAGTATTTTAAAAAGTCACTTTAAAGGCCAACACATTAGCATAAAAACAGATGCAATTTAAAACTTATTTTCTTGTATGTTTATAAGTTTTAAATTGCGTCTATTTTTATAATAATAAAATAAGAAAATAAGATTAAAATTTCTCAGAGACGAATGGAACGAAACAAATTAAATATAACATTGACAGACAGGAAAAGAAACACGTGGATCAGACAACAAACCAAAATACAAGACGCACTTATATGTCTAAAGAAGTCAAAATGGAGGTGGGCAGGACACCTGGCCAGAAAGACTGTGGAAAACTGGACGAGCCTGACCACGTTTTGGAAACCCTCCACAGGTCAAAGCAAAAGAGGAAGACCAAAGGGAAGATGGAAGGATGAGATGGAGAAGTTGGCGGGGAAGAGATAGAGAAATAAAGCTGGTGACCGAAAAAGATGGAGATGTATGGGAGAGGCCTTCGTCCAGGAGTGGACTGATAAAGGCTGAATGAATGAATGAATGAATTTAAAACTAGAATTTAAAAAAAACTCCAGACGCCGTTTCGTCCCGTACTGCAGGACATTATCAATGGAAGTCACTTCCATCGATAAACGGGATGTTTTTAAATTACAATTTTAAATTGCATCTATTTTTATGCTAGTGTGTTGCCCTTTTAAGTAACTTTTTGAAATCAATGAGCACAAATCAAATAGTTAAATACTTTTTGAAATTTTGTTTATAAACGTAAAAAAATTTCAAAAAAGTATTTACCTAGTGTAAATTGTAATAACTGTCCAATTAAAACGTATCTTCAAATTTACGTGTTGCCGAAAAGAAGTCAGTCCTCAAATAGAACGTTATTATTGAGGAATTCAGTTACTATCAGATCTTTGTTTTCTGAGTAATGTCCGCCTATGTGTGATCGTGACTCGTCTCTCAATATCTTGGATGGGGAGGTTCGTTAGCGTCGTCCGTTCCAAAGACATTGAAGTGGACACAGCAGTGACACAGACTTGTTAATTTAGCTTGAATTTCTCCTGAAGAAGATTCGTGGCATCCGAGTCGACATATTGAGTATTATAATCTGGAGTAGAAAAATTTTCCATTCACTCTTTTGTGTTTAGTTTGGGCCAGTACTTTTCAATCTTCTTCGTTTCACGGCGCACTTTTATATTTGCAGGAATGTACATTAAGCATTTAAAAATATCCTAACATTTTTATTTTTAGATGATTTGAAAAGTGAATTTAAAGTAAGGTTGTCAACCAAGGTTAACAATGAGCTCCCCAAAGGAAGCTCGAAAGCTCCAGAACGTGTAAGTATGGTTTTAATTTTTAATTATAATTATGTTTAAATTCTTTAACTTATTTTGTGCGTCGGCTGAAACTTATTTTTTCATTATGAATTACTGAGCATACGTAAATACTTCTTCAAGACTTTCTTATATAAAGAGCAAAATTTAACGTCCGTAATAATTCAAAAATCGAGAAAAAAATCACAACTGGACAGCTAAAATGCCTTCCTTTTAGTGCTTTTCAGTGAAAGGACAAGGGTTTAATACTGTGGATTTCACAGGATTACTTTTTAATTGTTTCTTTTTTATCCCGGCGACCATACCCGGGATCGAGAATGCTTTTCCCTTATTTTTCGCGGAGACTGAGCAAACCCTCAAGGATAAATTCTGCTGATGATTCCTAATAAGATGAAACAGCTTTTCAGAATTTAATAAGAACCATATATGGTCTGGAGACAGAACAGATAAAACATGTTATCTGTATTGATTTGAAATTGTTTTAAGAGACAGTTTTCGAACTCAGCTGGTATAAGTCTACTACATTCTGCAAATATTAAGTAAGTTAGTTATTATCATAGTTTTCTTGGTACTTATTTGTTTCAATTTTTAAAATGGTCTTGCTTTAAAATATACCGAGTAGTTAGTCATGGAATCTATAAACTACAGTCGGTTTTTTGTAAAAAATTGAAGTGACGTCAGACAACCGCGTAACACAGTATTCTGCAGCGAAGAATATAGTTCCGGTGTTCTTGTTATTTCATCCTAAATTTAGAAGATTACTGTTGATTTGAAAATATTAAGTATGTTAAGAGACAGAAAATATAACTGTTCAAATAATTAGATTTGTTTATTTTCGGTCACACAGCAAGGAAACATGCATTTGGTTAACGTTGTTGAGGGTCTCCTTTCAAAATGGCAGCCTCCAGTGCACGGCACTCGTCGCCCTATAAACATTTCAAAAGTAATTATTAAGGCCAATCGATACATAGCAGTACGAAACTAATAATTTTAATGTTTATTCAAAGTTTAGTGAACTGGAGCAGCCCCTGTCTGTTAATGATTAACAACAATTTTGACAGGAATATCGGTGTTTTTTATCCCATTAAGAAAGAATTTGAAAGGAGGGTATTTTACTCACACCAGACAAGAAGAGGCCTCGGAAAGCAAATCATTCTGATAAAATTTATGATCCACTTCTAAGCACTGCAATCAGAGATAAGATGCATAAAATGTTTTTTCAAAATGAAATATCAACCATAGGGAATATACTGAAAGAAATTACTCACGATTCGGAGTTGCAAAGTATTTCCTGCAGTACTCGATAATATATAGAAGGTTAAAATTGTTTGATTTTGGTATCAGTATTGGCTAAAATTCCCGACTGTGTGACAGTGAAGATATAATCACTTGGCGACACAAATATTTGTTAGGTTTATTTGATATTTTGAAAGTGGCAGCAGAAATTTGGAGGAGTTTGGAGCAGAAATTTGGAATATAATAAGGTCCTGACTCAAGCAAATGCAGGCAACTGCAAACCTTTCATTTCTTTTATATATTTCTTTTACCAATGCACTTAAAATTCTGAAAATTTAAATATAACTTATGAAGCATCTGGGATTTATATTTTCTTGTTTTTAATTTTCAAAATATTCTGTAATTAATTAAAATAAAATACAAAAACAGTTAATTTTTTGGGTAGTAGGCCTACTGAAATGATGAAAAAAATTTGTAAAATAATGATTTATATTTAAAATATTCCTTATTAGTGCAATAGTTAATTTAAAAAAAAATAATTTAATCTCACACAATTTCAAAAAAATCAATTTTTATTTTTGAAAACAATTAACTATTGAACTAGTAATGAATATTTTAAATACAACTTATTATTTTACAAAGTTTTTATCATTTCAGGCTTTTATCAGTTTTTTTTTAAGTTGAAAATACCTCGAAAACACTCAAAAAAATTGACTGTTTTTGAATTTTAATTTAATTAATTATAGATTATTTTGAAACTTAAAAACAATAAAATAGAAATCCCAGATGCTTCACAAGTTCATATTTAAGTTTTCATAATTTTAGCTGCATTGGTAAAAGAAATATATAAAGAAATAAAAGGTTTGCAGTCGCCTGCATTTGCTTGAGTCAGGACCTTAATGATCTTGCAACTCAAATGGCGTCAGCTACTTTGTAATTTACAACTTTTCCTACATCCGTTACAGTAATTATTATTATTCACTGAGGTTTATAATGTTTATATATTTGTGGAAATTATTGCATAAAAAGCCACGTAAAAAAAACAAAAAAAAAAACGACGAATACGATATGGTTGAAATCACTACTTCTCTGCCAGAAGCCATTTATTCTTCTGGACACACTTTTTTTTCGGGTGAAATCAATTCGTTGTGTTTACATTCCTGGATTTTCACGGGTATCTAATTGGAAAAATTCTTTGGAAAGGGAGCGTTTTTCTTTTGTAGTGGTCGCTCGAACGGACGAGGTCAGACGAGAAATCGAATTTGTGCAGCTGTCGCTCAAGCGGAGACCCCACAGGGACCTGGCGCGACCACTTCCCAGGGAAGGCGGGACGCAACACTTGACAGACAAACACACAACTTTAAATCTTCTTGGGAGGATACAAATTAAATTCGTGTAACATCTTCTTATACTTTCTCAATGGTTACATAGGACGTTAATCAAGCAACTGCCTTCAAAGCTACAAACATTAGATTCTGTCTCCGGTATTCTGGTAATAATAAGAATGAAATTAAGGCCACCACACATTGTATAACCTGCATGTATTCTGGTAAATACATTGAAAACTTACAGAATATAGTACAATCCTGAAATATATCTTAATCACACAACCTATAAACTATTTCGACAGTTTTAAAGATATCTTGAAAGGTATCTTGACAGCTGTATTATAATTAAAACCAAGGATGTAGGCCTAGACAGGATTTTATTTCGTGAAGCAAGGCAACCAATCAACCAGAAACAATATGATCTTCATTTCGAATTCCCTCAATCGATCATCCAACCAAAAAAAAAAAAAAGAAAGTAGCGTTTATTCTGTACTGTATATTTTTGAGATTTCGATGGGGGAGGGGGTGGCAGAATAGGGCTCACAATCGTTAGTCCAATTAGACAATTTACAACAATAACTCGAGATATCTTCCAAGGCCCGATAGGTCTTCGGGCAGTCAACAGTTGTTCCGATTGATGATTGGAGGCAAAAAAACTATTCAGACTTGAAATATATTTCACTTAACTGTTGCAAATTTGACGATTTTCAATGAAAATAATTCCGTGAAGTTGTTACATGTTTAAACACATTAAAATTTGAGACCAATGTTCAAACTGACATCTCAAGACAATAAGCCTGTTTCACGCTTATTAGGCGATCATCAGTTGAGAGTAGTCAGAATGAACAAAGCAGGTCTCATATCGGTCTACGTTAAACGACGACCATCAGCAAGGACTTATTCATGTAATGAAACTTCAAGATCCTGGAACAGAGGTCAATGATTCAGTTACGAAAAGTAAAATGACCAATGCTAAAGAAGAAATTAAAATTAATATAACTGAAATTTATATATAAATTAAAATTCTGAGCTGTAAATTACATAATAAACAACGTTAATTTTGATGTAAATCAGATTATTAATTTTTTAAAGACAAAAAAAAAAAACAAAAAGCAAAGTAAAAACAAAATAAATTCAATGCCACGATATTTGAAGTTTACAGTCTATCTCAGGTGATATTTGACCTCTTTATTTATTTATTTATTTATTTATTTATTTATGTATTTTTCTTTTTCAGTATCGGGGAACTTATAAACCACGTCTTATTATTTCAAAGTTTAAATTTTATTTTCTAATCACTTGCCACAGTATTTTTTTTTAGTTTTTTGTTTATGATCTTGCCATGGGGGTAATCAAAAGTTGGCATGCCAACTACATACACATATTTTAAATCTTAGTAAATCTAAGAGATTTTTAAATGAAATAATAGGAATAAAGTTAGATCAACACAACTTTGCTAAACAGCAATGGGTGAGACCACATGTTTACTAAGTGACATTCTAGAATAACTGTTTCACGCTCTTTGGCGATCATCAGCTAGGAGCAGTCACCAGTAAATAGCGAGGTCTCGGTAATGAGGCTATTGTGAGTAATCATCGGAATCACAATGGCGCCTCAAAAGCAAAAAAAACAACAATAGCCTCAGTACCGAGACATCGCTGTTTTACTGGTTACTACTCCTAGCTGGTGATGGCCAAAGAGCGTGAAACAGCTGTTCTAGGATATCATTAATAATCACGTGATCTCACCCATTGTTGTTTATGATTGAATTTTCTACGCATTAAATAAAAATCACTGAGGCCGGCGCACTGCTGGCACATGGATTTTCTTATTAACGTTTTAATAATGATTTTTTTTTATTATTATTGTTATTTTTTGTTTTTGAGGCGCCACTGCGATTCCGACAACTTTGTTAATTTTGTTAATCGCGACTAGTAACTAACAGTACTATGCTTGTTCTAGACGATTCTCTAGCTATTCGTGTTTCATTATTAATTGACCATTACTATAAAATTAGACCATAAATTCCTTCTGTCCGTTTCTTTGGGGAAATTTTACAAGTACCACGTTACTTTCCACAACGATAACAACGTTCTAATCGACGCCATACAGCTGCTAAATAGTTCTTTGAAGTTGTACTAACTGTTTTGGTATCGTATATCTCTGAAAATCAGACTAATATTCGACTTGAGACTTTTCAACAGTTGCTGGGCTGTGGAAACCGAATACGCTTTGGTTGGACGTCATTGGTTGATTGACGTGGTGGGGTCAGCGAAGTCGTCTTTTAATTTCTCACTCTGTCGCTCAACGCTGGACCTCACAGGGTGAAGAAAACTATCCTCCCCCTTCTCCTTCGTCCACGAGAACCTCTAGAGTTGTTTGTAACTTCAAATGCTTACAACCAGATTCTAAAATCTGCAAATACTTTACCAAGCCAGAGATTAAAAGTTCACTGTCCCATGATCAACTATTGTACGTAACCCATACAATAAAAACTAACGCCTTTAAATAACGCTATTATAGCAGCAATGACTTCAAATTAATACAATTTAACTTTAAACGTAACCAAATAATCTAAAATTAAGCTATATTTATAAAATTTTATAAATATCATGAGTCGTATTTTCGTCTCAGTAGTGGATATAATAAAAATGATAAAATAAGTTTCAATCGTATAGGATTATCTTTATCTTTAGTTTATGATCTCATTTAAGACCAGAACTAGTAATAGTAATCAAAGTATGTTCATCATACAAGGGTTATTGAAGAAAGTGTGACCATTCGAAAATTTCTATTCTAATTTTTTTATTATTTTTCAACATTTTATTTCAATTATTAAAAATTTTTTTTTTTGTTTCTGTCAAAAATTGAATTTGCTCTGGTTTGATTTTTTTTTTTTTTGGAATTTTGAACAACTTATGTAATTTTTATATAAAAGCTTAATATCAAAATGATCAATCAATTATATGAAGGCATTAGTATGAATTCTATATCACCATTATTAGACATAGGCCTATTCCTAAAGAATTCATAACGATTCTCTCCAATCTAATTTAGACTGCTTCTGAATCAAATGTTTCGAAGAATTAGGGCTTGCACCGACATAAAGCAGGGCCGACATTAGGGGGTGGCGGTCCCGCGCTTGGTTAGAAAAAAAAAGGAAAAAATAGGAAAAAAAAAAGAAAAAAAAAATTTTTTTTTTGATTGTTAAAATAGGATTGTCAAGGGCCCCGCAAAATTCATCTTGCCCGAGGCCCCGCACCCTCCTAGCGCCGGATCTGCATAGAGAAATAAGATATCATTTTGGGACATTTTTAAAAATGAACATTTATAACTTTAACATTTTTTTGTATGTGGTTTTTTTAATAGCTTATACTCTCTTTTTTTATAATAAAATACTTTCGTTCAATTTTAAGTTAGTGTCCATTTATTTCCCATTTACGTCTTCGAATATCATAATATTAGGTTTATTGGCTTAAGGAATTACAAAGTGTTACATTGAACAGCTCCTCCTCAAGTATTCTTTTTATATCTAATAAATGTAAAGAATCGATAAAAACAAACTGCAACTTATGAGAAAAGATTCTCAAAGTTATGGGGTATTTGACCATCACAGACAACTGACGAGAAAGAAGCGGCATATCGTTGAGTCAATAAAATATTCATACTACTGTAACATTAAAAACAATATTTTTAATTCATTTATGAATTTTATTCTTATCTACTATTGTAATAAATAGGGGCTATTGAAATAGAAAAAAAATGGTCAAACACTTTAATATTTTATGTGTGCCTATCTTTCTGTTTCAACATTTACAATAATAAATGAGGATGATATTATTAGTATATTAAAGATATTGGTTTTAAAATAATAATAATTTTGCATATTAGACTAATACTTAAAGAAAATATCTGGTCACTAGGAAACAATAGAAGATCAGAAGAAATAAGCTTCAAATAATGGCAATTTTGTATTATCTCCAATTCCAAAATATTACTTTTGTTCGCAAATGTTACTGGTAAATGGAGTATTTATGCAAATAGTCAAAGACTGATAAAATAGATTTAGTCGATAACAAACTCCTCTTGAATAAATCAAACTTTTATTAGACATAAATTCTTCTAAAATAAAAATTCTCCACAAGACAACATTTCAATAGCTTTACCAGCTATATTTTTTCAAGCACCAAGTAAAATAAAATAAAATAAAATAAAATAAAATAAAATAAAATAAAATAAAACTAACAGGGAACGTCCTCTTCTCCAACTCCAAACTCCAAACAGAACTCCAAACAGAAAAAAACTGTTTGGAGTTGGTAGGGAAAAGGATGTTCAGTGTCTTTTCCCTGTTAGTTTCATTTTATTTTATTTTACTTGGTGCTTCAAAAAGATAGCTGGTAAAGCTATTGAAATATTGTCTGGTGGAGAATTTTTATTTTAGTAGAATTTATGTTTAATAAAAGTTTGATTTAGTCTTTCATGCTTTATAAGATAGGAATTTATAGAGGCTCATAATGTAAAGATTATATGTGAATTAGGTTTTTTATATAACTTATTAAAAAAAAAAGTGAATGTACAGATACAAAATTTTCATTGTTACAGCAATTCCTCCCATTAACTTATAAACAGTTTGAAAGAATGGAGTTTTTATTATTCATGTTTGAAAATTATATGCTGCCAAATGACTATACGTACGAAATTAATAAGGAATTTTCATCTTTATATTTCGTTTTAGATTACCTCCATTAGTAAGAGACCAATGCTTGGTTCGACTCGGTTATTGTGAGCTTATGGATGGATTTTAACTGACCAACTGCTTTCACAGTATAATAGGATTCACAAAGGTGTGGGCTGTATCTCAGACCCAGGTCCTTCACTTCAAAGAAGTGGGTGTAATATCGTTTCCTCTTTCATTATGGCCCCTTATTATTGTATTGATATGATCCATTCTACTCTCGATGTGCTTCTCCACATGAAGATGGATGGGACTTGAGAGAGGGTCTAGCAAGGAGGGGGAAGTGAAAAAAGAGAGAAAGAAAATACAGAGGGCGACACTATAAACAGAATCTGTCAAGTGGTGACTAAGGTTCCCTCTTTAGAAGCCTGATCGCGCCTACAAGGCTTAAGCCTATCATCGTGATGGGGCATTCAGTAGTGGTGTATAGGTAGTCCTCCCCCCAATCTACCACCTCACGCCCAGGCCCTTGACTTCGAAGAAAGGACCTTCTTAGGCGAATGTGTGCAAACCGCTCGGCTGGGGTCCACTCCATTCACGGTTAACCATTCTCCTTGGTTTTCCCCTACCCACCCAGAGGTCTCTTCTTTTGCGACTTAGGGCCGACCTGGGGAGGGAAGAGGAGGGTCCTTGCCAACCCAAAAATCGTTCCGGATGCATGCCTTCCCGAAAAATGATTCCGGGTCATAGGAACGCGATGACATGATGACCATTTCCACGTTGTGCAGATTAGCTGATACAATTTTATTTTTATCTAAATTTTTATGGCTGGGACTTTCTAATAGTTTGTCTACAACTGAATCGTTTATCTTAACACAGATACACACACATAAAGTTGAATAAATACGAATTGAACATTTTTTCTCATCTCTCTAGACCTCTGTTTACATACTAAGTTAACTGTTGTAAAATACTTTATTATGTGACACACAACAGTTCCAATTTTAACCTACCTTTCTAAAAAAAAAACAAGGTTTTCAGCCTGAAATCTGAATTAGTAATACTTTCTAACTTTTTGTACTGAGCGGCTCACATAACAATTTTTTTATAGTTTTCATGGCCCTTTTTAGTTTACTTTGGAATAGGAACGTGAGATTTATCAAAGCAGTCACTCATTTGTGTGTGTGTGTATCCCACTAATAACTTTTGAACCGCGGATCTTCTTGTAACTTGGTATACATATTTAAGGACTACAGGGGATTTAACTTTGATATTTGAAATCTTTACTAAGTGGGCCCTTTTCGAGAACTTAGTGCAACAACAAAAATTCTCAGAGAAAAGTATTGGAATCTAAACAATGGTTTTCTTAGTGCTAAATTAACGTATATAATGTCTAACAGATGGATGTTGACGATCCCGTATTTTCGTGATTTCACGTAATTTACGCGAGAATAGTCTCTATCCATGTCTTCTCACAAAATATTGAAATATTGAAATGAATTATAATACGGGGAAATGCATGAGACTTTTACTACATTTTAATATAATTTTTTATTTTATTGTTGTTTATCCCGGCGCGGCGGGCCATTCGCGGGATCGCATTTGCTTTTGGGTACATTTTAATATAGTTTTAATAAATTGAAAACAGTCAATAAACAAACAATAAATTCATTAGGTAGCATTTTCGTAGTGACAGACATTAAAAATACTAAATTCCTTGAGACCTGCTGAAGAGGCTAATGCCGAGATCTCGTGTTTTTCGTAATTCTCGCGCAAACGTGATCGTCAACATCCATCTGTTAGACAGTAGTTGGTTTTTTTTTTTAAAAACATTAAAAAAAAAAAATTATTAAAATATAAAAACATTAAAAATTCGAGGAGACGGACTAGCCTTTACAAACTAGCCTTTTCAAAGCGTTAACAAGCTCCTTCGTCAACGTATGATAACAAAAAGCAAGAAGAGTTGATATTTTAAGGTCCTGACTCAAGCAAATGCAGGCGATTGCAAATCTTTTATTTCTTTTATATATTTCTCTTACCAATGCACCCAAAATTCTGTAAATTTACATATGAACTTGTGAAGCATCTGGGATTTCTATTTTCTTGTTTTTAAGTTTCAAAATATTCTGTAATTATTTTAAATTAAAATTCAAAAACAGTCATTTTTGGGTGTTTTCGAGGTATTACTCCTGAAACGATAAAAAAATTTGTAAAATAATGATTTGTATTTAAAATATTTATTATTAGTGCATCAGTTAATTTTAAAAAAAAATTAAAATTGTGTTTTTAAAATTGTGTGTAAAAAAAATTAACTATTGCACTAATAATACGGACCTTAATACAAAGGCCCATTTTTTCCAAAACAATAGGAATTTAATTTATGTTAAAATTTCAGCTCACTAAGATAGTTTTATATATATATGTACTCAGGCATACAGCCAAGATTTTGTTAAGGTCCATTACATTAAATTTTTATAAATGACTTTGCTTTCTTTAAATGAAATTTTAAAAGTAAAATGATCTTAATACTAATATCTATGGCGGGAATAGGCTGTTTGAATTTCATCATTTGCACAAATACACTTGAACATAGACACATTCTTTTCTTTTTAACTTCCCTGAAGGGGGTGGTGGTCCGGACATCCCTCCCCTAGCTACGTGCCTGATATATATATACAGGGTGATTCATAAAGTACTGGAAAAACAGGCCTATAAAGAACGAACATCGAAATATTTTTTTCAGTCAAATTCGATGCAAAAAAAGTAAAATAGTCATGGAATTCCGGATCGACTCGCTACAATTTTTTTTATTTACCCCCCCCCCCCCCCCCGGGCTCCTTGTGTTTGAAAAAAACCCAATGGAGTCAATACTCTATTTCACTAAGCCTATTCTAATCTCGCTTTCCTGCCTTACTCTTCCCGGTTGCGAAGGGTGCTAACTAGATCATTTTTTTTTCATAGGAGCAGAAAAAAGGCTAAAATGGGGACCCCATTTTATCCGACTCAGAATCGCACATTCGATCCGGAAATCCATGTCCTATTTTACTTTTTTTTTTTTACACCGAATTTGACAGAAAAATATTTCGATATTCATTCTTTGAAGGCCTATTTTTACAGTACTTTATGAATCACCCTGCATATGTGATATGGTTTTGTATTGGTTTTTTTCAAATTCCACATTACTGTCCGGCTTCATTTATATATATATATATGTATATATAGCCGGACAGTGATATGACATTTGAAACGCCAATACAAAAAACAAATCACTGTCTAAAAAATGCCAAAATAATCTTTGTTTTGGCATTTTTTAGGCGGTGATTTGTTCTTTGTATTGGCGTTTCAAATTTCATATCACTGTCCGGTTATTTATGTTTAGTAATATAAGTTAATTTTATTCTTATATTCTATACGTTCTAAATTTTCCAAATTGCAAATGATTGATTGAAATCTTTGCTCTGCGAAACTCGAAAAGCTAACATTTGAGTTTTGTCTTTTCGATATCATACCTATTTTTGAAGTGTATATATTATTACTTCTTACTAAGGTATTTATCTAATTTATTTATTTACTTCTTTTATATTTTAACTCCATATTAAGGATTTTGCTCTTTTTTATTTTAATATTTTTGTTTTTGAAATTATAATTTAGTTAGTAGTTTTGTTTTTAGATTTAGATAATTTAGTTATTTTTTTAAAATTTAGATTAATTCATTATATATTAGATTGAGATAATTTAGTTAATTTAGTTAATTCGGTTTTAAATTTAGGTTAATTTAGGTTAATTCAATAAGTAATAAAAAAACCTCAGACTCTTTTTTGCTTCGTTTTATATTTAGGTAATTTAGTTATTATTTGATAAAATTTTTTAAATTTTAGATAATTTAGTTATTATTTGATAAAATTTTTTAAATTTTAGATAATTTAGTTATTAATTTTTTTAAATTTTAGATAGTTTAATTCATTAAATATTAGATAATTGATAAAATCTTTCAATTTTTGGTAGATTAGTTTTAATTTTAAATTTAGATTTAGATAATTTAGTTATTTTAGTTAATTCGGTTTTTAATTCAATACGTAATCTTCCTTTTATATTTAGATAATTTAGTTATTATTTGTTTATTTTTAATTTTTTAAATTTTAGATAGTTTAGTTATAATTTTTTTAAATTAAAAAGAGTAACTCTTAATATATTGCGTTTTTACTAAATTGTTTCTAAATTTCGCCGCTGATGACGTGGTTGGTAAATTTATTTTATCGCCATAGAAACAGGATCTTTACTTTGTTTCGGCATTTTTTAGGCAGTGATTTGTTCTTTGTATTGTCGTTTCAAATTTCATATCACTGTCCGGCTATTTATGTTTAGTAATATAAGTTAATTTTATTCTTATATTCTATACCTTCTAAATTTTCCAAATTGCAAATGATTGATTGAAATCTTTGCTCTGCGAAACTCGAAAAGCTAACGTTTGAGTTTTGCCTTTTCGATATATATATATATATATATATATATTATTAGTCCTACCGGGTATGCGAAGTACAACACAAAGTCATTTCAGTCTCTCCTCCTTTCCTCTGTTTTTAGTTTTTCTCTGTGCCCATATTGCTTTCATTCTTTCAGAATGGGCCTTTTTCTATTTTCAGTCCAATTGGTTCCTGTTTTCCTGGGTCTTTCTGCATAACAAACTGTCCACTCCGAAATTTTCTGCACAAGAAGTTTCCTGTCGTATACATCTTGTTGTGATATCCCTGCTTCTTGCAGGTCCTGTTTAATTGCAGCTATCCATTTCATTGTTTCCGTTTTAGCCTTACTGCGAGTTTCTTAGAATTCCACAACTTGTTTAGTTGTGGTTGGTTCCATTCTTTAAATACCGTATGTCCATAAAATTTTAGTCTCGGTTTTTTTTTATATCCGAATATATACCCGGTGCTAGGTGTTTACAGGTAATTTGTAGTTCCAATTCCTAACTTAAAGATCAGATTAGGGGAAATAAAAAAAAAAAAATAGGAAAACATTTTGAGGAAAGTAGGCTTAAGGTCTTTGAAGAATGTCTCTTTAAATATTTACGTCAAACTTAAAATTTCCGTTTTTCTTCAGAATCGATATCATTTTTCATTTTTCTTAAGAATCGATATTATATAAATAATACCAACCGATTCGCGATGGTTTAAAAAATGTTTGATATATTTGGTTATTAGTTGATTGTTATGTTTTATAGCAGATCGGTGCGTGTGAGACGTAGCTGTTTTCGTGTAGATTCTGAATCGGTGTTTTCGCCCGCGTAGACTGTGTTTGCGACGGTAGAACTGTTCATGCCACCCCTCGATGATGGATGAAGAGCAGGGAAAAAGGGGATAATGATCACACGCTACGTTGGCGACGGACCGACCAAATACATCACGTGACTCTGAAAGACCCTCTGCTTCATTATGTCATTCTTTGGGCCACTTCAGCGGACGTGGACAATCAGGCTGAACCTATAAATTTTTGACAAGTTTTAGACTTTCTACGCTTCGACTATCAGAAAAGCCACAACTTATGCTGGCTGGAAAAAAAAAACGAGCCCGGCAGAAGTTCCCTACTCTACTCAGAGAAATTACAGAAAAAAAAAGAGAAAAAGTTCAGAGGAAAAAAAAAGAAAACGTAAAAAAATGGAAGTAAACTAAAACAGTAGAAAAACAAATAAAAACCTAAGTCGATTTTTTTTGAAATTTTCTAAAATCTTTTTTTTTTTTTTTTTTGAAGATCCTCATCAAATTCTTTTTCTCATGTGAAAAATCCTAATTCCATTTTCTTTCTTGAAGAATCCTAGATTCTTTTTTTTAAATTGAGAATCGTGAAATCCCCACTTTTTTTTTTTTGACGAATCCTACAATTCTTTTCATTTTTTGACGAATCCTACAATTCTTTTCATTTTTTGACGAATCCTAAAATTCTTTTCTTTTTGAAAAATCCTAAAATCCCTTTAGAATCATAAATCCTTTTTGTTTTTTGAAGAATCCTAAAATCCTTTTGTTTTTCAAAGAATTATAATTTCTTTTTCTTTCTTGAAGAATCCTAAAATTCCTTTTGTTTTTCAAAGAATTATAATTGCTTTTTCTTTCTTGAAAAATCCTTTTTGTTTTCTGAAGAATACTAAATCTTTTTTGTTTTTTGAAGAATCCTAAATCCTTTTCGTTCTTTAAAGAATCCTAAAATTCTTTCTTTTTTGAATTCTAAAATCCTTTTTGATAGTTAAAGTATCAGCCATTGTAATAAATTAGTTAATAGTACGTATTTAGTATTAAATATATCATATGTACATTAATAGATTGTACATTATTAGTACATTAATTTATAAAACACTAAATATAATTAAAGAAGAAATTTATTGTGAAAAGAATTAATTAAAAAAGGGAGTTTTTATAATATATTCTTTAATATTGTAAGTAGTTAAATTATATACATATGAAGAATAACTGTCAAAAAACAATAGTCTTTCAAAAGTTAGTCTCGTGCTTATCATACTTGAGATGTAACACTGAGATACAGTTACAGCATAGAGAAAGAAATAAAAAAAACATTTTCTGTTGTTAAAACGTTATTAAAAATAATAGATTTATCAAAATTCCACAAAGACTATTTTGGACATTGGTGGAGCAGTCACAATATGACTATTACAGATAACTTACTGGACTCTGGGATGTAACACTACACCTAAACACCTCAAATTTCAGTGAGAAATTTAAGACTAAACCAATATTTTACAAAACTCAACTCGTAATGAGCATTAGCTGTAAACTGTTTGCTTTAAATATGTAAAGTAAATGTGCTTTACTTTACTTAAATAATAAGTCTACTTTTTTTTTTTTTTTTAGATAATGATAACCATCTTTTGATAAGTCATATTATCACCACTCCAGCACAAACCATCACAAAGCTATTTTAATTACTATTTTTCCAAATCTATTTATTGATATAAATAGATATTTATTGATATTAAATTTTGCTATAATTTAACTTTTATTTTTCATTTATTAAGTAAATAGACTTAAGGTTTACACTGATATACAAAATTGTATTTTTCATTGATTGCGACTCCATTTTTGTTTTTGCAAACCTGACCTCATCTCAGTCCTATTGGCCAAAGCATTGGGACAAACCTATTCTAACTCTAACTATGCATAGCAAATATTGAATATTCAATTTGTTATTCAATTTTCTATTCAATTTTACAAGCAATTCAGGGTGTGGATCAGGCTTAGCTTTTTCGTGTCAAGATTCCTAATACAATGTAAAAACTTTTCGCCGAAAATATTTGCAAATACGAAATTGTATAGATCCTCTCCCCCAATCAAAATTTACTAATCCTCATCAGATCAATAAATAAATATTTCCCATAATGATGTCACAACTTCTTCAACTAATAAAATAAGGAATTTCTGTACATAAGTGTTGTTAAGTTCAAATCCTGTAAGAAGTAGCTTGCAAGACCGAGTTACAACCGAATCGAATGCAGTGAAATCGAAAACGAAAGATAAGGTCACTTTTGACCGCGCGGTCGGCGTTGTCGCTCTGAGGACCGGGGTTCGGTTCTCAAGTGGGTTTCGTGATGGTGGACGATCCGCGCTGGGCAGGTTTTCTCGGGGTTCTCCCGTTTCCCTTGCATTTCTCCCACCATATTTTATCAGTCTTTCTCTCCATCTGTCCTTATTTCCGCGGGATAGTACAATAGACCTCGGTCGCAGTGCTTGGCTTCTCTGCCACCCACATTCACTACATAACATAACAAGGTCACTTTTTGTTTTAATCTCTTAAATTAAATCTGAAAAGAAACGTTAACGGGAATTTTTTTTTCTTGAAAAACTGAGAATTTTTAAATGTATTTCCAAATAGGCTTTTTTTCTTTTCTGTATTACGTATTCGTGTTTGCATAAGAAAGTGTTTTATAATTCATAACTTACGAATAGGTGTGTGCATATATGTATGTTTGTATGTGCATTTTAGAGTATTTTCTTTCATTTTTAGTGACCCATTTGGGAACTACTGCGTTTGTCCTGTCCGTCCGTCCGTGTTTGATCACCCTTAACAACTCTCGAACGGAATGTTGGATCGACAAACTGATTTAACCATCATGTTCAGAGGCAGGAATAAAACCGCAGGAATAGAGATATTTTCAGGGGCCAACGCCTCCCCTTGTTCAAGATATTTGGCATTGTTTTGATTGGATTTCCGCTATTAGCTTAAATGTTAGAAATGCAACCATCTCATTTCAGTTGTCGAATTAATAACCTGATGAAGTTTTACGTAAAAAAAAAAGACGAAATATCATTGAATAAAGAAGAATTGATAGAATTATGTTTTATGTTTTTAAAGTAGGGAGCTTGTCCTTATGGCTAAAGAGTTTACTTTAACCAGTTAATGACCAAAGTTTAAATTCTTGAAGGTTCCGGGTCTATTTAGCTCTTCTTTCACAGATTAGCACGGCTGCATTTTTGTTTCTAAGCCAGTTACGTCTTTTCTTAAGTTTTCATAAATTATATTTGTGGAAATGCAATTGCATTGTAAATATTTTTTAATGAATTCCAGTTGCCATTCTTTAATCCTACAATGTTTGAATAACTCAACCCTCAGAGACACAAGAGCGATAGAAAGAACAAACCAGCTTCTGTGCTATACCAGCAACCGATCAAATCTAAGAGATGGATAGATAGATCGGTAAATAGATAGATAGACGTAAGGTGATATCCCTTCTGGAGGTGTTTGAGGGTCATAAACATTCCGATGACCCCTGACCCCCCCTGGCCGGTCTGGCGTCGCGGACGGGGTCGTCCATCAAGGCAGAGTTGTTCGCGTGCGGGAGGGACGCACAATGGTGACCATAAATCTTTGGTCATTCCAGTATGGCGGCGCTCAGGCGGCCCCTATAGGCTGGGAGTGGAACAAGTCGAAAAGAATTGCGGACAATTCAAACATTGGCAGTTCGCAGTGTTAAAGGAAATTATAATTCCACGTTAAAATTTAAAGTAAATAAACACATATATTTCCTATTATATATATATATATATATATATACAATATATTTGCAACAGAGATACATTTGCAACAGAGTGGCAGATAACATAAAATTAGTAATACAATAATAATAATAATAATAATAATAAAATAAATTTTATATTAAATTAGATAAAAATTACTTTCATTCAATATTTAAATCTGGATTAAATAGCATCAAAACAAAAAAAAATAAATTTAACACCTCTAACATATTCCGAAAACTCCAAATTCTTCATTTCCAAAAAATAATAAACAATAAAAATTAGAAGGCCTGATGAAGCAGTTAAAAGAAATAAAACTGCGAAGTATAGCATTGATAAGAAGAGGATGTATATTGTATCATTTTTTACTAATAATAAACATCGATAAAATCCTTTTACAATCTCTATTTAATCACTATTTTTCGTTTTCTTTAAACAAGAAAACTTCATCAGATGATGGAGGGAAGTTATCCCTCTTCGTCAAAATTCGCTTTACATTTAGATTTTCATGTAGACATACTAAATTTTGAGGGAGAAGGATAATTTTTCCTGTCCTCCATCACCTGAAGAAGTTTTCTTGCTTAAAGAAACGAAATACAGTGATTAAATATAGATTGTAAAATGAGTTTATCGATTTTATTTTATTGATTTGAAATTTAAAACCTCATTTACACTAAAGACAAGAAAAATTAAAATTAAAGAATCTATAGAAACAGAAAAAAAAATTAAAATGAGTTGTAAAATGAGTTTAAAATAAAAGAACAATAAATATTAATTAAATTTAAGACAAATTGGAAGATTCTCAAACATGTATTTGTCGAAATAGTAAAGCTATTCTTAACAATTAACTTGTTTACAATTTTTAATTTTATTATTGCTTTTTGTACGTTTGTTGTGATTTTTTTCTTTTATTTAATTGATATTCGTGTTTCGTTCACTTAAATTCATTTTCTTATTAAATTTTTTTTTTGTTTATGTAGATATTTGAATTACCGGTACTTATTTTTATTTGCTTTAATGTAAATTAGATGAGTTTAGATCGAAAGGAGGTGTAGGCCATGTTAGTTAACTATAAAAATAATTTGAGTTTATACTCGGAATGAAATGCACTATTTCGGCTCGGTCCCTTCAGCCTTCGTCAGGAGACGTTTGCGACTTACATGACAAAAACATCTGTACTTGGGACAAAGACAGTATTTTTGGAGCGGACGATTTCGTGGCTTTCTTGTCCAGGATACTGTAAAAACACTGTGTTTTTACAATGTCCTGGACAATGTTATTTATTTAGCTAAATAATATTCTTATGTAATAGAACGGCAGTACAGTTAAACTAACCCGAAATGAATTATTTTTGAAAATTCAAGGAGTTTTCACTGAACGCCATCAGAAATACCTGTTCGATTTAAGAAAAAAATTGTCTGCTTTATATGGATAACATACAATATGTAAACAATATTGTAATAATTGGAATGTAGAATTTTGATGAAATTTTATATTTAAATATCTTACATAAAATTTGAAAATTTCAATGAAAATTCTGTATTCCAATTATTATAATATTGTTATATAAATGGTTTTTGTATTTAAGTGAAGAATTAAGAACTTCAAAACTTTTAGAGCTTATTATTAACATTTTGCATGTATTGATATTATAATAACTATTATTTATGTTAATATCCCGAATCCCTTTGAATGGGATCAATAACTTATATACGTATAAAGGAAGTAAATTTGAATTTTCTAGTTAATTAAATAAAAATAAAAGTTATTTAAAGATTATCACCTATTTATTAAAATTAAGAGAAAAAAAATGTATTACGAAATTTTTAAATTGAATCATAATTTAAGTAAATTATGAATGGACACTATTTACGATGGGATTTTTATTTCTGTTACCAGATCTGAACCTGGGCGCTGGAATTCGAGGAACGTGAATTCAACGAAGGCCATGTTTTAATTAGTTTTCACGAGTGGACGCATCGTGTCGCTTAGATTAGAAAGAGACCATCTCTACTGTGGGTTGGTCAATTGACACTGGGATCTGACAACAATCATCAGCAGAAACAAGCATAGAAATTACGAAAAAAAGCCCACTACAAAATAAGTCCTATAATTGTACAATAATTGGAATAAGAATTATTTATAGGTCAATTCTTATAGTGGATTTTGTAACACATTGTACTAAGTTAAGCCGGGCCGTAGTTTTGGTCTATAACCCCGAGAGAGAGAGAGAGGAAAAAAAGGGCTAACATAGAAAAGGCTTAAAAGTAATTTGCAGTCGTTTGTTTAAGTTATTCTTTGTTAGTTTAAAATATTCTATGTTTGTTTCTATTTTCCTGTGTAATTAAGCCTGAAGAAGCAGAAAAAGCAGCTTTCTGCGAAATATAGCGATGTTTAGTGAAGAACTTGTGTTTCCTATGTTTTCTATAACACAGTAGAGGTTATCCGATTATCAATCAATCGAAACTTCGGTTAACCGAAAGCGTTTCAGTAGACCAAAAATTAATTTGCGAATTAAAATTAAAAACTTAATTCCTTTCCAAGTGATAGGTCTGATGATGGGACTTAGTTCCCGAAACGCATAACGACAAAAACAACGCAACGAAGTCACATGACGGATTTAAAATAAGATAATTTATTATCTAAAACGTGACTTGGACCATAATTAGCAGTGTTTAAAATACAATATAAGGTTTTGTATTTAATATGTATGTTTAAAACGCACTGTTTCTGCGTTTCATGTTGCTCCTGTGATACTGGTAGAATTGTTTGATAAATGATCGGCTATCCGAAATATCAGTTATCCGGAACCCCCCACCCCGTGCAGCATTGCTTCGGATAATCGATGCCCTACTGTATAATTATGAGGTTTACGTATATTTATTTATTTAATTTTACTGGTTTGGAAAGAATGTTAACTCCCCAAGGCCACCCCCACCCCTTCCATACACCACTGAAAAATTCACATATTAAATTTTAGTCAACATTAATTTTGAACTTAATAAAAAAAAAAAAAAAAAAAAAAAAACCCTCTTGGATTCTTCAAATTGTAATTCTTGGATTTTTCTTCAAATACACAAGTGAAACTTCAGTGGAACTGCTATAAAAATATTTCTCCAGTTCAAGATTTTCTTAATCAAGGATAAAAACCAATATTTTGACTCCATTTAGATTGAAGCTGTATTTTGATGGAAGATTTAACCCAGTTTTTCTTTTATTGATGTATCTTCCGCTTGTGTACAGTTGCTTTACCTCTTTGAAAACTGAACGTTTTATTTCATAATTGGATAACAAAAGTCCAAAACTGTCATTCCAGTAACTTCCTGGTGGAATTTGATCCCGTGTGTATTTTCTAAACGGCAGCAGTTTCTGAGATTGTGGAAACGGGTGAAACCCAAGTCTTTTATATGGTAATGTGAAACGAATTCGTGAGTGATTCGAAATTTATTGTAAATATATGAGAAACGACCGCTTCGTATCGGAAGTCAATGAATCTCATTTTATGGGAAAGAATTCGTTTGTTTGCTTTTCGTGAGACAATAAATGGAAAAAGGTCTTACAAAACAGAAAATCATGACGCCTTCGAGTCAGACCCTGTAATTACCGCAAACGTAAGGAAACTAAATTATTTCTGTTTAAATTGCATGAATAAAGAGAAATAGGAGGAAAAAGGTACTACCTCTGTCATTGGAAATCGAAATAAATAATTTTCCTAAGCAAATCATGGTAATGAAATTATATCCACCAAAGCAACAATGGATGGAGTTCGATTGTTTATGTAGGCCAAGCAAAAGTATTTGCCTGTTAATAGCAAACCACAGCATCAAACAAAATCTTAATAAGTAACAAATAATTTGTATAATTTTCTATCTCTTACTGTTTAAATAAAGAATTAGAGAAATAAAGCTGTTTATTCTGTTTATTTATTAATTCTTTTCCGTTGAAGCCGTTTAATTAGTTAATCAATATAAATTCGTTGTTTTTATCCAATCATCTGTATATTTTTAATTACTTAGCCAATCAAATCAATCTTTGTAAATAATATAAAAACCAATGTTTTTCATGTAATAAATTAATTCAGTTCAGTTCTAGAACTTGACTCGTTGTTTTTCCATTTCAACGACCCTCTCACAAACACCATTACAACATTTTTCGGAAGACATTCTTGCTTCCTTTTTCAAGGTTTAAAAACATAACAAATGACAATTAAACAATTAGGAATTTATATGAAATAATAATTAAGAAGAAGTTATGATGCTAGAATTGTTCATGATTTGTTTCTTTTTTCTTTTACCATTAGAGTGTTTTCCCAGTATGCCTTTGGAGAATATTATTGTTACCATAAAATGTATACGTAATTTATTTTTGTTATTTTCACAATAAAATTGTAGCTATTTCCAAAGTAACATCACGTGATAGAAACCTTAGAAATGTGTTATGAATTATATTCATGAATATATAATCTTTCAAAGTTAAAGCAATTTTTAAGGAAAATAAGTGAAATAGAATTTTTTCTCACGATTCCCAGTCAGGGATGAGATAAGCCAGGTAGGGGGGAATAACAGCCGATTTTTAACCTTTTAACTTTTATTTTTTATTTTTTAATTCATTTGAGAAAGAAACCGTTCTGCAGAGGTTGAGAAACGTACGTAATGAGAGTTTTAATTCTTTTAAATTTTTAATCTTTATTTTTTTTTTTGTCTGAAGTTTAGTCAATTATCAATTAAATTTTGGCTAAACGGATTTTAACAAGTGTCGATATAGTAGTTATTCGTATTGTTTCACGACACGTTAAAGAAATTATTATATTATCATAAAGTGAAATAGAAGTTTGCGATTTACAGGTAGTGGCTAATAATGTCATGTAGGTCTTGTTTCTTTGGGCTAAATAATGAACAATATTACATACAGTTCACTATTACAGTTCAGTTCGTGAAAGAAGAGCTTTTGATGACGTAATTTCCTTATGGATTGATGTTTCCAGGACGTAACAGCGCCATCTATTGCTAAGATAGTAACTGAATCTTATAAACATTACGAAAACATTCTGGTTTTTGTAGTTTCTACGATTACGAATACATTGCTGTATTGTTGTTATTATTATTCTACACTATCCCCCTTGCTTGGCTACGCAAAGTTTGTCCTTTCGTGGTCACGATTACGCGATCATAAAACGACCATCTTGGACTGACTGCTCGGAGTTCAAGTTGATGACGTCATGACTGGTGACGTTTGTTCCAGACAAACTCGATCGCTACATAATGACCATACATGGCAAAGCCTTCTTTTTTGAAAACTACTGTAGTTAACGAGAGTAGCTTAGAGCTATAATCCATACGCACAATAAGAATATAAACATCATTTGTAATGATCACGTGATTGTTTTCAAACCGGGGATGGTTTGATGTGGTAGGGTTGTGGAGAAGGAAAGAAAGGGGCGAGAAGTCTTATATTCTCCGATCTCGATATTAATATAAGATTACTTTTTACCTATCACGTGATTTTTTTTTACACCAACTGAGAAAGTTTCGAAGTGATCTCACAATTCCAGTTTCTGTCTCATCCAAAACAGAACATCTGTTTTTTGTAATCCATACGAAGAACGGGTCTTTCACCTAGTATTATATATTAAAAAAAATAAAGCTTATTTAAATATCCACTTTCAACAAAATCGAATTAAATTTTATTATGTATAATATTAACAATAAAGGAGAATGGGCAGAACTGCCCCACCACTGTATAGCGATAAGATATAGATTATATATAAGATCTCCATCAATAGAACATTTTTTATTATTATGACTTGCCTCAATTATTAGTCCGTTCGGAGTTATATAAGTCTAGATATGACTTATCTAGTTGATATCTTTATTCCCGGATATATTGTTTAATTAATACTTAATAATAATTATTTTCAGTAACAGTAAATATTATTTTTATTTATTACGTGCCTATAATTATTATTTACTTGAAATAAATGATAATATTAATTATTAATTACGTACAAGAATTATTAAAAGTTAATTAAATAATAAATTCGAGAATTAAGATGTCTAGAATTATATAACTCCGAACGGACTAGTAATTGAGACGAGTCGTAACAATAAAATATGTTCTATTTAAGGAGATTATTCTATAAGTATATATCTTATCACTATATAGGGATGGGGCAACTTCCCATACATTTTGGCCCATTCTCCTTTCTCGAGAATTCTCTAGAAGTACAGAATAAATTTTTATTCTCGAGAAAACGAAAAATGTCGAGAAATCTGAAACACGAGTTTACAGCGCTAGGGAGAATCAGTTTTGAAGATGGTGGGGGGGGGAAGGCGTGGAGACAAAAACGAAGATGCTCATAAAATATGCTCACATATTTTTAGAAGGACCAAAAGCATGCTTTGTAAAAAATTTTAAAGAAAAAAATTCAGTCCACCATTTCAGAGAGTAATTTTGTTACCTTTTTCAGGAATCGGCTGATGAGGGATGGAAATCAAAATTAATGTTCCTGTATTTTTAAGTATTTGATAAATAACTTATAAATTTTATGGAAATCCATCAAGTCATTTTCGCGCGATGAATAGCTGTAAATATAAACAAAGAATGCTAAAGTGGAATAGGAAGACTTCACTTGATTCACGTGCTCAAGTCAATTACGAATGTAAGATCCTGATACATCTGTGAGTGAAACTATATTGAACATTTCTTTACTCAAAAATTCAGTTTTACGAGAAGTATTGGGTTGGCCAAAAAGTTCGCTCGGTTTTAAAGCAAAAATAAAAGACATGTTTTTCATTTTCACCAATAATTTTATTGAACCACGTCTTCTACGGTTTGTTCTTCTGCCATCTTTCAGGCAACTTTATAATTCCATGTTTTCAAAACTTTTTATCATTTTGAGATAAAAAAATGTTCCAGGTGCCTTTGATGTCTTCCAGGGAATTGAATTTTGTCCATAAGAGAATTTTGTAAAGAAAGAAATCAATGGAAATCCGAAGATGCAATGTCTGGTGAATACGGTGGATGAATAAGAACTTCCCAGCCAAGCTATAACAGTTTTTGTCTGGTCATCAAAGAAAAATGCGGTCTTGCGTGCTTATTGTCTTCTATCTTCAATATTAAAATGGCGACACAAAATTCGCCAAGTTTGATCAGTGTTTGTTTTAAATGCAAGCTGATATGACAGCTGTCACAATACAATCTAACAAAATGATGTCGAATGACGTTAAAGACACGTAAGCGCCAACGTACGTAAAAAAACCGAACGAACTTTTTGGGCCAACCCAATACAAATTTTCAGTTTTCTAAAATTTTTTTTTTCCATCACCGCCTACTAAAATCTTAAATCCTACTATACTACACTACTCTATACGCTACTAAAAACAAAAACATTATATTTTTTAATGACATTTTTAAGTTTGTCTACGAATTCGGATAAGTCAACTGAATCAATTGAAATTCATCCAAGTACAATGTATGTAGTTAGTAAAACTTCCCAAATTTAAGTAACGCACATGCCTTATCGGTTAAGTCTTTGCTGGAGCTTAAATAGATTCTAGCGAAAGCTGTAAGTTTGGAATTGTACAAATTAAGTTGTTTCGGGAGTCTTTGTGTCTAAAGTAGTTGCCTTCCATTT
>JAFIDM010008419.1:37121986-37143578 GCA_023159025.1 Thereuonema tuberculata | reverse complement strand
TTTCCCCTCCCATTCTAGGATCTTGTGTCATTTATCCCCCCCACAGGGGGAAGGGCAATGTTTTCCCGATTAGAGATGCCTAATATCCACAACTGCGACAACGGAGAGTTATAGCCGATTGTGCTGCGATAGATTTTAAATAACCTCCGAGGTCATTACTTCCCCTTCCCCCCGCGGCAGTTCGAGATCACGCATCTCGTCCCATTTCTCCGTGTAAATGAGATTCTGCCTTATAACGACATTGTATTTATCTTAACCCCTACTGTGAAAAATCTCCACGCACTCATCCCATTCATACAAATGAACCTCTCTCCTATCGTCAATGAACAAAAGCTACTCTTAATTGCTATATCCTTGTCTGACAGTAAAGATAAGCTTAGGCCAAATACTGACTTAAATGTCAAATACTTCATGTATTTGACGCCAAAACATAAAGATTTCATCAATATTTCGTTTCTTTAATCAAGAATCTTTGTCAAGGTGTAACATAAAATAGAAAGAAAACATCTTTCTCTTTCTATTTCTAAAATAAACAACAATATAAACGTGAAGAATAAATATCAAACAATAAAATAAACATAAATGCTCTAAACGTGAAAAGATAGCAATCTGAAACCAACCAAACAATATAAATAATCAAAAAACACAATTCAAACAATAAAAACTTAAAAACAAAACTGAAATAAAGCTTAAAACAAACCTACACTTTAATTTCTCTCTTAGTTTGCTATTATTTTCCGTAAATTTTTTAAACATTCCGAAAGAAATTTCATTCAAAGATCTTTCTTTTATCAAACACAATCTTGTTTCATCGAACATGTGAGGGCGATTCAACGCAAAAACAAAAATATATCAGAGTGGGCGGACCATTGTTTTATACCTAATCATAATCCACACCCCATTATCAACATCATTTATGATATTCAAGATGAAAATAAAAGGTTGATATTGGAATCATGATTAATTAATTGCTGTATTTGCTTCAATAAAGATAAGTCACTGAAAGTTAGTGAAGTGTCATTAAGCCTTTATAGAAAATTTTTAATGAAAAATAAGAGAGTAAAAGAAATGCTACAATTTAATTAAATCATCTCTCCGTTTTTTATGTTATTTTTTATTGTATTGTTTACATTTGTTATTAAACTTTTATTTTTGCTCGTTATAAGGTTTATTGTTAATATTTTCTCGTTTAGGCGACATACGTTAATTATTACTTTTTTCTTTTTTATTATGAAAATAGATATTCTCTTTAAGTTTTAGTTTAATACTTAAATTTTGAAAAAGTCTTCAAGATCAATAAAGATGAAATATTGGAATCAAGTATGAAAGTTCGAGTATTTTCATTTTAATAAGATATGTCGGAGTATAGGTTTATCTTTCTTTTAATGTACATCTTGACAAAGATACTTGATTAAAGAAACGAAATATTGGTGAAGTTATGTTTGGGCGTCTTAGTACACATTAAGTATTTGACGTTAACTGACTTAAATGTGTTACTACTTCAGACTAATTCACGATTTCGTGGTATTCTGAATGCTTTTTTTTCCTTTTTATCAGTCAATTCGTGACTCTTCTTTATAAATAATACTTAAAACATAAATAAATATTTAAAATATGCTAGTTCGACTTTCCTTTACCAAGCTACAGGATGGAAAAATAATTTAAAAATAACAAAATAGGATAACGAGCATTAATTTAACAAAAAATGTAATCTAATACAATAATAAGAATCACATCATCACTTACATACAGATAACAATGAACCAATAAATTACTAATAATAATTGATAATTCAAAGATCATATCATCACATACAACAAGACCAACAATAAATCTAATAATTCAATAATAATAATTGATAATAAAATAATACACCCTATGTTAATTACTTTGTTTCTAATTAAATAAGAAAAAAATTGAATTAATTTTCGACTTATAATAATAAGAAAATTTTAAAATAAGTTAAAAAGCTTTAAATAAGTTTGAAAAATAAAAAAAAGATGTAAAATAAATAAAAAAAAAATTAACTAAAATTACGTTAAGTTTGTACTGGAATTGCTGAAACTTACTACAATATTTTTTTATTGGTATTTTTTTTTTGTACTTTTCGTGTTGTATTTGATAACCAATAAAGTTTTTTAAGTAATAAAACAAAATCTATTTAACATTCGTTATAAAGTTATTAGATGAACGAAACAAGTCTCTCCATTCACAGCTAGATCACATTTTGTAAACCTTTTATTCAAGATCGACAGTAGCTAGAAATAGGAAATTTTGTCTGCCCATGTAGAAATCCATGTAGAAGTGCACAATCATTTTGCACTGGTATTTGTGGGAGAGTCTTTAGGAGCGAAGAAACAACGAGTCAAGTTTTGGAACTGAACTGAATTGATTTATTAAACGGAAAATATGGGTTTTTATAGATTATACATAGAAGAATTTGATTGGAAGATTAATTAAAAATATACAGAATGATTGGATAAAAACATAACGAATTTAAATTAATTAACTAATTAAACGGCTGCAACGGAAAAGAATTTAAAAATAAACAGAACAGATATAATTATAAAATAGAAAGGAATGGTTTAAAATAAATAACAGTAAAGATTAAAATGAATAAAATAGTTTATTTGTAGATATTTTTAAATATCATTTATTTGTATTTTTGTAGAAATTATTTATTTGTATTTATCTGTATATATCTGTTATAATAGTTTCAACACTGTTTAAACTGCAAATTTTATCAGAATTAAGGTGGTTGTTTTTAAAAACTTGGTTTCAGAACTAACAAATCTTTTGTTGTGGTCTTTCTTATGGCTTTTTCCAAAACAAAAAAAATTGGGATTTCTAATAATCCTACAGCGTCGTAACATTAATCACTTTTCAATACTTTCAATCTTAACACACATACACACACATACACACACACACACACACACACACACACACACGTATATAATAAATCCAATACACAAAACTTAAAGCCGATGCTCTTCAAATTTCGTAATTGGGTTTTCAAATTTCGTATTACTGTTCGGCTCTTTTTATATATATATATATATATATATATATAATGCAAATTTTCGGAAGTGATTTTAACAATGCGTGAGTCTACTCAGCTTGTGGCTAATTAGAAGTAAGTTCAATAATGAAATCTTCTTCATTTGTTTAAAGAATTTAATTCTAATAGAGTTAATGAATGTGAATTAATTTTCTATGTTATCATAAAGTAATTAACTTCTTAAATGATATTCATTACATTATATCTTAATTCAAAGAATATCTGAATTAAATTATACGTGACATCCGTGTTTTGGGGAAATTAAATAATTTCTACATTGATAAATATAGATATACGAAAAAACTACTTATCAGTTATAAATAAAATTTTTGTACTGTCGAGTCACTTAAACTATCTTACTGTCTATATACTGCTTAAACTTGTATTTATAATTTTATTGAAATGATAATGATATAATAATAAAAAAAACTAAACAAAAAAAACAAAAAAAAACTTACCTTTAAAAGGCGGGAATTTTTGGTCCTCTTGAGACAATGTAGAAATGGCACCTGTAAAAATAGATACAGTTTAAACTATATTTTTTATTAGAATACTTTATATTCTCTTGGATTTTTTTTATAGTAGTAATCATTTATACGTTTTTAAATTTACACTAGACGGCTGCCCGTCGCTTCGCTCTGAAAGCCTCGTGTATGTAACGTAAGTCTCGTAAGTTATAAGTAATGCATGGAAGCCAAAACATTGTATTTATTTAAAAAAATCTACGTGACACCAAGTAAAGTATAAACTAAAAGTTACAACTAAAACGAAAAATAAAAAGTTTACATTCTAACGAATACATGCAATACAATATTTACAATTATAAACAATTTCTTTATATACAATATTTTTGGTTTTACGTTTTTAAATATATTCCTTATCTAAACGAATTCTGATAAGTTTACCATTGCAACAATACTCCTGTTGCCTGGCAACGTGCGTGCGATATTCCATTGTTGCGGACGTACGCACTTACACACACGCAGATTTAATGCACACGTTCAAATTTAAAATTTATTCCTTCAATTTAAGATTCGTTTATGAATTCGCGTCAATTAATTAACTTCATTTTGTTTATTTGTATGAAATATCTTAGGAGCTCATTAATAAATGATGTTATTCCAGACCTCACCTACACCTTTGTTTATATCAGAAGTGTATTAGAATATCGGATGCTGGATAGGGCAAGTGCTATTAACTGATATCTGTTAGTTGACAATGCCTTTTAAATAAAAAAAAAGTTTTATATTTTTAAAATTTAAAAAAAATCTAGAATTTATTCTATTTCCTATATTCTGTTACAAATTGCCAGATGATGAAAAAAGGAGAGCAGATTCTGGCAGTTGGTGAGGTTCAACTGAAGACCACTTAATATATGATGATCAGAAGAATTTAAATGGTAAGTACAAAGAAAGATTTTGATTGGTTAATTAATAATCACACGGTTTGGTAGCGATTGGGTAATTCGAATCAAAGCAAAAAAGGTAAACATGAAATTAAGCAGAATCAAACTGTAACAACTAATTTGATTTAAAAGGTTAACTGATAAATTCAAACACTTTGATCAACAAAAAAGTAAAAGGAATTTAAAGTTAAAAATAACAATTCCTTACAATATCAATAGAAACTGTGACAGTTTTCAATTTTCCAAGAAGAGTACGGTGATACCTTCCCAACGTTTTCCTAAGACATATAGTTAACTAATAAACCAAACAACCCCTTTGTGGACTTTTATACGAAGAGCCGAGAGCCCGACATCTCGAGATATATAAAATAGGTTCTGTTTTTAAACAGAAATTTTTTTGTTCATTTTTCTTTTTTGGTTGGATGGTCTTTTGAGAAAAACCTTGCTTCCCCCCACCCCTCCTAAAAGTTTAAAGAAATATGATTCTTTTTTTTTTGATTGTATGTGTTTTTTCAGCTGTTGAAGGTAAGATGTAAGGTGACCTATCCCGAAATAAAATCCTATATACGCCCCTGTGCGGACAAACGTTGACATTTTAACTCGTATCAAATATCTACAATTAACTGTAATTTTTTTTTTATTATTTATTTAAAATACCAAGAAATTACAGTTCTGCTAGGTTCTACTTCTGGATCCTGTGTGCAGGTGCTGAAGTTACATTACATTACATTAATACAAATTAAATGAAATTAACAATAAAATAGTTGAATAAATCAAGATAAAAAATAACGAAATAAAATATAGAAGAATAAAATTATCCCTTCTGTAATACAATAGAAAGTAGAAAATTAAAACTCAAAAATAAAATATGGGTGTAAAATAACTAAAACTATATTAAAAGAAAACAAACATAATGAATTCAATGACGTAAATGACAACCATTTATCATAAACCAATGTCAGCCAAAAATCAAACCACAGCAACCAATATATTTAATATTTTTAGCATATTTTTTTTTTTTTTACATGTATTAAGAATATATTTAAAAAAAAAAAAAATGTGGATGATGATTTCCTTTATTTATTTATTTATTTATTTATTTATTTATTTATTTATTTATTTATTTTTAACAATATTTTTTACATCGATATCTACTTGAAATTTTTCTGATATGGTAAAATACTTCTAATTTCGTTTCTTATCTGATATGTAAAAGTTTACAATAAAAAAAAAATAGATAACAACCAAGGAAGACACAAAAAAAATTTCGCACCCTTGAGCTACCATCGGGTGAGTCTGGGACGGCCGTTTCGTCCTCTTTAGACCTCATCACCCAAACAAATAAAAAAAAAATATAACTGAATCTTTAAAAATGGAAGCTATGAAACAGATAAACAGACTAAGGTGCTTTTACATTGAGAGAAATACAAAGAACGCACATAACTAAACAAAACAAAACAAATATTTACTGAGCTATTTTTGGTATTTGTACTGGGAATCGGAGATAGTACTGTTTCAAGGATAATTGAATCGCAAATATGAAAAAGGTACTAAGTCATAGAAATACCAAACTGAGAAAACACAAAAAAACCTTCCACATTCAAAACTAGAGCCAGCAATTAAAAATCCATTGGTGTGGTGTGAAACGACTGTGAAGCCGACCCATGCCTGTCATCTGTTTAGTTTTAGGTCAGTATGCACATGTACAAAGACATAATTAAAAATTTCGACTTAACACCTTTTTCCAGATTATGGGTGACTTAGGTATTTTTTTCCATGTTTTGCAATTATATTGTCACATTTTGCAGTTAAAAAAAAAATGTTTTATTTCAATTTTTTTTAGTACAAACTTAATCATATAAGTTATATATATATATATATATATTATCATATGGCAATGTAACACTAGTGCGAAAATAATGAAAAAAATGTAAAGCAGTATTCAAGTTTTTGACCTCCTGAGACTTCTGGAAAAGCCTGATTTAGTTCCCATTTAAATGATGCATAGGGTGAACACAATTGAACCCATTTGTGCTAACTCAAAATGTACAAAATGTTGACTTAGTACCTTTTTCACATTTGCGATTCAATTGTCCTCTCATCAGTCCGATCCGCCCAGTACATCTAGCTCAGTGAAATGGGATAATATACAAAACTGACAAACATGTAAATGAATGACCCCTGAATTAAAAAAAAAACATCAAAACGAAATCAAGAATAAAAGATGAATTAAATTTCATTTGTAGGCTAAGGTGTTCTTCATTACTTTCTGGAACAATTCTATTTGATTAAAACTATATTACTTCAGCTGGAAATAGAAGAAAACAAGTGGCAGGTGGTGATGATTTACTAAAGACAAAATCTCTTATTCCACGTTAATCCCTGGATCTCCCCAGATTACTTTTTTTTTCCTAGTATGAGTGAAACTGTTCTTTTTTTTAGGGGTCGAGTGGAAATAATCTGGGGTTTAGGGGTCGAAGTTTCTCCCCGCAGGGTGGGCTGTTGTTGGTGCCAATCAATGTTAACTGGCGCACGACCGAATTGACGCATCTTTTCTTCACCGATTCCGAATGGGAGGAGGAAGAAGATCTCGTGTCACCAACTGGTCATCTGCATCTCAAAAGACAAAGATTATCTACACCATCTAATCACAATGGACAACAGATTGTTCTACAGTAATCTTGTAATAAAACAATCAGCTTATCTTCGCTTAACTCAAAAGATAAGGTATCTTGACCAACAACACTGAATGGACCAAGATTTGGAAAGAAAGTCGTCCATCATCGCGGTTTTAATAACATACAAGTCTTCTGCATAGACTTAGCTGAAGTCAAGGCTTTTGTTATATCAAAGAAACTATAAAGAATGGACCCTGTTGTTGTTGGTTTTTTTTTTTTTTTTTTTTGTAGAACTAACACTGCGATGAAAGACAAAGAGAATTATAGTTGGTGTAGCAACTTTCAAGGAAGCAATTGAATAAAAAGAATATCTTTTTTTGAATCTCTCTCTTGGACATTTTATATAACAACTCAATACAGTACACCATCACTGATCCGGCACCCTACCGGTCGCAATGATGCCGGATTAGTGATTTTGCCGAATCGCAGAGTGGTTAGGTTAGAATACACTGAATCCAACAGCTAACCACCTCATCCTATCTTTAAAATACCCCGTAAATCAGTAAGATTTAGTTAAAAAAGAAACATTACATGAAAATTAAATGAAATTTTAATGAAGCACAGATAAAATGAATGGTACAGGTAATGCTTACACAAGAAAGTTCATCACTGCCGTTTCCAAATAGAAGAGCTAAAATTAGACTTCAAGTCAACAGTCATACCAATAATGTAACAATGTTTATGCAGCATGTAGAGCCACCAAACAGTAGCGGCAGGTTGGTACGGCGAAACGGAAAATTTGAAATGACGCTAGCCGAAATTAGTGCCGGATTAGTGATGGTGTACTGTACCAAAGCAGAATTAGCAACTTACATTCAAAAATATCAGCATGCTGGTGTTAACAATTTCAACCAGAGTAACTTATAGCACTTAACTTCAGTACTGAAGATTTTTTTTGAGTCCTCTTCCTTATCAAGATATCCAATTCGAATGATACATATTCTAACCTTACCATTACAGTTACAGATTTGTTTGATAACTATTTTTTTTTAATAGTTAATTTGACTGAATTTGCAGAGATCAGAATGACAAAAAATGCAACTTTAAATTGAATTTTTTTTGTATTCTTTTAAATTATTTTGCTCTCTGTGGACGATTACAAATTTTAGACTAGCTTGTAATGCAACTGTAGACTTCCTAAGCTTATGCTAATCGCCTTTCTGCGAATTAAAAGAAAATAAACAAGAAACACAATGAAGAGTTGGGCCGTTGTCTGTAATAATAACCATCCATCTGATAAAGCAAGTGTAGATTAGTGGTGATTATCCTCGCATAAATAAAAATTGGAATCTTACAAATTCTATGTTTCTAGAATTATATGTTTCTATTATAGTGTAACAAGATAATTTATTCTTATATTCTTTACTATCTTAAAAATATTTGCAATGGACTAACTAAAGTCAATGCAACTTGAAATTCGTAAATATAGTCTATGAGTTTTGCCATTCGAGACAGATATTTATAACAGTTTGTAAATAATATTTTTACAAAACATTTATTTATCTGAATTTTTATAGAAATTATTTATCGGTGTTTAAATTTCTATTTATATTTAACTTTCTATATTTTTTCTTCGTTATTATTATTAGTGGAATGAATTTTTTTTATGGGAAATATAATACTTTTTTTTAGGACAAAAAATCTTGACCTGGGTGGGGGGAATTTTAACAGTTTTTATGTGAATATTTTTAGAAATCATTGTTTTATTTGTATTTTTGTAGAAATTATTTATCTTATTCACTTTTATCCTTAACAGTTATTTATTCCTTTGCATTTCCTAATTATTGCTGTTCTATTTATTTTTAAATTCTTTTCCATTGCAGCCGTTTAATTAGTTAATCAATTTAAGTTCGTTATGTTTTTGTCCAATCATTCCGTATATTTTTAATTACTTAGCCAATCAAATCAAGCTTTGTAAATACTATAAAAACCCATGTTTTTCATTTAATAAATTAATTCAGTTCAGTTCCAGAACTTGACTCGTTGTTTTTCCATCTCAACGACTCTCCCACAAACACCATTACAATATGTATAAATAATAAGTCTTTCAGATATAACTACCGGTAAAAATAAGTTTTAATAAAAATTAAGAAAAACACATTTAGAATTAAAAAAAGCTAAATACGATATATATAAATATATATTTCTGGAACAACTAACAAAAATACTTTCCTTTACTTTTTTTTTTTTTTTTTTGATTGTTAGTAAATTTGATAAACTTATTACCACAAAGTTAAATCTGTAATCAGTTGAGAGTAAACTGTATTTTTAAATCTTCCTTTATTTTTTTTTTTCAATGCCCCTGTCAACTGAGCCACCGTGGGATAGTCCATAATTGGGGCACTTCATCTTTTTTACGGTCCGCCTTCAACCATCCCTTCTCTAGCCTACCCCCTACCTTTTTTACCCCAACCACCAACTGGACTTCTCCATAAACTACTGTACTAGGGTCAGCTGCTACATTCTTGCAATAGATGTCACTAGCATCGGTCAGCCATGAGAATACAGGTCACTGAAGAAGACACCCTAGCTAACAGACACCACTTGTCTGTGGTGGTTTTGTCTTGATTTTCAAAATGCTTTTAAAAAACCAATGGAATTTTCTTCAGTGTTTGTCCTTACAGTAAAAATGATTTAATACTGATTTTAAAGTTCAAAAAAATACAGTTAAAAAGAAAACATGTTTTATTTAATTTTGATCAGAAAAAAAAAAAAAAAAATCAGATACGATTTTTAATTTAAAAAAAAAACAAACTAAGTTACATTTAGCAAAAAAATTCTTTAAGAATTTCCTGTAATTTAACAATTATATAATAAGATGTAATAATAAATATGAATTTAAATATAAATTTTCTAGATAATAATAAAATTTATATTGCATAGTAATTATAATAGTTTACTAACTAAAATCTTAATTAAGAAATGGACTGTTATTACTTTTCTGTCATTACAATATGTAATATCAACAACAAAAAATACTTTCAAAATTATGAAGGTGATAATGATAAAAACAAATATAAATAAGGCCATTTATTTATAATTTATTTATATATTTTTCTGTTGTGATATATATATAGTAACTTAATATATCTTAAGAACAATATTAGGAAAGTTAAATTGCTGTTATTTCTGGCATTACTTCCTTAATGAATTATTTTGTTATTATACAATTACTTTTGTATAATTATATTTCAAAAACACAATTTTTTTATGTAATATAAATGATGGAGTTTTCAAAACGTTTTGATGGTATGATAATGTTCATTTGGCAGAAAATACTATTTGTATCAAATTTCAGAACTTTCGGAGTAGTTTTCTGTGAATGTAACTAATTTATAACGTTTATTTGCATATGATTATTATTTACAATTTATGTAAATACAAATCCAAAGTTATCTTATAATATCTTATAATAAAAAAAAGAAAGACAACTAAAAACTACCATTTAATTATAAAAAGTACCAATTCAAAAAAAAAAAAAAATAGTTCATATAATGAATCCCATACATATTTACATGTATGCATATATGAATGAATTATATTTATATATATATATACATAGTTAAATTAATTAACTTGCAAGCAAAAATATATTAAGGAAAAATTAAAATTAATAAAATTAAATACATATTAAAGAAATAAAGAAGAAATTAAAATTGAAAAAATGTAATTATATTATTAAATTTAATATACATAATAATATGTAAATAAGAAGTTAAATCACAATGAAAATTTTAACGGGTGCATTGAAGGTTAAAATAGAGGCGCCGACACACTTTTAAATTAATTAGAAAAGTTAAACACTTTAATAAAAAACAATAAATTTAAAACGAATAGTTTCGCCATTGAACATGGGATCATCTAATGAATATACTAAGATAACATGAGGATTTGCAACAAATTACATATATAATTGTTTTTAATTAATAATATTACTTTTAATTATATAAAATATTATAGGAAAAAATAATTGTATTACATATTACACTACATTACATATATTTAAAAAAAAAAAATGGTTTCAATTTGAAAATGAAATAAAAAATAAATAAATAGATTTTAACTTTATTTTTATGATTATATGTACTTCCTTTTCTGATAAAAAAAGAAAGAGAAAAAGAAATTTATCGAACCCATCATCAGAATGAATTTCCTTTTTGAGAGAAGGAAATCGAAGTGAGGTACATCTGCACACATGAGTTTTTGACTCTTTTATCTCCTCAATTGTGAAACAGATAAAGATTATCTTATATCTCAATGAGTTTTGAGTTTTAAAATGGAAAGATAGGAACAGAAGAACCGTTTCATCGCGATCTTCGTCCTTCCGGCTTCCTTTTTTTTAAAAAAAAAAAATATCTTCATTCTAAAAAAAATAAAAAAAAATTGATGTACGTATATTCATAGGTTTAGCCCCCGTAAAAGGGGAAGCATCCAATAACCTCCCGAGTTTGCGATAGACGATGAGAAACTGCTTCTGTGCTTTCGAACTTATGCGTAACACGTCGCGATGACCGTTAGGAGATGACATCGCAGGCCGGAGACGATTCCTGCTGATAGGAAAAAAAAGTCCGCCACATGTTTGACAGCGTTAATACGCATTAACGGACAACGGGCTCTGTTGTCTCAAGGTTTGCCAGAAAAGACTTGCAAATGGGTTATTATATTTAAAAAAAAAAAAAAAGGTTAAAATCGTAAACGGAATTTTATTAACAATTATGCAAAAATAATAATAATAAAAAAAGAAAGTTCAGTCCACATTATCTGTGTACAAATCTTCATTTTAAAATAAACAGACATATTAGTATTAACTTATTTTCTTTTTAACTTTTTTAACTTATTTTCCAGAGGAAAGTAGATAAAAAAAACCCAATTACCTTGATATTAGATTTCGACATTTTCTTCGTAATGTCTTCATTTTCATTAAAAAAATTTTTTAAAGTAATTTTGCAATTAGGTAATGAAATTTTTTTTTGAATTTTTGAGAGGTTGTTTTTTAATTATTGCTTTGTAACTTGAATTTTTTTAAGTAATTTTGCAGTTTAGCTATGAATATTTTTTGAATTTTTGAGGAGGTTATTTTTTAATTATTAATTTGTAAATTGAATTTTTTTAAGTAATTTTGCAATTTGGTTATTAAATTTTTTTTTGAATTTTTGAGAGGTTGTTTTTTAATTATTACTTTGTAACTAGAATTTTTTTCAGAAACTTTGCAAATTGGTTATGAAAATTTTTGGAATTTATGAAAAGGCTATTTTTTTTTAATTCTTAGCACAAAATTGGGATAACGATTCAGTTACAAAAGTAAATAGGTTTTATTAAATTGTATTTTTGCTATTCCTTCAGTAAGTGATTCTAATAAAAATTTGTATCTACATCTGAGTTTGTCCTTTCCCTTCCACCAATAACTTTTGTACTGCTGGACAATCTTCTTCAAACATGGCGTGCCTGTTTATGGACAAGAGATGATTTAACTGGTTGAAAATTTTTTAGTCTAATAAATTTAACGTGTGAGAGATAAAAATGCATTCAGGTAATATAAAATCACACAAACTTAAGTTTAGTAAGAAATTTATTTAAAATATAACACAACGTTTCGGCAATTGTAGTTCCAATTGCCATTTTCAATTGATAAATAACAGACAGGGATTTCTTACTTGAAAATGGCAATTTGAACTACAATTGCAGAAACGTTATGTTGTATTTTAAATATATTTCTTACTAAACTCAAGTTTGTGTGATTTTATATTATCTGAATGCATTGAAAAATTTTCCTTCGTGGGTTGTTGTAAAGAAATTTGAGCGTGAAGATGATAAAGTTACCGCAGAAAAGCAGTAGAAAAGAAACAATAGACTTCTATCGACATCTAACAATGCAAATTAATCCACTAAATAAACCACCTGCACGTGCTTTAATATAAATTGCACTGAATGTTAAATTTCACTCTAGAAGTGTATTCGGAATTAACTATATGCTTTGTAATGTCTTTTCTGCAATTCGTGCAGAAGAAAAAAATTTTACGAATATATTTCTACGCAGAAATAGACGCGGCAATGGCGGGACACAGATGGGCAACAGAAATTACGAATTGTATTCTAAGGAATGAGAAGAGGCCAAGAAAACGCTTGAAGAGTAAATGGTTGGAAGGAAAAAAAAATACAAAAGAATTGTATAAAACTTTGGATGGTTACATAGACCTTTTTTTTTATTTTTATCAAATTTAGCCAATTTTTTGCAAGACTATCAATAACTTAATATATAAAAATGAATGTTTCTTTGTTTGGTTGTCCCGTATGCGTTCCTATACCATTCATCAGATTGCGATGAAACTTTGGTGAGTTGTTGTTTGCACGCCCGCGAAAATTTCTGAATTAATAGAATCATTTTACAATATCTGGTGCGCGAGTCGTTTCAACAATTGAGTGTATTTCCGGTTTCAACGTTTGCAGTTTCCGATGCGACTCGCATTTGCAATGACCATCAACAAAGCACAGGGACAATCGCTACGAGTGTGTGGACTAAATTTGGAAAATCCATGCTTCACACATAGACAGCGGTATGTGGCCTGTTCACGCGTCGGAAAACCTTCTGATTTTTTCGTGTAGGCACCAGACGGAAAAACAAAAAAAATATTGTGTATCCAAAAGCACTTCAATAAACAGAATTAAAACACAAACACTTTCTTTCTTTGAGTGGCATTGCAACGCATGCCGGATACAGCTAGTATCTAATAAATCTTTTAACTAGCTTCCTTCTTTCACGTATCGCAACACATCTCAATCCTACGAAAGCTATGGCTATGAAATACAAATTTCAAGGGAAAAAAATCTTGAAAAAAGCAGAGATAAAAATTTATCTCTTCTTCAGATTACAAAAAACATGGCTGCTACATCAATAAGGTATTAATTACAATTCTAATTGAACCACCGATTCTTATCTAGAAACGGATAATTTATTGATTATTGTTATTACCGAAGTCATTATAAGTTGTAGTAAACCGATCCGGGAATTATGAAGGATAATCTTCAACTGAAATCAAAGCGTTTCCAATCTAGCCAAAATATCTTAGATTAGAACACGATGAAATTACAGCTAATAACTATAAATTAATCACACTTTAATTAAGAGCAATTGAAAGCTCACCAAAAAATGGCAGTGCTTTCAAAATTATACGACTTTACGCAAATGAAATTTACCTCGTGAGTCTTTGTTAACGAGTTAATGATATTCATATAATGATTAAATATTAAATTGGAAAACAGCTTCCTTCAATTAAAAGCTGCTCTAATTTTCAAATTATAACTGTGATTTGCTGATTCACGCGCTGATTTTAAATGATTTTTCAAAAATTGTATTTCGGAATAACAATATCAGGTTTCATTAATAATTATTGAATGTATTGTAATATACTTGTATGTATGTACGGAATATTATAATATTAATATATTTTGCTTTCATATGAATACGACAAGTGAAATTTGGCCAATTACCGAAATTTTCGGATTTTTCAAGAAAGATAATCATATTTTTTTTTTCTATTTTTCTTTTTCTTTTTTCAATGACTTGTTCCGAATTTCATTCCAACAACAGTGTGTTCAATGTAACCACACATAGGAATCAACAAATGCAATCGAGAGTAGATACATAATTTCCGGGTCGCGCGCCAGGCATGCGCTCTTTCCGGTTGCTATTCGTATGTTATCTGTATTCTTTGTTCCTGATGATTATAGTCCAGTCCCGAATATCTCCGCTCTATTGTTAGGTCTGTAACTATAACAGATGAAACTCAGCTGCCATCGTTACATTCAAAAAAACGGTTTTGTATGTAAATGTTTGTTAATTATAGTAGAGATATACAGGGGGATTCATAAAGTACTGGAGAAATAGGCCTATAAAGAACGAAGATCAAAATATTTTTTCTGTCAAATTCGGTGTAAAAAAAATGTAAAATAGGGTATGGATTTCCGCATCGAACGTGCGATTCTGAGTCGGATAATGGGGTCCCCATTTTAGTTTTTTTTTTATGAAAAACTTTTTTCTGAAAATGGTCTAGTTAGCACCCTTCACAGCCGGGAAGAGCAAGAAAAGGGAAGCGAGATTAGGATTTCTTAATTTTTCCAGAAAATGCAAAATTTATAGTTTATAGTCAGTATATATTATAATTTAAATATAAATGTAGGTCTTTCGTTTTTCACGACAAAAATAAAAATAAAACTTGTGCTAAAGCGTAAAATTAAGGGCTAACCATTAATGCCATGCGAACATTAAACGTATCGAGCAAAAAATTCCCAAACATTAGGTCAACTTCACCTAAGGAGCGCTGGAAGGTGATCCACCGCGCAATGACAGCCGACTGTCCACCGGAAAAAGATGAAGTTTGGGAATTTTTTTCCTGGACAACTACTGACTTGATCGACTTGAAATTTGGATATGCTTTAGTTTAGAGTGTCTACTATACAATCTATATTTTTATTCCACTGTATCTGTAACAATTTGAGACACAGTCGACTGTTTGTTCCTGGAAACAAACAGTCGACTCTGTCCGCATTTATCCATATAGGCAAATAAATACCCCATTCCTACGGCGTTTGGGCCTCTGAACACTATGGTGAAGTCCGTTTGCAGATACGACCTTCCCTTCGGGAGTTTTTAGGGTACGGGGTAGACACGGACAGACGGATAGGACAAACGCAAGAGCTAAGGACATTTTAAGAAATAATATTTTAGGGAAAGTTTACTGTAAGTTCTTTCGAACGTCTTGCGCATTGCATGATTGAATATCCTATGTTCTCAGTTTTATATACAGTGCATGCAACGTTGTCTTAAACAAATGTTATGCATTAAAAATTATAGTTGGATTTATGATTAGCACTGACGGAATATTCTTAATATTGTTATGTAATATGTCTTAGCTCAATACCTTTACATAAGAAATCTCCTTGATTTTTTTTTTTTTAAATAGCGATTTTTTACGATATTTTTGTTTTAAGTATTTTGATTAAAACAAAACAATAGAATACTAACAATTTTAATATTAATAATAAAACTTTTTAATAATATGTTTCGTATTATATACGAAATCATTAAAAACACTTTAAATTAATGAAAATCAAAAACTTATTTTATTTCCTCAAACATCTTCCATGCGATATTTCGATAATCCTGATCGGATTATCTTTCTCAAGCTTTAAATGAAATACATGAAGAGAAAAGGAACAGCTTCCTTCTTCTCCCAAAAACCAGAAAATAAATGACAATCAGAATTTTAGATTCTAAAATAACAATACAAAAGTGACACGCTCATCATAAATGCGTAAAGCGTGCAGTATTATTATAATAAATATGAAATTTAAAAAATATTTTTAAGCTTTTGAATTTCTTATTTTTGAAGCAATGTCCAAATTTCTTATAAAATATCCAAATCTTCTTATTTCTGAAGCAATGTCCGAATCTCTTACTCCAAAATTGTGAAATAAATATCTAATCTTCGAAGCAGTGTCTAAATTTCTTACTTTTGAAGTAGTACTCTGAAGTAAAATCCTGATCTTCATAATCCTCTATCCCAAAGACTCAACTCTTGAAATTATATACGAAATCATTAAAAACACTTTAAATTAATGAAAATCAAAAACTTCTTTTATTTCCTCAAACATCTTCCGTGCGATATTTCGATAATCCTGATCGGATTATCTTTGAAATTACATACGAAATCATTAAAATTATATACGAAAATTCTGATTGTCATTTATTTTCTGGTTTTTGGGAGAAGAAGGAAGCTGTTCCTTTTCTCTTCATGTATTTCATTTAAAGCTTGAGAAAGATAATCCGATCAGGATTATCGAAATATCGCACGGAAGATGTTTGAGGAAATAAAAGAAGTTTTTGATTTTCATTAATGTTTCGTATTTTTTTTTTTTTTTTACAAGCATTCAGAAAACTTATGAAAAATCATAAGTTTTAATTTATAAAATTATTATTAATCGTTACCATTTGTAATTCATATTGCTTTTTATTTATCTTACAATAATTTGTAAACAGTATGCCAACTTATTACACTACAAAGTCTAAGTTATTTTCATGTTATTTTTGTATTGTTATATGTACAGAAACATAATATGTTTCTGTTATTCTGAAAACATAATAAAGAACAACCTGTTCTTTTCTACAGAAAAAAGAGATTTTGCAATTGTACACTGTTGTACATTGGGTTTGTTGTCTTTATGATGCTCTTTTTTTTTTACAATCCCATCATTCATTCATATGTTCAACACAAATTTCAGAATACATAAATACAAGAACTAATTCGCATACTACTGAGTGAGGAATATTACCTTTCCAAATTAGCTTCAGAAATAAAACTCAGCAAGCATAATAATATGTATTAAGATATTTATTGCGTTCAATTGAGTAGAATGTAAAGAAATATAAAAATTCTATAAAAATTAGAAAAAAATCGTCATGAAATTCTGTAAAATGAATCTATACTTGTAATACTAAAATAAAAATGAAGTGGAAAATGTTGAAGAAAATTATTGGAATTAAAAACAGTAATTAGAATAAAGTTTATATTACAAATCTCACAGAAAAAAATGATTGCAGAAGATATTGGGAACCTCGAAACAGCACTTGTCCTGTGATGCTTGATTGTTTCAAAATTAACCAACAACAACCAAAATTAATGCACTGAGTGGTAATGAAAAAATAGTAGAGGATAGGTGAATCGAGAAATGTAAATTTAATATTTTTAAAATAATTTATTTTTTTGAACATATATTTATTATTATTTATATATTTATTTTCTTGTTGTTAAAAAAGAGACTGGGCTGGAAGTCATTTTTTTTTCACTTAGCACAGACAAAATATAACTAAGAAACTTTACATTTTATCTGAATGGATATCATTTTTAGAAGCTTCCAGGTTATACAGTGTCAATAATTAATTATAATCCTAGATATTTTTGTATATTGTCTAACTGCATTAAGTTTTCCATGTACAATATTTGGAGTCAGTCATATTGTAGATTCTATTGATGAAACATACGCTTATTTTTAATGACACAACTTTTATCACCTCGGTAAGTGGCTTATATTTCTCTATCTTTTATAGACGGAATTTTTGTTTTGCTGGAGCCTAAAGGACTAAAAATAATAGAGAAGTCCAAAAGATTATGCAGTTAATTGTATCCATTTTATACCATCTCTGAAATTTGTTAAGATATTCAATGTTCGTCAAAAATTCCATATGTAAATTTCATCCCAACTTTTTTCCCAATTGAATTTTCTATCTTGAAACAACCCAACACATTTTCAGAAACTTGGAATATAGCATTAATATTTATTAAAATTTCAACGAAATGCGAACATCTTCTTATTCCTCCGGGAAAGTGTGAACGATATGCAACTAAACAGTTTCAATGATTGTTTTATAGGATTTGATATTTTGCAGTAAAGTAGTATTTCAGAAAAATTCAATTCACCAAATCCCAAAAGAAAAATAAAAAACAAGAAATAAATAAATTAATAATATATATAAATAAATCGGCGATTTTTAAAAAATCAGAATCACACATTGTTAAACATTTAAAAAATAGTTATAAAACGGAACCAGACAGGATAGTTTTGTAAGTATTTTTTTAAAGGAGAATGGACAGATCTGTTCCACCACTGTATAGTGATAAGATATACACTTAAGGAAAGATCTCCATCAATAGAACATTGTTTATTATTACGACTTGTCTTAATTATTAGTCCGTTCGGAGTTAAATAATTCTAGATATAACTTATCTAGTTGACATCTTAATTCCCGGATTTATTATTTAATTAACATTTAATAATTAATACATCCGGGAAGTAAGATGTCAACTAGATAAGTCATATCTAGAATTATATAACTCCGAACGGACTAGTCGTAATAACAAAATATGTCCTATTTAAGAAGATCTTTCTTTAGGTATATATATCTTATCACTATACAGAGTGGGGCAACTTCCCATACATTTGTGCCCATTGTCCTTTTTAAGTAAAATTTTTTAAATCAAAAACGGATATTTTTTATTTTAAATGTGTGATTCTGATTTTTTTTTTTTAAATTGTCTATTTAAATGTTTGTGAATCGTTACATATTAAATTGTTTTTAATTATATATACAGTTTAACTTGTTCATATTCTCACTTGCAGAAATAAGTTTTCCGCATCAGTCCTTGGGAAAAACAAAACCAAATCTCTTTTCTTTAGGAAATCCTCTGTCACAGTCCATTGTCAATACTGCTACTACTGTTAGCTTTTTAGGAATCTTGAAAAGAAACTCGGTTTCTATTGAATCATTACAGTAATATAAGAACGCACATATATACAAAACCATGTGGTCACAACTAACATACAATCTATTATTATAATGAAAAGTTTTCTACCCACATAGATATCTCTTAAGAATAATTCATAATCCTTCTGTCCCATAATAATATTAAACATAATAATAATTTAAACGGGAATTATTGGGAAATGCAGCTGTAAGTTATGTTGTAGCGCAAAATTGCGAAGCCTTCAATCAAAATCAATGTTTCATGACATGTGTCATTTGTTTTGACATATCTTTCTTTTTTTTAAAGGTTAACCTAATTATTACGATTTATAACTATTTTTCTAATTTCATCCACTGATCGAAATCAAAGGTTTTTTTTTTTATCAATTGAATATCAACCACTGTAAAAGTAAAATGAAAAAAAGAGAATTTTCAAGCAAAGATCGAGTTGCGATTGTCCAGTTCTTGATGCATCAAAAGAAAAACGAAAAGTTGCAGAAAGATGCAATTACGTTAGCTACAAAACAATAACGAAATTATTGAAAAATCCAGAAGCTATCTGAACACTCAAAATAAAATTTATTATTTAATTTAATCTAGTTTTAGTTAATCAAAGGAAAAGCCGGCACACCTGCTGATTTCAATTCACTATTTAATAAAATACAAGTACAACGAGGTTTCGATTATAAGTCTAATCATCGACAAGTACTTGAACATGATCAGCGCACGTAAAATCTCAACGCATATGTTTAATCTAGTTTTTTTATAATAAATGTTGAATTTTATATTTATTTTATTTCGCTACTATTATTATGAGATAAATTAAATTCATCAACTACTACTGTTATTATGGGACACATGGAGTATCTATTACAAATAGATGTTTATTTATACAATTTATGGGTATGAGAAGTTTAACTGTATTCTCATTACAACTTCTTGATGAAGTTAACACTATTTTCTATTTCTTAGATTAAGTCTAAGATGTTTGAAATGGTTTTATATTTTATTTCGTTTGACGAAACAATACGGAGAAATTATCGAACAGCTCATTGGATAAAATTAAAAAGTCGCCGATTCGAATTTCGTTAATCCAGAATTCATGGTAATTCGGCATCAGAAGTAGGTTTTTCGTAATTACCCAATATCCTTACCTATAAATATCTTCTTTTATACATTTAAACAAGCTAACAAATTTCCGACTGTTACAAATGGATTTGAATATTCTATTGCATGTATCTTTTTCAGAATTTAAACTTTAATATTTTTAGTTTTACGTTTTAGTTTACTTGATGTAATTATTATTCATGTAATATTTTGTATTCGTTGAGAAAAGAAGATTTTTCTTTTCTTTACGTGTGTTTTTAAAGAAGCCTTGAAAAAGTTCTTTGTTTAAAAGAATGAAATATTGGTGGAAAGCAATGTTTTTATGTTGAATATGGAAGATTTATGATAATATTTCGTTTCTTTGAACAATAAACTTCATCAGGTTTCAGTCGAGGAAAAGAAAATCTTTCTCTTTCCTCTAATACTTCATAATTCTTTAACTTTAAAAATTCACAATAATATATATGAATTGACATCGTGCTAATAACCTATTAACTGACATAGTGCTTACAATACTTTGTTCAGATTGCCTAATTAACCATACTCTGCTCAACTTTTCTAATTAACAATAATTAACATATTAATTGACACAGTGCATACAATACTTTGCTCAATTTTTCTAATTAACAATAATACTGATAATTTAATACAAATTGTTTAATTAAATTTAAAATTTGTAAAGTTGTATTCATAACGTATTAGAGGAAAGAGAAAAATTTTGTTTTTCTCGCCTGAAACCTGAAGAAGTTTCTTGTTCAAACAAATGAAGTATTGTTTAAGAGTATTAAAGAAGAAATTTATAGGTAATGATGTTATAGTATATTTAAAACATATGTATAGGATTTGAGATTATCCAATATTGATTGGAAAAATGTATCTGCACTAACGTTTTAAAAAAAAATATACTTTCTAAGAGTCACAACACAAAAATAAAAGGCATATATTATGTATTCATTATCTACCAAATCTGTATTATTAAAAAAAAATGTACGTGTGTGTATGTGTGTGTGTGTTTGTATGTGTGTGTGTGTTTGTATGTGTGT
>JAFIDM010008419.1:37090323-37100651 GCA_023159025.1 Thereuonema tuberculata | reverse complement strand
AAGACTAAAAATCCTAATTTATTAAAACTTGTAAAAATTACTAGGTTTCGAACCGCCTGTGGTTCTTTCTCAAGTACCTTGGGACTTGAAAAAGAACCTCAGGAGATTCGAAAGCTTATAATTTAATAAGTTTTAATACAATTATGATTTTTATGTTTATGTATGTAGTGAATGTGGGTGGCAGATAAGCCAAGCACTGCCACCGGAGGTCTATTGTACTATCCCACGGAAAGAAGGACAGATGGAGAGAAAGACTGAGAAAGTACGGTGGGAGAAGTGCAGGGGAAACGGGAGAACCCCGAGAAAACCTGCCCAGATCGGAATTATGATTTTTTAGTCTTACATGTTGGCCTTACTTTTTAATTATAACAATTTTACACACGTTAATTGTAACTACTAAAAACAATTCAACTGAACCAAGATGCTAAATTTCTTCATTTTGCGCTGCAGTGGATGAGGTTGCAACCAAACTTCAATTTCCCAATTAAACTTCCTTCCCCAAACTCCATTACTGCAAAGCGCCCGCGCGCGCACACCCACTCACCCACACAGACTGACTTGATGATCTCACTTTTTTAGGAAAAAAAAGTGATTTTTTGCATTATATGACAATAAAAAGCATGTAGCTTATGATTATGATTATGCAATGATTATGATTTAAGTGATTTATTTAATTTTTTTTTTTTGCTTCAAGCACCTGTTATTATAATAACTACTATACCTTAGTTTATTGTAGCAGTTTTATTTTTAAAACAAAAATAAAACTGATATAATAAACTCGAAGTTTTTAAAGCTCTAAAGAGTATAGAAGAAAATTAAATTAAAACAAATTGCTTTATAAATCAATTTACAATATTACTTTAATATTTAGTGAAAAAAAATTTGAAAAATATTAATTATTAAATTTTTGATATCTAAATGAAACTTTTCAGTTCAATATATATTTTTTTTTATCACATTTAGCTTTAAAGTATAAACTTGTTGTATAGACTGCGAACTCGTTTATGTATTCTCCGCCATGTTTTCAGTTCTGTCCTGTCGAAGCAGTCCACAATGGCGGCACGTGACTGGGTGTGCAGTGCGCAGGCGCACACCTGGAACGAAAGGATTTTCGCTGCGTGTTGCATGAATGAGAACGCTTGCCGAATATAAAAAAATACATAGAGGAGACACAAACGCCCGCTCAGGTTTATGGCTTCGCGTTTCGAAAGACTATACGAGCACCGCTGGCAGAATGAAATATTCCCCATGTAATGGGAGCCCATGAGAAATGAGGAGCGAGCTCCAAATGAGAAATTTACGACCGATTTATGCGACCTTTTCGCTATTAATGGAGTGGTAGCACAGAGGTCGTAAAGGCAGTCCTGTTTGAATGATCACCCTTATGTTCGTATCGGAGAGAAATTAAATTATTTGCAATTATCAAGGCTTTGATTTTATTGGATAGAGTTTTTGAAAGTCGTCAAGGAGTTCTTGAAAGAACAAGGAGTATACCGTACTTTCCTTCAAATATTATCCCTCAAAGTTCTTTACTTTTGTGTCACAAAAAAAATAAAATAATAATAAGCAAAATTTAGCATCGATAAAAATTCATAAATCAAGAAAAAAATCACAACTGGACAGTAAATATGCCTTCGCACATTGAACCAACATCAACGGGAACCCTGAACAGCTGTTCATCCTTATTACGAATCATCAGCAGAATTTACCCTTGATGTTTGGCTCAGTCTGAGCGAAAGCTAAGCTAAAAGCATTCTCGATCCCGGGAACGGGTTGCCGAGATAAAAAAACAATCAAATAAAAAATACTCCTGTGAAATCCACAGTATAACCCCTTGCCCTTTCACTGAAAGGCACTAAGGAATTTAATTCTAAATAAGAAATATCATAAGTGCATGAAAACAAAATATAACGTACATAACAATTCTTAAATCAAGAAAAAAATCATAACTGGACTTCGCATTATTTAAAAATAAATAATAATTCACGTTTATTTTCAATAATGACATTTTGCTGTTTAAAAATCGTAAAATTTTTTTCATTTTCTGAAAAAAAAAAAAATGATTACATATAATGTCTAAAAGATGGATGTTGACGATCCCGTATTTTCGTGATTTCACGTAATTTACGCGAGAATAGTCTCTATCCATGTCTTCTCACAAAATATTTAAATATTAAATGAATTATAATACGGGGAAATGCATGAGACTTTTACTACATTTTAATATAGTTTTAATAAATTGAAAACAGTCAATAAACAAACAATAAAGTCATTGTGTAGCATTTTCCTAGTGACAGACATTAAAAATACTAAATTCCTTGAGACCTGCGGAAGAGGCTAATGGCGAGATCTCGTGTCTTTCGTAATTCTCGCGCAAACGTGATCGTCAACATCCATCTGATAGATAGTATATATTATTTACTAAAAGTTGCTTAAATACAATTGTTTTTTATCACATTAAAACGCGCACAAATTAGAAGATTATTAAAGGATTAATAGCCATCGTTTTGATTTCAATGTATTCTACGGGAATTTTATTACATTCATGCACTGATTTCTCAGCAGGGACCCACAGAGGAAAAATTTAAATAATATCTTAATTTTCAAAAGAGATCAATTTCAGTGATTCAAAATTTATTAGGGGATATATTATGATTTGATAAACTTCACTTTCGTAGGTTAAACATAGACGTTCGGCCAATTCCCACATTCGGAACTTGCATTTCCCCCATCTCTACTAGTCATAAGCTTTCCAATCAGGTATCACTCATCTCTGTACTTATAGTTCGGACTGTAGAAATAGAGACAGAGTGCGCTTGGACAAAATCTTTTTAAAAAGTTGCCCCCTCCCCTACATTTTGTGATACCGGACCACTAAAAAACAACGATTCAATCTAACTTGTTGTAAGTAATTAAGTATGTTATAGGGCAATTTGGATCATAGCAAAGAAATGATAATTACAGAAGAAGTCAAACTTAGGCATATTTTAGGCTTCTGATACCTAGTATCAGAAGTCTCATAATCCCGCTTTTTCTGTCCATCTGTGGACAGGTATCAGCTCTCAACAACAATGACAACAATCACAATAATCGCAACAATTGCACCTTTTGCATTCGTAACAATCACATTTATAATACAGCTGAGCAACAATCACAATAATCACAACAATCGCAACAATTGCACCTTTTGCATTCGTAACAATCACATTTTTAATACACCTCAGCAATAATCACAATAATCACAATAATTGCAACTTAAAAGTTCCGCCTTTCGCATTCGCAACCATCACATGTATAATAATAAGAAAATTAAAGCAATAATTCAATATAATGTGAACATAATGAAATGAAATTTTGAAGTGTAATGGTTTAACTTTGAAATAGCATTATCTTATATGTATCAGAAGCCGATGCGAAGCATTGTGATTGGTTTACTAATCGCTATCGCTACCTTGTTTAAATTTCAAAGCTGGTATTGACAATTGAAAAATTTTTCTCGAAAACCTCAAGTTTTCAATTTACTTACGGTTTTTATTTATGGTTTTTATTTAAAAAAAAAAACAAAAAAACTATTAAATCGTAATAGAAAGTTTTCTAATAGTTTCCGATTGTAATTTTCAGAGTTTCGAAAATTAAAATTCAAAATTGTTATTTATTTATTAGAAAGCACAATACACAATATCGGGCCACTTTATTAGGTACAACACTGCTGTGCGCACAAATGCTGTCTCACAAAACTCTTCAAGCCGATGGGGGCAGTTTCGTGACACACGTTGGGTTCACCGATACCTCTAGAGGCACGTCTGGATGCTAGAGATACCTAAACATCGTAGCTGACCAAGTGCAACCGTACATGTTAACATTATATCCTCATGCAGAAGGCTACTTCCAGCAGAATAATGCGCCAGTGCACAAAGCCCGCATCACTATGGGTTGGTTTGAGGAACATGACGATGACGTTTCCTTGCTGCAGTGGCCCACTCAGTCCCTGGATCTCAGCCCTATTGAAACTTTGTGAATGAGCTGGAAGGGCTGTTTGCTCCAGGCGTACACCTCCATCAAATCTTCAGGAACTGCATGACACACTCATGTCTGTATGGTACAGAATATCTCAACTACGTTTTCAGCATCTTGTGGAATCCATGCCTCGACGAATTTCAAATTTATTCGTAAAAGGCATGCAGATGTACATAATTATCATTTGTTCCTGGATGTAACAGTCGAAAAGAAACTCGTAAGTGTGGTTAGAAAGGGGATTTCCCGAATTGCAGGTCGAAAATCGTTTGGTCGTAAGTGCGAGTGGTCGTTAAGCAGATAGGTCGTAAAAAGAGGAGTACCTGTAATCAAATTTAGTTAAAATCTACTCAACGTTACAAAAATCATAAATATCAAAAGTACTTTTTATACTTACATTACAATATTTAGAGGAAAAGGTGTAAATATGGGCACCATTTCGTATTTTTGACTTAAAGTTACTTTCTTTTGGAAAAATTCAAGATTTTTGATCTTCATTAACAACTATAACAAGTTTACTAAATGAGAGGAGGCAAAACAATGATTAATATCAATTATTTTAATTCGAAAACGAAGATTTAGAAAAAGCTTCAAAAAAAGCATCTGAAAAAATGGGGTGCAAATATGGGCCCCCTCCAAAAAACTCACAAAAAAATGGTTTAAAATATTTTAAAACAGGATAAAACAATACAAAACGATACAAAGAGCAAGTTATATATATTTGAGAATTTTAAATGAACATCAAATCAAATCAAATCAAATCCAAAATTATTTATGTCCCCGAGTACTGGTTCTCTTCTTAATGTTGGGGACAGGAGTAATATCGAACGGAGAAACTGCATTTGAAGTTCCGGGGAACATTCCGGTGTTTCAGCAGCCTCATCAATTGGCATGGCTAGATCCTTATGTGATTGTATATCATTATAACTCGAAGGAGAGGCTTTAAATGGGGGCCCATATTTACACCAAGAAATGGTGCCCGTATTTACACCAACCCCACCTAAGCAAGACTGCCACTATCACATTTAACCTAAAAAACGTGAGTGACTAAAGCGGGCTTCAAAAAGTAGCTTAGGATTTCCGCTTTCCAGATATCACTGTGAAATTATTTTAAACTAACCACAGGGACATGAAAAGAAAACGATTTCACATACCTGTCAAATATTTGCAGTCCAGAAAAAAACACCAATTCGCACAATAACTGACGCTGCTTCCACACTATTTGAAACAAATTTACCAAATGCTCTCTGCTATCTTATAACAACAAGTGGCGCAGTTTAAAGTCTCGTAATAAAACTGCAGCACCTCCCACAACCCTTTAGGGAAGGGTGCCCATATTTACACCTATGCCCGTTTTTACACCTTTTCCTCTACTAAATAGAAGCGACACAAATTTTCAATTTTGTGAATTGAAAAAGAGACGTTAACAGAAATAGTATAGAAAATCCATTGTTAAGATTCCACTGATTTTTCTGTGAGAATTTTTGTCATCTTCTAGCGCTAATTTCTCAACAAGGACCCATTTGGAGAAGATTTCAAATAGAAAAGTTAGATCGTCGCTAGTCCTTGAATATGCATACTACGTTTCAACAAGATCCATCCAGTTGTTCAAAAGTTATTTTGTGGGAGGGGATTGATTGATTGTGATGTGGGTTAAAGGGAAGCTAAGCCCCGCGACTTGTAGTTGTATTGTGCTGTCCCACAAGAAATGGAGACAGACGGATAAAGTAGGGTGGGAGAAGTGATGGGGAAACGGGAGAACCCGAGGAAACCTGTCCAGCGCGAGTCGTCCACCATCACAAAATCCACAAGAAAACCGAATCCCCGGTACTCAAGAGGTGAGAGGCCAACGTCTAAAGTAGGGCGAACACGATAAAGCAAAAGTCGTTTTCCACGGACCCCAGGTAGCACGCGACCTTGTCTGACAGGTTTTCGAGCGACAGTTCTTTGCCAAGCACGTTAACCGAATGGTTTTATTTTGATCAGGCAAAACATTTGGTCGGTCGGAAAGTAACCAATCGGAGTGAAGTTTGATAATACGTCAGTCGTGACGTCACGCAGAAGAAATGGCGTCCCTTCGGATTATCTTCACTTCAGCTGGACGGAGAGCTATTACAAAATTATTATCACAGAATTGAGATAATCTTTCAAAAATAAATGTAATACTTAAATGTATTAATTTTAAGCGCCAGAATTTATCAGAGAGTTTTTAAAAACTAGATTTTTTTTTCGTAATTGCACAGCATCGGCTGTGTTCGCATGGAATTCTGGGATAGCCGATCGCTCGCTAGTTAAATAATTGAAGAATTAATCCCAACAAATCTAAGAAATTGAAAAACAAAATATCTCAGGATTGATTTGCTAAATTTCTGAATTTGAATTTTGCCGTATATTAAAGTCTTCAATAATTATTAAATTCAAAACTTTAAAATTATTTTCGCTGTTTGATTCATAGATGAGAAACAGGCGTAATCCCGGCTCGAAACTTCTTCTAAATGTTTTCTAGCGTATTTTGATGCATAAAATTACTATATTTCAATATAAAGATTGTTTTCTGTCAAATCTTCATCTTTCTTATTACAATAATAGCTTTTTTGATAGTTTTTGAGGGCATGGAATTGAGATAATCAGCGGAGCAAATTATGAATGATTTCAAAATATATATAAATATACACATAACCATAAAAAATATATAAAAATATACATATTTACATAAAAATGGAGCCTTCCCAACCTACCGAGAGGTTCATCATCATGCACTCTGGGTAGGTTCGAAAGGCTCCATTTTTATGTAAATATGTATATTTTTATATATTTTTTATGGTTGTGTGTATATTTATATATATTTTGAACTATGTTAAAACACACGTAAAATATTGTTTAAAAATTATGAATGATGTCATCAGTGACGTACTTCAATTCTGTGGTTTTATTGGTTGGATTCCCGAAAGTTATGTATTGAATGTCCTGCCGTGTTCTACCCTGGAAGTCGTATCAAACACATTTCCGCCAGAAATGTCCCTTCCAAACGCACAACCGGGATGAATCGTGTTCGTCTAGCTTTAATGACAACGCCAATCGCGCGGCCTTGTGGGAGGGGAAGAAGTTATTAAGGTAGACACACATACACAAACTGATTTCATGAATCTGACATTCTTGTTGCAAACTAGGCCTACAAAAAAAAAAGCATGAAAATCAGTGTTGTGTGGCACCAAGTAGAAAAATTGGATACCACTGCTTTAATGATTCAGATTTCAGCTTCTTAGAACCTAAAATCAGCCATTCTTTATTTCCGTATCTTATAATATTAAGGATTGATAAATACAATACCCAAATGTGAAAGTTATAATTGCTTACCATTAATTAGCAACGTGGTATTTGTGATTGTTTTCATTAATTTTTTTTCCTCTCATTGTCATTTCCGTATTTCTTTTAGATTTTTCACCTGACTGTTGATAAACAGAATGATTAGGAGAATGGAATGGATTTCAAGTATGAAGAGAAACAAAAGAACGGGGAAAAAAAATTAGCTGCAGAAACGTTAGTTCATAAAACGTGATGGATGCCAAAACGATTGTCAAGTCGATGTATAATGTGAACGGGCGAGTCGTTTTCCGATTATCGCTGTTCGCTGGCGTAATTAAGGGCCCACGTGGCTGCCGTGATTATGTGCCTTGATTACAGACTTTTCCCCGAATCTACTTAATTAATTTCTCTATTATGATTTGTTATCGGGTTCTCGTGAGAGTTTCAGAAGGAGACAGCGGAAAACAGAAGGAGAGAAGAGGAGAAAAAAAAAGGTGGGGGAGGAGAGAGAGAGAGAGAGGATGGGAAAAAAAAAAAATCGACATCTTCGCCGGTTGACTCCTCTTGATTTTCCCCAGTTCGATGTTGGGCTGCGGGTCTCGGCGGCAACATCGGCAGTGAGGGCCGTCACTCCGGCGGGACGCGACGAAGCCGGGAAAGCCAGTGAAGGGTATGTGAGTGTGTGTGTGTGCCTCTTCGACGTCATTGCATGTTTTACTCCCTCTCTCCCCCTCGTGTGATGAATGACTTGTTGTGCAAAGACAGAGGCGTGTTTATACTCCACGAACTGCTTTGCTGTCTCTTGAGCTGTGGGCTATTTTTTTCTTTCTTCCCCTATTTCGTTTTCTTCCTTTTTTTTTTTCTTCCTATTTTTAATTTCTTTCCAGGAAAGGCAAGGAAAAAAATAACCTCAACAACAAAAAACAAAATTAAGTTTGTAATTTATGATTTTTTTTTTTATTACTTAAATGTCATCTGTCTTATTTGATGTTATTTTATAACTGTGTTACTTTGATGAATCATAAGTATAATTCATTATCTTTTATGTTAATGAAGACATTCTCAAGAATTCAAAACTTATATAAATGCTATTTTATACTAGGTTTAAACGTCGCCATATCCTGGATTGAATTCAAATATAGAAATAATTTTTTGAATGTAATAATTTATTCTAAACGAAATAAGATGTAAATATTCTAAATAACTACATAAAATAACTTCAGATTTCAGAATTTAATCCTTGTGCTAGTTTTGCACTCAGTCTCAAATTAATTAATTAAAAAAAAAGTATTAAAAATTTTTTAAGAATTAAAAATCAACAGTAGTAGTTATTATGTTACTTTCATGATCTCCACTGATCTTCTTTGATCTCTGTTCCTTGATGATAGAATCATCACTGACTAATTCCAGCTGATGATCACGAATGAATGTGAAGTAGCAGTCACTGTAGGATGTTAGAATTTCATAGTAGGATATCACATGTCATGTCCAGTACTCACAGAAATTGAGAGTAAACCTTTTTGAGAAGGATTTCACTGAAATTTTTAGTTATGAAATGAAGTGGCAAAATATAATAATAATAATAATAATAATAATTAAAAATTATTATTCAGAATTGTCAAATCTATTAATAAGTACTTGTAACTAATAACGGAATCTTTATTCTAAAGTAGTTTAGTCACAAAAATATTTTACATACATTTATAATTGCATTTTCTTGTGTATTAAATGTTTTATATAATTTCCTACACTTTTGTCAATTAAATTTAAAATAAATAATTTATATCTTACAAAAGGTTGATTACATTAATTCATCAATATGATTTGCAATAGATAACAATGATTTACTTATTGTTCATTATAATATTTCTAAATTAAAATGCTAAACAACTTGTTCGAACATGTTCCTTACAAATTTAATTGGTATTCTTTATTTTTCTGATAAAATAAAATATTGTGTTTGGAAGTTAGAGTACAATTAGGAAATTATTACGTTTAATTACTATGAAATGAAATATTATTAATTGATTAACAATGAAATAGCACATTGTGCTATTAGCATGGACATCAGATTGCTTATCACTTAAACTCAAAAACCAAGTTTCAATAATTCATCACGTAACAGTTAATAAATGTTACAATGTAAAGTTTTACAGTTTACAAATTGTTTATAGGTGATCACATAAATAAGATATTGATACTCTGCAATTTTTTTTTTTTTTTTGCAGAAAGCTGGTTCTAACATTAATTTTATTGTTACTCATTTGTAATTATTGTTCATTTTAGTATTTTATTTTTAATTGACTTTTGAGAAAGAATAATTTTAATTACAGACAATACACGAGCTCAAAATAATTTATTGTTATCCTATTCATACATTTACTCAAGCTGCTTTACTATTTTTATAATGAGGCTCAAAACATTTATTATTATAATCATGGTTATAAAAATTAAGATTGTAACAAAGAAATAAACTTATTATTTTATAAGTTACAAAATTTTAATATCTTTAAAATTAAATATTTTTTAACATTAGATCGAAATTAGAAATGACCACTTTAATTTTGTATTCTTTCCCTTGCAGTGGTTTTATTTATTTATTTATTTTATTTTATTTTTCTTTATGTGTTGGAATTATAATCTGAATTGGAATTTGTTAGTCTCTATCTACCATGGTTTGATGGCTACAAAGGAATGATAGACTTCATTTTTCACTGCAAAATTTCACAGGAATGCTAGTTAGAATTTATAGAGCACGATCCGTGTAATTTTTTTTTTTGTTAATGTTAATTCGCTATTTTACTGAGGAGGAATCTAAATCTGAAGTTCGTTTGACTACTTGTCACAAAATGTCACAAGCGTGAAAAGAAAAAAAAAAATGTCTCTTTCGCAATTGAAGTTCGGCTAAACTAGAGAAGCCCAGTAGCGTATCAAGGGGGGGCGGGGCGGTCCGCCCCGGGCCCCCGCCTGGGAGGGGCCCCACCAGCCAGCTTATTTCCTTTTTTTTT
>JAFIDM010008419.1:36998449-37080475 GCA_023159025.1 Thereuonema tuberculata | reverse complement strand
TGTAAGTATTCCATTTGCAGAAGAATTACAAAACAAACTAACCCCATTATTGGCTAATGTAGGGATTCGTATTGCAAATAAGGCAAGAAACACCATCAGAAATATCCTAAATAATGAACGTGACATAATATCTAAAGAAGAGATAAAGAAAACAAATAAGGAGAAAAAGGGAGCGGTATATGGAATAAAATGTCAATCGGGAGGGGGTGGGTGCCAGTATATTGGTGAGACAGGCAGAAAGGTAAAAATTCGAATGAATGAGCATTCCAACGCCATAAAAAAGGGCAATGACCAATATTTCACAGCAGTTCATCACAAACAAACTGGCCATCTAATAATGGTGGACAATCCGATCATTTATAATATTATTACAGATCAATACTTAAGAAAATTTTATGAATCATTATTAATTAATTCCAAATTCAACAAATGTTACAATACTGAATTGTCTATAAAAAATGTATTGCATTATCAGCTCGATTAACTATTTTTTTATTGTTTTATTAATAATTGGCTAGCATTGATATTTGATACTTTGATATTATTGTAAAATGTAATCCAAAATTTATAAAGGCCTAATTTGCTTCTGTTATTTATTTATAGTCTGATGAAAAGGCCTGTATACGATGCCTTGTAACATGTAACGAATATGAATTTTTTAAATGTTTTTTTATATCTAGTAGTGTGTTTGGTCCCATTTTTTCAATTATTCCCTCCACACACTGTATTAATGAATAATCATTTTATTTTGTATTCCCAATCATGAGCCAAATAACGTATCTCAAATTATATTAATTTAAACAATTTTAATGATATATTAAAGCCAATATATGAATTAAAGCGATTATTCTATGACAAAAGGCTTAGACTGTACTTGTTGTACAGTCTGTTTGTCTGTTTGTTGGTTTGTTTTTTAATAAATCAGGCCAAAGAAATTTTATTAAATTCTGTTTTTTTGTATACATATTTACTTCATAAATATGTGTATATGAATATATATATAGAATTCTCTAAGTAGGTTTATTTTGATTTATAGCTTTATATTATACAATTTTATTTTGATTTACATTTAATAAATTAAATAAAGAATTATTAGGAATTAAAAAAAGTAAAAAAAAATTATGCAAATTAAAAATTTAGTTTAATTTTAATTAACAGTTAATTAATTAATAGTTCAAGTTACTTAAATCTGTTAAAGTTTTTTAATAAGTAAATATGTATAATATTATGTGCGGTATTGTTTTGATAACTGAAGATGAAATTAAGTTTTATATAATTTTAATACAATCAAATTATGTTTAAGTTAATATTTAATTTCAGAAATAACTATTTTAAAATAATCCAATATTTTCAATTTTTTCTAAAATTCGATTAGAAAGCGGAAAAAAGTCGGATAAAATTGTCAATTTATGTAATAGAATAAAGGATTTTTTTAATTAAACAAATAAATTAATATGAAAACGGTAAATTCGTTTTATCTGTGGGAAGTAGAGAAAAAAAAGTGGGAACAGATTTCCTTTTTTTTATATCTTATTTCCTTCTTTTTCCTTCTCTCTTATTATTTCCTTGCAATCGAAATGGACCTAGATAAGCTGTTTGCCACCATCCGCTGGTTTTTATCTCTGTCTTTATATATTAAATGGCAAAGTTTTCTTTGGGAGTCTTGTGAACAAGGCCTCCCCACCCCCACACCGTCCTTCACCCTCTTAAGATTTGCCATCGCCCGTTAATTGTGCGAAATTTTCCGATGGTTTGTGCACTTTATCGCCCTCTCATTAGTGCCCCCCCTCCCCCCTCTTGTGTTCACATCTCCCTCCCCCCCTTTTGCTATGTTGCCATGGTCCTTGTGCTCCAATGTCTCGTCCTTTTCGGTCTATATCAGCGGGTCGCAGGATGCTTAAGCTTGGATTATATGGACAACAATTTAGCGCGGCCGTGCCCGAGAGATAAGATAAATTCGGTATTGATGGCCTGGGCCGCTCGCTCGCGAATCGGGGAGCCCCAGAGCCAGTCGCCGCGATAAGACGTCGGACCCGGCACTGCTGTGGACGCAGCCAGACAGCCACTGCGGCCACGGACAAGCGGGCGGCTACCGAAGCCCTGCCGGACCAACACTCTTGGATATACGGCTGGATCTTTTCTTGTCCAAGACACCACTCTTTCTGCACTTGGCAGGCCCTGGTATCTTCGTTGTTTTCTTGCTTAATTGTCCATGCTTTTAGTTTGTGTCTGGTACCGTTAAGACTCCAAGTGTTTCTAGCTTCTTTCTTTTCAATATATATATGTACACATATGCTATTTAGTTTTAGAATATTATTATTATAAGTGCCCTTAAATCAATCTTAACATTTTTTTTTTTTTGGTTATCGAGAAAGATATTGTCATTCCTTATGCAACTACGCATTTTTTAAATTTTCTTTTATGCTTTTGATCAGTGTTTATTTCAGATGAATAATTATCACTCAGTGTTATAATAATTCTAAATATTAAAAAATAATCTATAATTTTAAGTTCGACCTATAATTTTCTGTTAACAAATTTCTACCATTTCCAGTAAATTAACATAAATTACAAACGATAACTCGACGTTTCTAATACTAAATTCACCAAAACTACAAAAAATACGAAAAAAATAGTTGTTAAAAAAAAAAATCTTTGCAGGAGCATTAGGCCTAAGGTATGCTCCCCTCTGCTTTGGCGCGCTACCTGCAATTGGCAGAGTGAGTCGTGAGAATTATCTAACGCCGGTATCTCATCCCAATCAGCTGCATCTGGTCTATTTCCGTTCTGAACCTGGCTTCCATCTTGATTTGATTAGGATCCTTATTCCCTTTATCAGTTGTTTCATTGTTAAGTTTCTTTATTGTCGTTTCATGAGTTCGAATCAATTCGAACCGATTCCTCCTGACCCCTCTCCGATGTGTTTCCAACGGCGCCGATCGTTCTCCGCCCGCAATCAAACGCTAGCATCTACCTAAAGGTCTCCGAGTCGTCTTGTCTTCAATAGGCGACATTTACTGTCAGGCATTATTGCCTTAATCTACACATCTCCATTTAGCGGAATGCGTTTGTCATCAATGTCGAGCGGCGTTCCTTCTTGTCTTGGTGACTTCGATGACCCTTCCCCATCCCGTCGATTCGAAACGTGTCATCATCGGACTTCGATCCACCAGACAAAGTCTTAATTTACATATTTCTGCATGACATTCCCTGCCTTCACACTTCCGTACCACTTTCTCTATCAAAAATCTAGCTCTACCACAGCCCTTAGAGTTTAGAGTAAGAGTCCAAGGAATACACAGTCTCGAAAACTTTTTTACGTATCCTTCATCTGTTACTTTCAAGGGAAAAAGAAAGAAAAAAAAAACATCAAAAAAACGTGTTACAGTGACAGCAATAGAGTATGACCATACGAGACATGCCTCCAACATATCTCATTCCTGAGATGAAACCGAGGGGACACCTGTCAACCAAAAAACAAAACAAAACAAAAATGATACCTCCAAACTTACATAACATTATTTCGCGGGAAATTCAGCTATTCTCAGAGAAATTAAGGAAACAAGATCTTTCTTAGCAAATCCTAAACTTAACTCAGACATTCCATTCTTTTCTTTTTTTTTTTAGTTTCGCATCACATAAAATCGGTTAGCATCACAAAATAGCCTTTTTTTTTTATTTCGATTGGAAATTAATCTTAAAACACGATTATCCCTGCAGAATATTTCTTCTGTTTTTCTTTTCTACATTAATCTTCTCGGATAAGCTTTTTCCATCATCTTTTCTTTCCTCTTCGTTCTCTCTTTCTCCTCTCTGCCCATCATCCCCCATCTTTGCGTGCCGCATCAGCGATGATCCACCCACTGCAGATCACGTGATCAACGCCTCTCCCTAACGGTAAGTATCCCACCAATTGGAACCCATATTTACTTCCTGAATAATGAAAATGTGCGCCTGTCACTCAGTGTCACCCACATTCACTTCCTAGATTATTCAAATCGCTGTTGCTTTTGTGTGTGTCGTATGTTATGCCTTTCTTTCTGCTGAGAATACTTTTAAAGATTATATTTTTTTTCTCTCTCTCTTTTTATTTGAAATGCGAATCGAAATTGCTAAATCGATAAATGCTAAATGCCATTTAAAAAAAAAAAAGAGGGGGGGGGGGTAGAATAAGAATAAGAAATAATATTGATTGGCTAAGATGATTTATTCCGGACAATATATCTCAGAATAACATTCTGAATGCAGTGTGATTTTTTTTTTAATACGAGTAACATAGTTCGTTTTGGTATCAATATTTAAAACTGTATAAAGGATCTTATGGTTTTAAGTATATTTAAACTAAAACCTGACTGGAATTACATGAAAGTTGTCATAATATTCAATTTCTGCAATAAAAAGAAATTTTCTTGTGGCAATCTTACTCAAATCTTGAAGAAAAGTGCTGGAGAATTTTAAATATTTTTGTTGGGAATTCCCTTTTCTTATAGCGTTTTTCAGTCTTTTTCGGACCAAGGAAAATATTATTAATTTCAGTATTTTCACGACACAGTAACCTAACTCAAAGGGTTGATAAGTGTTGATTTATATAACATATAAATTAAGGTCGGGTAAAATGTGTCAGTGCTTGTTTAAAAACCTGCAAAGCGATGGCAAACGCTGCTCTTTGAAATGATGTTATTGTGTGTAAGAAATATGTTAAACATCAGAAACACATATAAGATTTTTTTTTTAAAACTTAGTGTATTAGGTTTCTTTAATTTCCTATTAATTACCGCAGAACACACAAATTGTTAAAAAAAATAATAATAAACAAAATGATATTATTAGTTTCGGAGACAATCCGGTCTTCTTTTTCAAATACAAAGAATTATTTTAAAGTTATTTATTCTTGAAACTGGTATTTTTTAAAATTAAGTATTCTTTTAACAAAATGTGTGTTTTGTCTTACTTTAATAGAAATCTAAGAAATATTTTCCTTGTTCAAAATTTCTAGTCAGAAATTGAACTATGCTACGCGGATTATTAACATTGTAAACTTAAGTCTATCTTAATATTATAAACGTAAGTTAAAATGTTAAAGATGAACTATAGGCAGTCTCAGATATCCGTAGATTATTGTTAGATAGTTACAAATGATGCACAATCAAAAAGAATTATAATTAGCATCATTCACTGTTGCTGTGACCTAATAGAAAGATTACATACGTCAATGTTGTTATTAGTCACTTAATAAGTCAGAGAAATATGAGAACTATAGATTTCATCCCATTTTTATTAACAGTGCTGGAAGTGTTATTGAGGTATCTCATGAACCTTGCTTGCATTTCCAATAATAACGAAGAGAAAATTTATATTTGTTTTTGGATATTTAAATAAATGTCTATATTTCTTTGTTCGATTTTAATATGTCTGGTTAATTTCTTTGAGACTAAGAATTATTTATAAGAATTATTACATCGTTTTCATATTGTTGATTTATGGGTATCTGCGAACAATCTCTTACTCACTTCAATGATTTACAGAAAACAAACTAAAAACCAAATGTATCGTATAAATGATAAAGTCATGTCATAATAACTGCAAGTATAAAAATTCCACAGGGTAAATGATTACGGAAAAATGATGTGAAACAAAATGGTAGAACATGTCACAATCTCTACTATGTCATTTTTTTAAACTTTGGATGACGTATATTTTAGCATAACTGTAAATCCAAAGCAAGTATAAACAATAAAGCCATTGAATATTATAAATTTCATTCAGTATAATTTCACATTATATCACAGCAAAGCTGGACATTTAAGATTAGTCTAAGAAATCCCAATAAACTCGATTCTGATTCTTAAACTGTATAATTAATCTAAATGTTAAGAAATCTGAATAATTGTTGTAAATGAAAGCATTATAACACATTAAATAATTTTGAATCTATATCCTTATGGTTTTTTTTAAAATTCTAAATTGCTTTATCAAATTTAACATTGATCAAAGAGGAACAATTAATAATGAAAATAGAAATAAACACGAATGTATAATATATATTTATGGTACTTCAAAATACTTGGTGACTGTGAATCTCAAAACGCTGAGAAATATATCAAAATACAGCAGAAATATAATCAAAATATATTAATTAGTAAGTTGAGTTCAAGATAAAAAATTTAAAAAAATACAGCATTTTAATTTTTTATCTTGAACTCAACTTACTAATTAATATATTTTAATTTTACTATCGCTGTATTTGAAAATAACTTAAAATTATAATAACCGTGGCTTGAAGTTAGACTGTACTTTAAAAAAAGCACTTTAAAAAAGCAATAATTATTTGATTTTATTAAAAATTTTGTAAAGCAATGATATTCTTTTTTTATTCTTACATTTACTTTTCTCAAAATAAATACTAAAATACTAACGATACTAAAATGAAATGAACACTGAATACTTTTATCAATGAGAAAATTTCGAATCTCAAAAATGCTGAGAAATATATTTGCTGTATTTTTTTTATTTTTTTATTTTGTTGAGTTCAGTAGGAAAATATATATGTAGGCTATATATTCCCCCTAAAAATTTGTCTCAAAAAATGGGTGAGTTTTTACGCCAAATGTATGTTTTTTTTTAATAAGCTGATATAGCTTTCGAACTATTGTCATTTGGAGAGTTTGTTAGGGAGAATTTGTGTTGATGTTTAATAAAGAAGTTTGATTTATTCCGGGATGAGTTGGTTACATTTTTTTTTTATTAAATAAGTCGGTTATAAGTCGGTTCTACTAGGTTGTACAACCTGTTTTGTAGGTGCTGAATAATATTTCTGTACAATAATACTGTATAATAATATTACGGGTTAAACAATAATAAAACACAACTGTATTACATGTTAAATTATAATAATACACAATAATATTAATTTTTCATTATTTATTAACATAAGTTTTCAAGTGAAAATCATATTTACAGTAATCTAAAATTCCATTTTATTTTTCCGTGAGAATTAACTTTGATTTAATATTTTATTTTTAATATTTTTGAGATTAATTAATTCAATTAAATAAAAATTAAATAAATTTTTATACAAAAGTAAAAAAAGTTTTTTCGTTATTAATTTTTCAATAAATCAGGATTATTAAAAAGTTGATAAATAAATAAATAAATAAATAAAATAAGAACAGTATCTAAATATAAGAATTTAATATGGGTTTCAAGATTCGAAAAAGAGAATCTATTTTTTTAAAAAGAGCAACGTATTTTATTTCGTGACTTGGGTGAAAACAGGTCACATATGTTGTCTATTGTTATCCGTTTTTTTATCTGTCCTTTTTACTGTTTGCGATAACGACAAATTTACCGCAAATTCGGATGCGCGACCCGTAGCGGCAGCTGGAGAACCTGTTTACTATCGTTTCTCAAAAACTTATGGATAAGCAGATGGGGGTTATCGCGAACACATCGGGTGTTGTTAGTGGGGGGATTGGAATTGCTTCAGAAAAGCAGGAAACCCTAGGCCTATGTTTACCCCCTTGCGATGTACAAAGCGTTTTCTGATTTCAGAATTGCTTATCATCTTCCGTGCTTGACTATGAATCAGAGACACACGTACTGAGATTTAGGGAGACAATACACACACAAAAATAGGGGATTTGTCGGATGACTGGGGGGGATTTGCCAGCTAAGCCAAGATGATCAACAAATACTCATAAATGCTGTCTCGTAAGTCATTGATGCTTCGACAAAACAATTGTTGGGTTAAATTTTAATGTGATGTCTATAAATGCTTTCGTTTATGCAAAGAGATAGCAAGACAGAAATTCAAAAACAAAATTTCTAAAAATTGCAACAGTGCTCTAATAATATTTTGTGACTACCTGGCTTGGTACAAAAGCTAACGTTAAATAAACTTAAATAACCTCTAAAATGTACATTTGTATATCAGTTATTTTTTGTGAACAGATTAGGCATGCAACATTTCTCTGATTTTTTCAGTATTGACGTACTACGGAAAAAAAACATTAATTTGTTTTAGTTTATTAAATTCAATATTAATATTTCAATTTAATTTGTGAGTACTGACTAGTATGGAAGAAAACATTAATTTGTTTTTGTTTATTAAATTCAATATTAACATTTCAATTAAATGTTAGCTGTTAAATAGACAGGCCTATTATATTTAAAAACAGGTATGAAATTGCCTCACAAGATTAAATAATCCAATTTAAATCTTATCTTGAAATGCAATTAGTTACTTTATTTATAACATTAGCGCAGAGATTTCAAGTATTGATGTAAATGTCATGATTGTATTTTTTAGAACATAACCATGTACTAAAAACTAAGCTGAAAAACAGATGTAAATAGAAAATTACAGATATGTGATAACTGAGCTCAAGAATTCGTAAGGATGTATTGTATTTTTTTTTATTTAATTTCAGAAGATGAGGTGATATCCTTATTTTGTGATATCCTTATGTGCATTACTCAACTTTAATTGTGGTATTATTCGCTTGTGAAAATATGTTCATCATTATATACGTTGTTATGAGTTTAAGTTTTTACAACGTTTGCTTATATCTTTAAATTATTTTTAAGTTGTACGATGCATTTAAGGTCTCGTTGATGTTTTCTCTATACGAACGACTGCAATTTTTCGTTCCAATATTGATAAATATCTGAAAAAAAATTTTTGCGCGTTAATGTAGGCTACGGGCACCAAAACTGATATGTTAAACTATAGCAATATAAATGTAGTGAAACAGCGTTAAAACTGTTAACTTTCATAAATATATTATTGCACGTCATAAATCACTTTTACCTTTCCAGATAAAATGTTACATATATTCGCAATTACTATAAAGAAAAATTTCAAATTTCACATTTAATATGTACAATAATCACGTGATTGGTTATTAATCCCGATGTTAATGTGCACAAATTAAAAATAGAATTTTGCTATTATTATTTTTACGATAATACTAAAACAATAAGGTAGTAGCATTATAGTTATTTGCTTATATATGTTTTTAAAAACATCATTTACAGGACAATTCTGTGTACTGAAATTTATATATTTAGACATCATTATATATACGACATCTGCCTTCGCAGCGGCCGCCTGCCAGGGTCGACAGAAACATCTGAAAAACCAGGCTAAAATATATCTGAGATAAACTGTATCTGATGTCTAAATATATATATGTCAATACACGTAATTTTTCTGTGAATGATGTAGATTTATAAGAATACATGTAAGCTAATTTCAATAGGTAGAAATGTTCTGTAAATAATGTTGATGAAGTCGATATAATAAACGTATAGAAGAATACATAGAATTATTACTTCTAACATAATTACTAATAAGTTATAATATTAGAAATTAATTATTTTATTTCAGTTTTTCTTAAAAAAATTAATTAATTATTCTTCGAATATAAGATATGCAAAGTTTTGTATTGGTGAATTTACCAATTTTCATATTTTATATATTTTTATATATTTTTCAGTAATAAGCAAATTTTCAATTATATCTTTATCTATATATTCATTTTATATTGTCTTATTAAATACAGATTATTACGACCTATAACGGGTTTGACGATAAATTCGTCAGGTTTTTATATATAATCTTTTCATTTAAATGCTCTGTATTTTAACTTTTTTATAAGTTAAAATAACTTATTAAAAGTATTTAATAAATACTAATAATAATTACTTTTAATAAATATGTATTTTTCAACATTGTTCAGCCATTATCTTTTTATGTTTACATGTCAAGATATGCCTCAAGCGAATGGAGAAGAACCTTTAAATGGAAAATAAGAATATTGGAAACCAAAGTTAAATTCTGAAATTAACTAGTGAATTAAAATAATGTTTAGAAGACAAATTAAATAATAAATTCATGATTTTCATATTTGCTTTGAATCTGCAATTGAATAATTTTCGAATGTTATGTAATACGATGCAGTAAATTCCTTCTTAAGATGCCAATTAAGTTTGTTTATTAAAATCATCTGTGAATGTACACGTTCGATTTTCTTGAAACTTGATAGGAAGCAAAGATGATAAAAAGATTTCCCAGAAAATATGAAGATCACGTGAATACTAACGGTGCTTTTAAAACAGTTTTTTACATTCAATCTAGAAATATGTTTATTAGAAGGTTAATTGTGAAAACAAAGCCTTAAGGGAACTTATTTTAAATGTAACGTTAATTTACTAGCATTTCTACATCTTAGGCAATTCTAGATAAGTAAATAACAATAAAACGACCACAGTATCTGCAAATACAGTAGTATTTCCAATCAATATATTGCAATGCTAATGTAAGCGTTTGGTATGAATACTTACCATTTGAATTCTGTCAAAAAAAATAATTACTCATATAGTTTCATGTAAATTCAATATGAACATAATGTGAATTGTCCAAAAAGAGGGATTTCATATTTAGAAAAGCAACACACTTAGATTCTAAAATTGTATAAATTGTTAATTTGCTAATTCGAGCAGCTATTAAATGATAATTTTGTATTTACTTACATAGATTTTTGGGTTCGAATCCGGGGCCGAATGGATTTTTTCTATCTTTGCTGTGTTTGCCTGCTTCTTCGTCTGTCTGTCCATCCAGCTGCCTATGGGCATTTGAAAATTCTACGGTAAACGGGCTACAATTGATCTAAGCCGCAGAACTACCTGGATTCACCCCAACTCTATAAAATAATAATAATAATACAGATAACTTACATATTTGTCCTTTATATTTTGTAGTAATGTCATCTTTGTAATGATGAAATGCCATAATTTGAAATTATTACTCATTAAATGTATTATTAGTATTATTGCAGCATTCATGATTAAAACGTGCTTGATAAAGAAAAGGCCATAATGTGTTTTGAGATATATTTTCTATTATAAACCCACATTTGAGATACAAAGTTTATATATTTCGTATCCAAAGTATTACAACGATTTGCTAGTGTTATTAAGGACATGAGATACTGAAATTATATATTGATGTGCCATGGGATAATCGAAAAGGATTAAAACAGATTGGACATCTTCATCTTAGCGTATGATGATAAGTTTAATACATCAATAATGGAAGGACAAAATTTAATAAATATAAACATATAAAAAGCCGGACAGTGATGTGGAATTTGAAAAATGCAAATATAAAAATCATATGACTGTTTCTGTGAAGATACGGCCAATCTATCATCGCGTCATCAGCAAAAAAAAAACCGGAAATTAAAATAACTGAAACTGAAATTTACAAACAAATTAGAAAACAAAAACGAAATATTCCAAGACTTTGCTCTTTTTTATTTAGTTATTATATTACTGTTTTAGTTTTTAGAGTTTAAGTATGTAAATTTATTTATTAGTTTTGTCTGTTCGAGATATAAACATATAAAAATATATGTTTAAACTACGATAGTTCTTCATCAGACATACAAAGATTTAAATATAGCGAGTTAAAAGAATATAATATATAAGGGAGAATGAATACGTACATGCACTTTATATTCTCCTTAGGACACATTTTTTTTAAGCCAGATGAAGAACTATCGTAGTTCGAAACTGTCACATTATGTTTACTTATTTACTTTAATAAATGTATTTAAATATGTGCGTCCATGTAAATAGAATACAGTGAACAGTGAGAAGTGAGTTTCGAGATTTTTGCTTTCGCAGCCATTTTTGACATGAAAATTTGATAGTAGATAGGCTTATTTTCTTTTTTTTTTTCATTCACATTTCAAAGAATATATATAAAAAAGAATGTTATGATTTAAATGCTATTTGCGGATGAATGTCGGACATAAATCTAATCAGTAGTTTTCTGGCTGATATGAATAGGATTTTTATCCAAGTTGTTTGGATAAAAGACTTTGGCAAAGTTGGGGGAGAATCGATCAGAGAAGGCATCCTGTCGTTATGCCAAGTTCCTGCGCAGATGCCAAGTTCCGGTAGAAGCGTTTGAAGGGGATAACAAAATTAAAAAAAAAAAATGAGAGGAAGTTTAAAAAAAAAAAAAAGAGACAACTGAATAATGATGAGGAAGTTTTTCTTGGCCAAACTTTTGAGCGAGAGTTTTGGCGTCAAGTGACACCTACTGGGACGAAATCAGCGACGGGCAAAAACTGCAAAGATGACATGCATCCGCTTTGCATACGAAACGCCACGAAGGGAAGGTCTCGGGGTCACCTGCGAACCCATTACTCCCGCGAGATGGCTCGGCGATAGCAATGCGCGGGGGGTGGATGGAGGAGGTGCAGCGTTTATCTGGTGTGGCACCCACCCCCGCTGTCACGAGACGGGAGGGACAGCCACGACACTTTGGTGCGAGGCGGCCATTGTCGGTAGGAGGTGTCAGTTGCTTCCCACTGCCGATGCCAGAAAATGGCGGGTTCATTAACGCCAAACCGTAGACTCGCCTTCTCCGGTTCTCCTTTGTCTTACGGACGTTTGACCTCCCTCTCCTTCTCTCTTGAACATGTCCGCGTTAATCTCCCCCTACACAATCTGATACAACTTGACAATAAACAAATTCAGTTAAGAGATCGAAATAAAGGTGGAAAAATGGGAAAATTTAAGCCCAGCAAAAATGATCCAAGAATAACAACAGTCCATAAAAATATAAATATAATCGTTACTTTAATTATAAACTAAAAGAAAAACATGGAATATTCTGATTCCATAATAGGAAAGTCTTGATTCAGTAATATGTACCGGTATTTGAAAATTTTGTAGAATTCCCGAAAGAAAATGCAAACTATACACTTTAAAACTGAATTTATTATTAATTATAACAAGAAAAAAAAATGAGACCTTACTTATAGAACTAATCCCTTCCAACAAAAACAAAAAAAAAACTTGTTTTTTTTTTTCAATTTTCTTATTTTAATAATTGTAAAATGAACTCAATTGATTGAATATTTATAAGAAATTTCAAGATATCTAATTCTTATAACAATCTAAAGTTCTATCTATAATGCTATTTCAATAAATTTTTACAGTACATCACTGAAATCTTGGTTTTAAAATACTTTGCAATTTCAATTTAAATAGAATTGTAATATTTCAACATTACTGAAACTGGTATCACATATAAATTTAGCAAAATAACTAAATAAATGTCCTGAACTAAGGAAATAAATGCTAATAATAATTTAGTAAATACATAATTACGAAAGATTTTGAAATTTATGTAATATTGAAGCTAAAAAAATTTTGAATTAAAAATATTATTGTACTGTCATTTCATACTTTAAGAATATAGAGATATTTTCTTTGGAAGTATCTTTGGAACTACTGGAATAAAAACAATTCGAAAATGAAGCATGTTACAAATGAAATATTTTATAAATGAAATATATACTATAGATTTTGTAATTTTAGCGTTTGAAAAAGCAGCAGTGTTATGTTGAAGTATCTGAAATTATGCTTAAATCTATCGTGCCTTTCATAAAGCAGGAGTTAAGGAATTTAGTTGCGCTGAAACATCAATACGGCAGAAGCACCGCCAGTGGTTAGGCTTCCCTGCATTATTTTCACAGCAGATTACGCTCTTTCATTTATTCGTTTAAAACGTTTGGCGCAATGACGTAATTCAAAAATATATACAACTTCATTTACAAATCTCAATTAATAATAAATAAAGAAAATTAAGATTTAAAATTATATATATATATATAAAAAAATTGTATTAAAATTTTAACGAAATTTCTTTCTCCTTTGATTCTAAAATTATCTAAAATAATATTATCTGCTAATAAACAGTTGTATTTACTATACAATTTAAACGATCTACAATAAATTCTCTTAAAATATTAACTTTCAACAATTCAGCCTTAACCAGTGAATATCTAACAATAAAAGTATTTTCTATGTTATGATTAATGAAACCATATGAAACTCAAGGCTTCGGTCTGTGCTTGTTAATTTACGACAATTAATAAACTAGCTTTTGAAATTTCTTTTTAACAGCCCTATCTGTAATATTTCATCAATTATTCCCTTTCATTTGCCACTTCTGAACTAGATTCTGGTTATTTTAACAATAAGAAATATTACAAAATATGGGAATATTATAAAAGAAGTTATTTTTAAATAAAATAAATAAAAATAAAACAAATAATTAAATAAAATAATATTTTAAAATTACTGCTAATTTAAAATAGAATATTCTTCATCGCTTTAGTAATTTAAAATTTTAAATAAAAGAATTTGTGAAAAGTTCATAGGGGAGAAAACGAATCACTTTTCAGCGTTTTTCATTATTACTTTGCAAATATCATTCTAATCATATTTTTAAGGACTTTGTGTGTGGATGTGTGCTAATAACTTCTGAATAGTGGAGGCCACGTTTACTGACAAAAGAGATGATCCTACTTTTGTAATCATACTTTTCCTTATTGATCATTGTTAGAAAATTTGAGCGTACAGAGGACAACCATTCCCATAGAAACAAAAAAAATGATAAAATTACAGCAAACAATGAATTCCTAACAATGAATAGTAATTCGTTTATTATCTGCGAATGTTTTGATGAGATTAAAATTAATTTAGTAACTTATGGATTTATATTTGCGGATTTAATCAATTTTCAGGACTTGAAGAATTTAATGGCATTGTTTGTAGTACTATACATTAGTATTATAATTTACAAATCAAAGAAAAATTTCAGTTTTTAATTTTTTCCAGGTTTGGGAGACCCCCCTCCCCAAAAAAACAAAAGTAACTGCAACATTTTAAGAAATACTTGTTTTATGTATCTTTAAAAAAATCTTTATTTATCCTATATTACTAAAATAATCAGTAATGGAGTAGTTTATTTTCTTGACACAAAATCATGGTTGCTTCATTTAAAAAAAAAATCCTTAAAAATTATAATAATTCCTGCGAAGTTCTTTAATAATGTACTTTTAATAATTAAAGAAAACGAATATTAAATATCCATTTTATATTAATTAGAAATTAATGTAAAAGAATTCTTGGCAATCCAATATACCTAATAACGGCATTGTAAATATTTATAAGTCCCATTATCCAATCTTTGTATCAGACCACCACTACTCTCTCAGCGTAACAACGTAGATGGATGCGATGTGTATCGTCCACTGCGCTGTATGTAAGTGCCTGTTTGCCTTTTTATCCTTCTTATTCTCAAGCAAATTCGCTCCACAATTGAGACCCCAAGTGGATTCGTGGGGGTCTCCTTTTGGAAACAGTATACTTTGCCAGGACTGGCGCCGTCGTAGCGGGCGAGGGATGGGTGGGCGAGCAACTAAAGCAGGGTAAAAAGGGGGAGTTAATGCGGGTGCCATTGTGGCTTGGCTCCATTCACCGTATTCTAGTGCAATGTGTGGGTGCATGGCCTTTTCTGGTGGCGAGATAACGTATCAAACATTCACATCTTCTACAATGCATTCATTGCCAGACATTGTCATCTCGGGTGTTCCCTTTCCCCATTCTCTCTCTCTGTTCATACAAATCTACTTTTTTCTCTCTTTTAAAATCTAAGCTAAATGAACGGAAATAACGATGACATTAAAGCTATCTTAAATCATTATAGTATTATCATTAAAAAAAATTGATACATGTCATTGGTTAAAAAAATGTAAAGATTCTCAAACAAGGAAACCGGTAAATTCAAACTTAACAGATTTTTTGCTTAGGAATTTTTCAAGATTCATTAACCAACAAGAAGTTTGTGATAGAACTAAAAATCTACTTTCAATTCCTTTTCTTTCTTTGACTCACCACCATGATACAAACCCGTAAAATCTCCTTTAACTTTTAAACTGTAGTATCAAACAAAAAAAATTTTCAATTTCCGAAAAATTAATTCAATCCACATTACTTACTTAAATAAATCCGTTAATTTTAATAATATTAAAGCACGTGCAAATTAGTGACTTCTAAATGTAATATTATCCATTCTTAAATATCAACAGAAAGCCACTTGTATCAGAAGACTTATAATCCCTTTTTTGAGGACAAGTATCATTAAAATCTCATTAAATTATCATTAAGCACAACAATCACAACAATCGCAACGACTGCGTCTTGTGCATGCGCAACAATCACATTTATAATATAGCTCTACAACAATGACAACAATCACAACAATTGCGTCTTTTGCATGCGCAACAATCACATTTATAATACAGCTCTACAACAATCGCAACAACTGAGTCTCTTGCATGCGCAACAATCACATTTATAATACAGCTCTACAATAATCACAACAATTGCGCCTTTTGCATTTACAACAAGCACATTTACAATAATAAGGAAAATTAAGGCAATTTCAATTATATTTTCATAGATGTATCAGAAGACGTTGCGAAGCATTGTGATTGGTTTACAAATCGCTTTCCCTACCTTGTTTTAATTACGAGTGCTGGTTACTCGACAAGGTGCCCACCAAAATAAATAAATAAATAAATAACATGCAGAAATTACAGTCCGTTTATGAATGGCAGAGCAACCACTTCGGGATAATTTTACTCCGCAGAGGGGTGATACGCTGAGATGGATACTTTCCTAAGAAATTCTTTTGAACATTTTCGCTTTTAAGAAACAAATAACGAGGAGCATTTTCGCAATAGTATTTATTCTTTCCATAATTCTTTCCCGAAAAGCGCAAATAGAACGCAGCTACTAGTAAACTAACACTATTAAAAGTAAACATCCCATCTTCCTCGCCCCTATTTGAAAGAAATCGAAGGAGACCTGACGCACGCGCAAAAGCGCTGAAGGCTCTCATAAACGAAAACGGACTGTAGATAGTTTCTTGTCCCTAAAATATTTATAAATAAAAATATTCATGCAAAGTTTCAAGAAGACATCATTTACACACACACAATGATTTTCTGGGTCTCACTTACTATGAAACAACGTTAAAAGCAATATGATACATATTTTACAAGTGAGAATTTTTATTAACAGTTAATTCTAATATCTTTTTTATCTATTATATCAGAATCAATGAATTGTTGCTACAGTACCTGTGCACTGACCTGATGACGTAAAATGATTAAAAAATCTTAATGAATTACTTAGATCATAGATGGCATTGTTTATTTACTTGTATAACTGTATATTGTTTTTCGCTACTGTATTTAATTCAGTATTTGTAATTTAGAATGATGGCTCGATTGAGCTTTCGACCACGGCTATACGAAGATAATTAAATGTCTAGAAAAACTGAATTATGGGACTTTATAAAAGATAATTTGGTAATGCTAAAAGATTATCCAGCTCGGGAATTTTAATTTAGATATAGGCATTGTAAATGCTGGAAAACGTAGAATGTGAATGGTGATTCATAGTTGATTGCCATTCTTAGAAAAATGAAGGTCATAAAATTAATGGATATCCGAGTGTGTGTGTCTGTGGGTAATTCCCATTTTGAACAAATGAATCGTTATTCTTCAAACTTTCGCAGACATATTTATGCTTTTATTTGAGATTTTTTTTCCGTATTGTGTCCTTGCACAGACACAGGCAGACGGAAAGCACAGATGGATAGATAGATAGATAGATAGATATTTGCATTTAACTATTGCTGTTTGAAGTGAAATTAACAAAATGCTCGTATTACTTCAGTACAATCCATTATTATGCAAAAACAGTTATTCCATTATGCAAAAAATGACTGACAATTTTCAAAGATATAATTTTTCTTTCTATTTCGTAGACTTATAATTTACAGAATATTTTCTTTTTTTCAAAGTCTTATAATTATAAGTCTATGAAAGAGAACGAAAAAAATTGAATTTTTGAAAATTGTCAATCATTTTTAGCAGAATGGAATAATTGTTCCAAATAAACATATTTGATGAGTCCCAAGCAGGACGAAACGGGCGTTCTCGATTCTCTCTGATAATAGACCAGAGGCTTTTTTGTTTATTCATTGTGCAGCCCGTGGTTTATATTTTGGGATAACTGTTTTTGCAAAATGAGAAATTTGTTTATTTTAGTTCTAAAATAGTATAATAATGGATTACAATGAAGTAATACGAGAAATTTATTTATTTTAGTTGAAAATTAGTATTTATAACGATTGATAAATATTGAGGAGAATGATTAAATCTTTTTCTTATTTTACATATGATAAAGATCCTCGCTTAGAGGAATGAAATATTGTGATGATTTTAGCAAAATTTTATTAAGTTATAGAAATGGTATTATTATAGAATATCTTAAGAAAGTTTACGAACAAATAACTTCTCATCTAATTTATGGTCTTCTTTTGGCGTGTTCACTCAATATATGAAGTCTTTATTTATTTACTTGTATGCTATTCCTATAAATCATATCCCTACCAAACTGTTTTAAAAACATAACATTTTTTTTTTTGATACTAACAAGAAAAAAACAAAAAAGAGAAGAAAATCAACTTTACATTTTCCAATTGAAACTCGGAGAAAGCAAAGAGAATTCAATAGGTTTCATTTCCGGCGAGTGTTCCTTATATTTCCGGTCGGTTTCAGGAAAACAAAAGCCCCAATGGAGGGGGGTGTTGGGGCTTATCAGTGTGCGCAGCGATGACGAATTAAGGTGGCTGAGAGACGCAGATAGCATGCGTGGTCAGACACACTCACTACTCAACAGATAATGGCAAACGTATTCTTTGTTGTTCCAACTAGACCTTCCCCGTTTTTCTTCACATAGGCTAAGCACTGCATAAATGCTTGGGTTTTTTTTTTCTATGACTATTTTTTCTCTTGCTTTATTGACTTCTACGCGTAAATAGGTGTTGTTATTTGGAATTGCTGCAAGACTTAAGGAATTTGAAGACTTAAATTTGGTTTTTGTAATTCGGGGCTTATAGTTAAGCCTACAGAAAATCTATGATATGAAGAGTAGTGAGGAAATCCTTTTTAAGTGCAACGGAAAGAATTATATAACATTATATTATAATAGAATTTTTTATTATTAACTTAATTACTTTGTTTACTGAGAAAGAATAGCAATCCTGGTAAGTATGAGATAATTGAAGAAGAATCGATTCCAAGCGGTTATCGCAAAAAGTGATATTTTATTCCTTTTTGAATGAACTCATTATTTGATAGTGCGCGAACAAATAGAATAAAAGTAGGATTGGATATTGGAGGACCAGCAGTAGTCCAAAGGTTAGCTTTCCTGATTGCGAGGACGAAGGTCCTCGGTTCGAATCCCATGCAAGGCGAGAAAAAAAAAAAAAAAAAAGAAAGAAAATTTTATAATCTGACTTTCTCAGCAAGGGAAACTAATAATTAACAATTGCGTCGGACAGACAGAGAAATAAAAGATTTTAGTAATATAGATTAACAAATATGCGTCCTCTCTAAAAAATTTTGTTGTAGATTTAAAACATTTCAAATACTATGTTTACTTGATGGACCTATAATGTTATCCTGGATTTCTCCAAAGATGCAGGTCGTAAAGTTTCAGCACTTTCTGTCTCATGAATTATTTCAAGTATGAAATGTTAAGAAAAAGTAAAAATAAGAATAATAAAATAAAAATAAGAAAATTGCAGACAATCGTTAAGAGGCAGAAAAATTCAAGCTATGGATTATTAAAATATTATATTAAACATTATAAAAATAGAATAACTGTTGTTGTAGATTTAAATAGGAGTTTTTTTCTTCAAGTAATGGCAAATTATAAAGAAAATATTGTAGAATTATATACACATATGATTTGTTCTTATGGGGGAAAAAAAAAACTAGAATGTTTGATTTTGTCAATTTATAAAACGGTACATGACGGTTAATAATGTAACTGAAATTCCTAAAACCACTTATGAAAATATTTGTAGTATATTACACTATTTGTTTTGTAAGAAATCCACAGTACAGTTTAGCTTCAAACATCCTACAAATCAATATTAAGTTGTGTATTGGAATGGAGATATATGTTTCAATTGGACTGTTTCCAATAATTTAAATAAATATAAAATAAAAAAAAAATTAAATGTAGCATAAAAAACATTCATTTGAAAACAATATTACATTTATTAAAATGAAATAAGAAACTAATTAAAAGTTCTTTAAATTAGAAGTTTTATTTACTTCTCAATATTTAAAAAAAAGTAAATTTATCAAAGATTTTTTTTTTCGAATTTCAGAATTTTTTTTTAAATTTTATTTTATTTCTAAATATTAGGAATAAATAATGATCTTTCTGATTCTTTCCTCATGGTTTTTCAATTCTTAAAATTCTCTCTTTAGTTTTCTAAAATATGAAAAGAAATAATTAAAATGTTTGTTTAACTTTGGGAATTATTATTATTAACATACCAATTATACATCAGAATGCATTTTTACAAATTAACACTACAATAACTTAAATTTACATAAGGTTCAGAATTTTATTTAATTTTATTTAACTGTATTTAAATTATGATGAAACGTTATAGACGACTCGAATAGACAGAAGAGGGGGTGGAGTTTAAAGAACGGTTCATGTGGGAGATATATTCTATCTTTCTATAATAGCCAGTTCCCTTTAGCTGTCTACCTAACTCTCCAATATAAGGGATTTGGATTAAAATCAAGATTATCAAAGATTAAATTGGTGTAAATCTTGTAGGTATATTAGAAAATGCGTTTGTCCGCAAAAAAGACGAAAATACGACTATTAAATTTTTTTTAATAGTGTTCAAATGGTGAACAGTTGAGGAACAATCGATGCTTCAGCTCTGATTGAGACCTTAACTGTGGTTTAACTTTAGGTTTTGAAAAGGCAAAATTTTGTTGTTTTAGTGACCCCCTTACGACGAGCTTATTAAGATCACATATCTGTCCTGTGTGTTTATGTAAAACGCTCTCCAGTTCAAATCGAGAGTCGGAGCCCCATGAGTTACATCTCGTTGGATTCCCCGTGGTCTGGAGGTTTGGGTGGGAAACGGTCTTCCGGCCCGGACCACTTCCTGTTTTAGGGTGGTATTGAACAAAAATTCGGGTCTATCTACGGGGACTCTCCCTTACGGTGACAACGAATTTGATACCCTCCATCCAATGCGGCCACCTACTCATAAGAATCCCTAATGGTGCAAAATGTGGGTCTAAACGTTCAAAATGAACTCAATGTGGGCATCGCTTTGGAATTGCACTGGACTCTTGAAGTCAACGGCTTGAACAAATGAGTTTTGTGCGCCAGTCAATAACAGCGTCACTTTTTAACAATGCAATCGTTTGATAACTTGCAAATTGTCGAGGCCGTTTGGTTTTGAATAATAATAAAAAAAAATGTTGATCTAATTCTATTCACAATAAATGAAAAGTTAAAATAGTGACAATCTGGAATCAGTATGAAAATATGGTATCAATATGTTTGATAATCAACAATTACCAAAGCAATAAGTAGTTCACAATAAAAGATAGATGTTGGTAAATTCTCAACCTGTTTTTTTTTTTTTTTTTACTGTAAAGTTATTAATGTTATTTTTTTTTTTAAATTGTTGAAGGTACCATATTGAATCCAACAATTATTCATATTAATCTCTATACTGAGACCTCGCTGTTACTTGTAACTACTTCTAGCTGATGATCGTCAATGAGACAGTTCTATGTAACAGCTGTTCTAAGTGTCACCCACTGATGAACACGATGGTGACAAAAGTGACATCAACATGTTTAACAAAGTAAATGTGAGATTTTTACGAAGAGCTTTTCTATTACTTAATTTTAGAACTTTGAACTGTATATATGGAACAAGTCCATTCACTGTTTTGTAGTAAACGAAAAACGAAGCGGCCCCGTACAATTTATCAAACACTTGCATTATTAAAAGTGACATTTATATCGATTTGCGTGCAAAAGTCATTTATTCAAAAACGTTGTAATTCACAGATCAAATACAATTTCAAGCAGATGTCCGGATTGAGTTCATTTAGTATGCTACTTCCGGGCGGCTTTCAGTAAGGACCAGTGGCCATCTTGAACCGGAAGTGGCCGGTCGAGGGTATCATAGTCGATTCAGTGAAGATAGATCCCAATTTTTTTCAATTATTGCTATGTTCCTCATCCTCTTAGTAGCAACCTAAGCCGAAAGTGACCTCATCGGAAGAGGGATTTTTTTTTACCAAGCCTCCAGGCCATGAGAAGTTCAATGAGGTGTGACTCATGGGTTTCCAACTCCCGATTGGAGCTGTGGACGGCGTTACACACACACACGTACACATACATATGTACGAACAGACAGACAGACACGGAATTTAATAACTACTCCCTGCGGAATCGCTATAAAAATCATCTTTAATTAAAAAAATTACTAAGTATATAAAGCTTTTTAAGGTTCAATTTCCTAGAATTAATACGAAGCAGTTTCAAAACTCAATTTTTTTTTTTTTTTTTAAGAAAATTAGGGTATGTGTATTCTAAGCATCACCTACAACCTTGTTTTTTAGCAACCCTAAGATCATTTGCTTGTTTTTCTATAAATTCTGTTGAATCTTGGAGCAAAACGGAGCAGTGTCAGTGCACAGATGATGTAGATGTGTGGGAGTACATCACCTGCTGAGATTCGTTAGCCTAACAGCAGAGAAACGAGCTTATCTCGAACGCCATCGAAGCACGTTCTTATCTGCAGGGAAGAGGTTACAAAACTTTGGTCCGACAGAGTTCGAATGAAGCACAAGGTGCATGGTGACCCGCATTGTACTTCACCCCGTGCCGTGCGTCAGACGCTGCTTTATGGGTCTGCGACGGATCATCTTCAGCTGTTTCACCCCAGCTCTTAATTCTAAAGGCGCTGCGGTAGCAGAAAGCTGTCAGGAAAATGTTATAAAAAGACTTCCAAAACGGAAATGCAGCATTGTCCAAATATAGGAAACCGAATTAATGTCCATTATGTTTTTGTTTTTTTCTTTACCAGTACGATGACTAGTTATTACAGATTTGGTTTCATAGGTTGAAGTTCGGTTCGGTTTCATAGGTTTTTATAGGTTTGGTCTCATAAGTTTAAATTTGATTTCAAATTTCATGTTTAGTCTCACATGTTTTTATAGGTTTAGTTTCATAGGTTTTTATAGGTTTTTTTTTTTTTTTTTTATAGATTTGGTTTCTTAGATTTTTACCGGTTTGGTCTCGTAGATTTTTTATAGATCTGATTTCAAACGTTTTTACCTCTTATAGATTTAGTCTCATAGGTTTTTATAGGTTTTTTTATAGATTTGGTTTCATAGATTTTTTTACAGATTTGGTCTGATATGTTTCTGTAGGTTTGGTCTCGAAGGTTTTTATAGGCTTTTTCATAGATTTTGTTTCATAGATTTTTTTTTTTACAGGTTTTTGTCTCGTAGAATTTTTGTGTAGATATAATTTCAAAGTTTTTATAGGCTTGGTCTCATAGGTTTTTATAGGTATGGTTTCAAAAGATTTCTCAGGTTTAGTCTTATAGGTTTTTTTTGTAGGTTTTGGTCTCATTGGTCTCAAAGGTTTGGTTTCATAGAATTTTATAGTTATGGCTTCAAAAGCTTTCACAAGTTTGGTCTCAGGTTTTTATAGGTTTGGTATTATTGTTTTTTTTTATAGGGTTGGTTTCAAAGACTTTTATGTTTTCCATCTTCAATATGTGTCAAAGAGAAAAAAATGGTTCGCACGAACAAATGCAGTTTACATAAGCATGTGCATCGATCTATGGATTACAAAAACTGAAAAATTATATATCTTAGAAAACTGAAATTGAAGATGTACGACTTCACAAGGATGAGTCCTATTGATTTTGATAAAAATCGAACCCATTAGTATTAAAGAGGATCTAGGTCCAAAGCACCCGACATAACTGAATGAATAACTTTTTTTCTGAGTGCTTTTTAAGTAACGATATTTTTATGAAAATAAAAAAAAAACAAACAAACAAACAAACAAAAAAATTCTCATTAGACTTTATTTAGATCTCAGATTGTATATCCAAACCCAGGTCTGATAGACTGTAGATAAGCGTATATTTTATTAACAGTAGCAAATAACGATATCTTTTGAGGGATTAAGAATAATTTTGAATCAATATAGTTTCGAAGCAATGTAGTTTTCCAAAAATTAAGCAACAGGTAAACAAGTTTCATGAGTACTTAACGTTCGAATTTGAGGAACCACTTTAATTCCTTTGAAATGCACTGAAATCAATCAATTAGTTTGTGTGTGTGTGTGTGTGTGTGAGTCGTAATAACTTTTGAAATGCTGGATGGATCTTCTTGAATCGTGGTATGCACATTCGAGGACTACAGGCGACCTAAGTTTTGTATTTGAAATCTTTTTCAAATGGGTTCTAGTCGAGAAATTAGCGCGAGAAGTTGACAAGAATTCCCATAGAACATCATGGAATCTAAACAATGGATTTCTATCCTATTTCTATTAATATCTCATTGTCTTAAACAATGAATATAAAATCCTTAATCCGTTGCGAGTGATTTGATCCCATTAAAGTTAATCTGATTAGACACTTCAAGTAAACAATGCGGATTTACTTTATAATTTTTAGAAAATATACAGATTGTACTGTTTACATTCAGTAGATATTAGAAATAAAATATAAACGTAGGCTTTTCGTATTTATTATTTATTGATAGTTTTGCGAAGCTAATTTCAAATAAATGTTAAATTAACATTTAATGTTTGAGTATTAGATAAAGTGCATCTGACTGCATATGTGACATACACGTTATGTCAACGCATATTTAGTTATTTTTCTCTGTTTTATTTATTTAATTTTGTAGTTGTAACTATGGCAAATGTGTATACTGTTTGTTTTTGCGCATGCGTCAGGTCTCCTTCGATTTCATCAAAATAAGGGTGAGGAGAAATAAAGAGGAATGTTATCAGTGTTAGTTTACTAGTAGTTGCGTTCTATTTGCGCTTTTCGGGAAAGAATTATGGGAAATTATTATGGAAAATACACGTGCGTGATACTAAAAAAAAAAAAAACACAGGTCTTAGGAAAGTGCCCATCTTAGTGTATCACCCCTCTGCGGAGTAGAATCGTCCGCGAGTGGCGGGTCTGGCTTTCGAAAACGAACAGTAGCTCACGATAATACTGTCAACAGTATTTTTTAATATCAAAAAGAATTTAACGTGTGTAAATTTTATAACTGAAACAAAATAAATGAAGCCCCCACACACAAGACTACGTTATAAAAAAAGGGCATATATTTAAAACACAATAAAATATACAACAGGTTTCAGTCCTGCAGAAGGACCTTCTTCAATGAAAAAGACCCTGTGCAGGACTGAAACCGATTATATATTTTATTGTATTTTTAATATATGCCATTGTTTTTACAACGTAGTCTTGTGTGTGGGCTTAATTACTTCGTTTCATAATTTTTTTGTTTTTGTTTGGCTGTGAATCTGACTTTTCTTTTTTACGTTGCCGAACTGTATTCTACTTTAATTGCTTTTTCTTAGCTTTTATTACGTCTCATTATGAAAAACGATTAGGTGAAAGTTTTAGATATTACCAGGTATTACATAAATTAGATATAAGCTAAGCTATCCATCGAGTTGTGATCGAGAATGGGACGATTGGGTTCATTTTTCTAAGAGGCCGTGAATTGAAGACTAAAACCATCGTGCTGTTGTTGAGTTGAACCACAATTATGCATAAATTATCGTCCATAAATTTTAAGAAAATTGGCCCATCGGTTTTAGCGTGATGCCCGATAAAACCAGCAAGATTCATTAAAAAAAAAAAAAAGTATTTATATAAAGAAATGCATTTCCCTTTTAAGTCAAAATTTAAGTTGAGGATAAAAAGCTATGTGTTTTTATTTCATTTTCTGTTTATTTTCCCAAATTGGAGTCGTCTACAACGTACTAAACTATTAATGTAGCGAAAAATGCGAAACTTTAAGATAGATGTCAAAGCATTGTAGTTTCAGTTTTAAAATAGATTTTGATTTATAATTGGCAGTTTTAATAATAAAAATTATGTACAATTTTTAACGTGTATAGTTTATAATTTAGTAAATATATACAATTGAGACACGATTTGCTGACGATGGGGAACATATGATGTCCTCGAAACCATCCTAGGATGTATTCTATATAATTATTTTAAATAATTTTTTAATTTTTAATTTTTAACTAATTGTAAATATTAATTATAAATAATTTGTGTGTCTTAATTGTATATTTACTAAATAATAATAATTCTAAATTTGTGATAAGAAAAAAAAATATTAGCAGATTTTGTAGACCAATCAACAGACAAATTTTTATATTAATAATTCATTATTTTTTATAATCATAATAAGTTTCTTTATTAAATAACAATAATAAGTTCAATAAGTTGTTTAATAAGTTATAAATTATTTAAAGGAGACTCATTTAAAAAAAAAATAATTTTGAGGAATAAATAATTGAATAAAAGTGATGACAACTATTAGGATTTTTAAATTCAGAATTTTTTAAAATTCTGTTCTTATTTATAATAAAACCTGTAAAAAATTTCAGGAATAAATAAAGGTCGCCGTGAATCGCCTTGTAATTTGGAATTAACAAAATTTTGTGTAGCTTTTATTCTAAAAAGTGGAATAATAGTTAATGTTTTTTGTCCAACTTTCTAAATTATTATTATTATTATTATTGTTTTCATTATTTAATATAAATCTTAAAGTTAAACAATAAAGTTAAAAACGCACAACAATTAAAGTCATCAGTACTGCTCCTAGCTGATGATCGCCATATTAGCGTGAAACAACTGTACTAGGATGTCATTTAGTACACAATTTGGTCTCACCTTTTATTTAATTAAAGTTTCACTAAGCTATTTTTGGAATTTTCATACTGGGAATCCAGAACAGACTGTTTCAAGCTTCCTAAGTATCATCAGTTTGATTCACCCAGCACTCATAACTCAGTCGGATTATTAAATCTATAAATTACAAATCAAAAAGCATTTTACAAATTAAAACTATAATGACTTAACTTCTATTTTACAAAGATTATTTATCACAATATTATTTATAATCTGATGTAAGTCGTAAATGACTCAATAACTGAAGAATAAAAAAAGCACAGGGTGGGGGTGGGGGTTAGCGCCCCCTTAAGGATATTTTTAGGGAATTTTTAATGCACATTAGTCTTATCTCTTTACTATTAAAGGTTATATTGTCATTTTTTTTAATATTGAAACTACAAATCATGAAAAAATCAAAAAAGATGTAATGAACTGCGTGAGATATAGTATTCAGCTACGGTTTTCCGAGCGTAACCTATAACGGGGGACACCATTAAAATCTAAGAAAAAAGGAATAATAGGAAATTGATTTCACCGCTCTTTCATTAAAAACCCACACACTGACCTCGCCTTCAATGTGCCTACTGGACTATGGCTTTACGGTCTATCGGTCTGGAAGGGTGTAGGTAACCAAGCGCAAGTAAATGGTGTACTAATGGCTTTCCAGAACCCGGGGTCTATTTAGTGGGGTTAATCTGTTGAACAAAATTAGCAGTGGCTCTGGTATTCAAGTTCATTGGTCTGACAGCGCCCAACAGTCGGTAGCATTGTTCCGAAGAGATGAAGCACGACCCATGTTTGAAATGTACTTGTGATGGACGGCATTTAGGAAATTGCTAACTTCTACCATCCACATAAGCCTAATCATTGTCGAAAACTCAGCACCCTATTTACAGTAAACTCCCCCTTTTTTTTTTTTTGAAAACTCGACTAATTGGAGTTTGATGAGTTAAACACATTCAATATGAGATTTCTTCTGTTTTGATAGCATTATCTTTATGTTATTTATATATTTTTTTTTGTATAAAAACGCCTGAAACATTAAATTAGTCTGTCATTGATCTCACACTGTAATTATTAAAAGAATTGAACTTTTTATAAGATACTTTCAAAGTATCTGCTTTCCTTAAGCAAAATAATTATTTTTATAGAACGAAGGGGTCCTTTATTAAATTTAGTAATTTTAACTACAGCAACAAGGTGATAAGAAGATAGAAAATTCAGAGAAGTGCTAGGAGAAAATTTGAATACAAAAATTTATTGATAATGAGGTTAATATCAATATCCTGAGGAACAATAGAGTAGGAATATAGATTTTTACTATTAAATAACAAAAATAAGGAGGCAAGGAAAGGAATACAAAAATTTTTAAAATTTTAAATAATCTTGTTTTTAGAAAAACTTTATTTGAAGCTAAAGAGGCAATATAAGTAAAAGAACTAATATATTCAATTAAAAAAAAGTAAGTTGGTGTGACAACTTTTGAATACTGAACATCATTCTCATGATTTTTATTTTTATATACATGTTTACAGACTCAATTTGTGCCAAAATCAGAGATAGATAATGATTGAGTTAGATAAAGACAGGTAAAGATAGATAGACATGTATAATTATCATTGCTTATTACTTTTATTATTTTTTCTGTTTATTTACCATGAATCTCATTTATATGCAGCAAGAGGATAATGTAGGATTACCCAGCCTTCTATTAATGTTTCATTAAACAGTTTTTGGACTTATCGTAGACCAGTGAACGGGATTATTAAGACATTAATTACTGTGAGATTATTTTTTTCTGCAATCTTTTTTTTTAAGGCCATCTTTTTTATAGAAAGTGGGGTTTACCAAATCAGTCAGTCTGTGTGTGTGTTCGTATCTAAATGAACCGCTACATAGATCTTCTTGAAACTTAGCATGTCTATTCAAGGACCATGGACGATCTAATTTTTATATATGAAATTTTTTCCACAAGAATTCGTTCAACATGGCTACAGAAATCTCACAAAAAGACATTCAAATATAAGCAAAGGTTAACCATCCTCCTTCTGTTAACACTTCGTTGTCTAATAGCAATGAATGTTAATTCTTTTAGCTAATCTGTTAATGTAAACCTAGGTAGTTAGGTCTCATACGAGCCTTCGTTGTACTTTGGACACGGAAGTATAGGCTCCAACGATCATCGGAATTACTTGAGGTTCGGTGTTCAAACGAAAGGCAATCACCTGCCTAAAATAAGCATAAGCGTTAATAAAATAATTGCTGTAACGCATTAATTCATTTCCGGTCTACATTTTGTTTTAATACAGCTAATGGGATGGAAATCACTAAAATAACAAACTAACATGGAATAACAGTTTACAATTTTTACAAAATTTTCCCTTTTTTTTATATATTTATTTGAAAAGTAAATTTTAAGCAAAGAACAGCGAGTTTTCAAAAAAATGGATTGAAAACTAGCTAATAAATGGAAAACAATGTAATTATTTTAAAAGATTCTGATTTTTTTTTTCTATTAATGTAGTTTTCTAGGTTTGTAAACCCTATCTACTAATCTTTCAACGACTCCGAAACTTAACTTATCCGAAAAAAAATCCATTTTCTCTAAATTTTCAAACAATTTTCATCCCTTTCGTTATCTCTGAAACCTGGTTAAAAACAAAACAGTTACAGGCTGAGGAATTATTGCACTATAATAATACATAACAATATATTGCACAGAGCACCAACAACATCGTCGGTTACTTACTGAAAATAAATAAACCACTCTAACAAATAATCAATTACTCTAAATAATAATCAATTATTAACCAATTGTTAAGAAAATCAAAATTATAATCCTGAGCATATACTTCAGTATAGACCTCACCTGTCCTGATCTCTATTTTATCATTAATCTACATTTAGTATTATTTTCTGAGAAATTTTAATTATATAGTAATACAATGATTATATAGTAATAATTATATAGTAATAAACAATGATAAATAATGAATAATCCATTATACTAACCTAGCGTAATACTTGTAGACAATAGTAAGCCAATACTTTTTATGTATAAGATAATGTTATCATGAGGGCTGGGATTTTCATGATGTACATTTTTTTTTCCTGACCTTCACTTCCATTTTTAAGTGATTTTTAATTTTTTTTGAAATTCAAGAAATACAATTTTTATTTGGGGTATATATAAATGCATATATCTGGATCTCCTTTGAATGTTTAGCATATTTGATGATTACTTTTTGATTCAATACATGTTTTATAAGCCGATCTTTTTTCTTTTTGATCTATCCGGTTTTTTTTGGGTCATATTTTTTAATTTTTAGGTCATATTTTGAATTTTAAATCTCGTACGTCCATACATACATTTTTAAATCATTAAAAAATTCTGCCCTTTTTATTTTTATGCTTTTTAAAATTAGATATTATTTTTGTTATTTCAGTGATGTTTGATCAATATCCTAAATAAATCACAGCAAATACAGCCAAACCTTTAAATACATTACACAGAAACGTTAAATGAAAACAACACTATTTTTAATGATGTTATTTCTAACAATTTACTGAAGTTTCCAAATGTAGCACTTATCCAATCTAATAAAATTGCAACTATTATACTTAGACCTACATAATTTATGCTTTCTTATTTTATTAAATATTGTCTGAAAATACTACTATTTAACATACATCTACGACCTATATCACAATATTTAGGGAGTTTCTATTACGAGTCGTTTTGGTTAATATTCAAATATAATATATAAGCCCGTTTTTCCCTGCATCTTGTCTAAAATTATTTATAGGCTTCTTCCAGCTTATTCTTAAATTATTCTGTTAAGTTTTCATAGAATCGTAGCAGACTTAAGCCTAATATTATTTATCTCTGTGTTTTAATAATTGCTTATTTGGAGGTAAACTTTAAATATAATTTTATTTTTTGATTATTATTCAATAATAATACATTTACTGTTACTTTTAATAAGAGATTCACGATTCTAAAAATTAACATTATATAGTCGGAATACAATGATTAATATTACTTATATCAACCTTTTTGAATAATGTAAATGGTAACCTTCAAAATACTAATCTTCTTAAACATCTTTACTAACGATATTTCGAGACTATTTGCTATTTTCTTCTTCAGGTTAAGAAATAAATAAAAAGAGGAGAACTTTTTGTATTTCTTCTCTAAAACATATAAATAAACCTGAAATCATACAATGATGACAAAATCATTATTATAAAACAGTTATCTATAGTGATAGTAAATGACATCAATTTTGATAATGTTTAACTGTTAAAAGAGCAATGATTAATTTTATATAAAGGAATAATAATTTAACTGTAAAAGGTTATGGGTCCTTTCCGATAAGCAATTTATAAAAGATTTTGTAAATAGATTTCTGATGTATTTTTTTTAATCTTGTCTTTTTTCAAATATGTATATATTCTTTTAATTTACAAATATATCTTTAATTCTGTGTGAAAGCAAATTCAGAAACGTTAGACTTTGAGGGTCTTTGTTACTTTATGGGAATGAAACGTGTGGTGAACTCCATTGACACCTACGGTCACACAAGGCTTAGTTTTCCTGAATTGTTATTGAATGGTGTTGATTAGAACAAGGTGGTTCTTTTTTTTATTCACGGCTTCCTATTCAATTTAGGCTTCCGACATGAAAAACGCACCCGATACTGATGAAACCGAAGCTCGTGAGATCGGCTTGTGTCTCGGAGTGGGCCGGATCCGATGGCGCGTGACCACAGGCGGGGATCCGTGACGGAGAGCAAATAGCGGGCGTACAGCTCGGCAAGCGATCCATGCGTTGCCTAGATACTGGAGTCAAATGTCAGGGCACCCCCCTTTAAAAAAAAATCATAGACATAACACAGTAGACATACTGTAGCACAGCGTGATTTGTATCATTTATCATGAGAACAAACTATAGGCGGTATAGAGTAAGATATATAGAGAGACATTGATCATCAAGCAATAACCCTTACGAGATAACAACCATACGTTTTTACAGAAATTCATGTGGAACTGCAAGTAAATATATTCTTATAATAAGAATGTATTGAAATCGATATTACAAATTAAATGTAATATTATTGAAATACGACATTCTACATTGCTCTTTTTACATAGAAATCTTAAAAACTACAGTTATAACAGAATCTATTATCATAAAAATTATCTTTATGTAATATAGAAAAGCTTTTAGTTAAAATACTTTATTCTGTTAAAAACAAAAAAAACAAACTTAAATTAAATTTTAATTAACACGAAATTAATAAAAATAGACAACTATAAGAAATACAAATACAATTTTTCGGAGTAATTATATTATTTTTCTAAGTTATTATTATTTTGTATTAATAATTTGTTCTGAATGCTGATTTCTGTAAGAACTAAGAAAATAAGTAGTACAATAAGAATATATTATACTATTCTCTCTTTTTATGTAATTACTGATGTGTTTTTTTATTTAAATTACCTAGTTCATTAATTTTAATTCAATATTAAAAATTAAAGAAATGCGTTATAATTAATATAATAGTTTCAATTATATTAATTATTATATTCCTTGAATTTATATTTCCGAATCCCATTAGGTTGCAAATCATTTCAAATTCTTTTCAAGACTGCTTTTTAATGAGATTATATTAAAGATATTTTATATTTTTTTAACTTTTTCATTTAGTTTTATTAGTATTAAAATTTAATAACTAAAAAAAGAAAACAAAAATACAGAAATAAAGGCATTAAAAATAGACTTCTTAATAATATCTCATATTCTAAAAGTACTTATTGTGCAAAATCTCTTTATTTTCCTTTATTTATTAAAGATTTTAGAAGATTTATTATCCAGTGTAAACACTACCATTAGACATAAGCATTCATTATTATAAGCGTTGCAATTTGATGTCTTTTATCTGTATTACATTAAATTATTATAGGTGCCTTTATAATAATATCATGCTTATAAGGAAGTGGTGTATAGTAGAAAGCAGGTGCAACCGTTATATCAAAATAGAATTAAGAAACGATATAACATACAACTTTTAAAACAAAAAATCAATATGAAGTCTAATTTGTATGTCTTGATCTTACTGAAGTTATTCTTGAAGTCTTTGTAGTCAATCAGATAAAGAAATAAATTTGATTGAACCTCTCCATATATCTTCCAATGTGAAATAATGATTTCATGGAAAAAAAACCAAAAACAACAAAAAACAAAACATCATATTTCAGCTGAATTATTGTGACTAATTTCTCTGAGAAAGGTAGGGTCTAAGAGCAGAGCGTTTTCCATACACAAAATTTACCTCAACTTGTAAGCGAACAATGAAATTTTCCATAAAACTGGCAATTAAAGAATGAGATATTTATAATAGTAATTGTGAACTTTTCTTGTAACAAATACACAATATAAACCAAAATGATGATCTATTATAGTTATTCTAATGACAGGTTTACCGAAAAACTGAATGGAGATTAACATATTCTTTATAATAACGGATGTACATCATAATAGTGTTGTCGTAAAGTTATCTTAAGAAATACTATTGTGGTCCATAACACTTAAACAATGTCGAAAAAATGTTAATGTACACTTTTTAACGAATTTTGAATAAGAAATAACTATAAACCTAAAAACTGAGTGCTACTGTTAGTCTAACTTTTTAAATAATTGCATGAGTTGTATGTAAATTATAATGACAAAATAAACCAAGCTTTCCTCCTGATAGATAGTGAAAAATTTTGTTATATAAAGCCTAGTTGTCTTTTATATGATAAACTAGATGTTGACGACCGCGAGAAAAGAGATAACAATAATGTTCATTATTATTTCTTACAAGATATGTTCAATTTTTAATATTTATCAACGTTACTGTATCATACATTTCTAATCATGAGGAATATGTAAGATAAGAATTAAATAAGAGTACCTTATGTTTCGTTTTTTTAATTATTTGAGATTAATAACTTTAATGTTATTGAATAACTTGTTTTTGTGGTAATTATTTTGCGTAATAACGTTCAGCTAGGGAGAATGCGTGAGGTACAGTAAGAGAGCTGCGGGAGATGTTTCGCTAGCTGCGGAATATTGTTGACTGTCTGAAATTTGTTCACAGGGACGTGTTGTGACCACAGAACTCAATTGGCGTTCAATTTAGACGATTCCCGGGCAAAGAAAGCCTGGAACTGTGACATAGCCTGAGTCTGGTTGCTGGTTCCCGGAAGCTCTTGGGAAACGCACCATTAAGACGTCAAACGAAACCTCCCGGTGTTTGGCAGCGGGTGTAGGTGTCGAAGCCACGTGCCGCCGCACGCGACACCGGGACGGAGCACCGTCGAGCCGCACAAAGGCCGACAAAAGCGCGGCCCAACGATACGCCGTAACAAAGGCGGTCGCGTCCAAGCGAGCGCGCAGGCTGACAACGGTCCAAATAGCATCTCGTTATGCAGCGTTTTGTCCTTTTCCAAGAGGTTATTTCATGGTGACTTTTTGGGAACTGAGTCGGGAAGGAGGACAGGGGAGAGGGGGGGTCTTTTGTTCGGCCGGTTTTCTCACTCTTTCCGCTGACAAAAGCCCTGTACGGCTAAATGTATTCGTACCCATTAATGTTAGGCTCGGACTGTAATAGTAAAACAATATACTGTTTCAGGGTCAACAAGAATGTGATACAGATCTTTAACACTTAGAGATAGTATTCACAGATGGTTAAGTCCTCTTCAATTTACAAGAAATTAAATTATACTCTAACACTTAGACTCGGCGAACAGTGAAGTGAGAGCAGTCCAAATAATCAAGTATAAAAAGACTTAACACTTTTAAGTTCGTCAATTAATACTACATAATTATCATTCTGGCTTCATTTAGATATAATCTGATTCAAATTTATAATAATAGAAAATTCCAAAACCTACTTCACATATTATTAAATATTTGGAGAAACCCATATTTCTAATTGTAAGATTTAGCCCATAGATATTTTAATATTTATGTATAGTATTTCGGAATATCTTAATCTATGAGAGGTTAATAAGCTACAATAAACGACTACATAGTTTGCCATAACCCCCAAAAATTAAATCTTGGATTTTAGACATTTTTCATTCAATCCATTCTTTAGTAATTCTTTAGTAAATTATCTATAAACATAATCATGTACATGTCTGAGACAAAGATTGAAAATATATCTATGTAATTAAAATATTAAGAAAAAATATAAATGAAATGTTAAGTAGCCTAAAGATCTGTTGCGTTCTAGATTCTAAAAATTATGTTTTTAATATTTCTTTTTCTCCATTGTTATTGTTCAAGGTTGTGTTTTTTTTTTTAAATATTGATGTTATAAAAAATGTTTTTAAAATTAATTGCGTCATTCATTAATATTATTTACTTTCCAGAAAAAAAAAAGTTTCTAAGAAATTTCAGTAATATATTGACTTTTAAAATAATATTAATAATAAAAATAATAAGAATTATCACCAGTTTTTTAAGATGCACTTAGATCTCGTAGATGCACAGACAAATAAATAAATGTATTTAAAAAAACTTTGCGTAAGCAATTCTGAGTATTTTTGTTCAGAAGATTTGTAAAGTAACATATATATATATAAAAAAATATTTTTATCTAACGGAAATCATCAGATGTTAATAAAATATAAAAATCGTTTTTTAAACATTTAAGAATTTCTCTGATATAGGCTTATGTGTTTATTGAAAAATATGACAGAAAGAGAAATGCATAGTCGTAATACTGCCGTTGGATGTATTTAAGGATTTGTATCATATGTATATTAAATACTAGAGAGGTCTAATACCACAAAATAAATAAGTCATTTACTTTAAGCTATCTTATCTTTTTATTCATTATAAAATAAGTCCTTTTTCAGATAAAAGATAGAGAAAGATTATAGAGACACTTGTTATAAACAGTTTTAATTGCTTAAATAAGGCAAAAAGGTTTAAAGAATAGTTTAAAGAAAAAAAATTACAATTTTTTTTTTTACTGCAACAGAAAATGTTTTACTGGTGACTAATCTCAGATGATGATCGCTAATGGGCGTGAAATAGCTATTCTGAGATGTCACCTAGTAAAATACTGGGTCTCAACCTTTAAATGAGAAAATGTCTTCTTTTTATTTTTATTCAAACTATCAGGGGTGTAAAACACATTTTTGTTTTAGGTTATTGAATCTGTAACAAACATATACAAATATTTACTGCTCCTGTTGCTTCGAATCTATTTCATTGCAGAACTGAAATATCTCTAATATTTAAAATTATCAAATTTGTAAAGATTGAAATAAAGCTAAGGAGAATTGTAACGTCTTGCAAGAAAGATACGAGAACAACTTAAAATATGAAGTAACGTTTTTATAGGAAAATTCACCTTAAACTGGAAGATGATGCTAAGCGCGATGGTTGAATAAGGCTAAAATCCCTAACGATTTCCAATCAATACAGACAAATATATAATTTAAATACATTTCCACAAATTACAATAAAATTATTTCAAAGAATAATATTAATTTCACCATTTAAATGTAGTACTGAATCCTGAAGCATAACAAACGCCACAATAAAGAAATTTATTTATTTTATATAATTAATTTGATCATATAATTTTTTTGAAAATACCTATCTTTAATGAATATTGAATTGATAGCTTAAAGAGCACGTACATCAATAATAATAATAATAATAATAATAATAATAAAGACAACATCTTTGACTGGATTAATTCAGCAATTCAAGTCTCACCCAGAGACCTAAGAATTGTCCAAGTATCTTCACAAAATATAAGCAGTTCCTAGTAATGATGTTTTTTGCAGATCTGTTATTGAAATCTCATGAAGTTCCAAGCTATTAAAGTGTTTTACAAATTCCTTAGATAAAGCACCAAGGGCACCAATAACTATAGGTGTTACAGTGGTACGTTTGTTCCACAAACAAGAAATAATAATAATAATAATAATAATAATAATAAATACGAGAAAAATTTAGAAGTTAAAAATATCTTTCTGTCATATTTTTTTTTCTATAAAAGAGCTGTATTGTACAACTTTTCTGAGTTGATATATATATATATATAGTAAATTTTGATAATATGATTTTTTCCATTTGTAGTATTGTTAGTACTAAGTTTATTGACGTTTAGCTTTAATAATAAATTAATTGTTACTCTGAGAGGTTTTATATGTATGTAAATCTTCGAAATCGACAAATATTTAAGGGGGTAATTTTAATTTTGATAGTGTAAATGCTTGTACATACACGAGTACCGAATTCGAGGCGTTATATCTGCGACTTAATCGTGACAATAAATCTGCTATACAAAAATTAAATTTCAGAATCGTAAGGAAAGTTTATGACTGAAAAATTCCTAGTTCACTACTTATCGAATATTATAAACTATACGCTACAAAAATTGTGGAAAGTATTTTCAAAACAATAGAAATTTATTAACACAAATGATTACAAAATAATAAATTTATTTCCAATGAATGAAAATAGTAAATGCCATCGTTAGCTTTTCATTTGCAGATACATACTGTACATTTCGTCATTATATAAGTTTCCTATTTAGCCTATCTACACGGTGATCTCGCTTTTTTTAAACTCATGGTAAGATCTTTGCTTTAAAAAAAATACAGATTAAAATTGATGTGTATTAATTTTAATTTCCTGAATTGTACCTAGCGATTTATAAATCATATTTTTAAACAATTCTCTCAATTTCATATTGTATTATTCTGCAAAATGTTAATATAGTAATCTTGATGAATGAAACTAGCAGGAAGGCAGTATTAATAACAAAAGTGATTTTCTTTTAACATTTTCAACTGTTGCAAATTAATTGAAATTTTCGAGTTTCTTTATTATAGAAATTAATGATTATACAGCTTTACTGTTTGGTTTTATAAATATTATTAAAAAAAATAGGAAATCATTACAAACTTCACTGCAACCTCGTGATTTATCCTATTTCTATTAATATCTCATTGTCTTGAAAACGAATATTGTAGCAATCCACTGTATGCGGTTTTGATCCATTTAAATTTACTCCGATTTTATACAAATTGATTTTATGCCAATTGAGTAAATAATAAGGATTATTATTAAATTTTTTTTTAGAATATACAAAATAGATAAATAGAAAAATAGAGAAAATTTGTACTGTTTGTTAGATAGTAGAATCGGAATGTAAACTTAGGCTTTTCGTTTTTAACGTTTTAACGAATTAAAAAAAAAAGAAAAGAAACTTTTACGAAAGTAGGCTATAAGTTTTTCCGAATTTCTTGTTACTTTCTGTCTATTAATCTCTGTTTCTGTTTAAAACTTTCCTTATTAATTTCAGTGTATACATTTCCTCTAATTCACTTTCCTCTTTTTTTTTATATATTATATTTTTATTTTTAATTCAAGATTACTGTTATCTATTTAACCTGATAGTGATTTTATTTAGCCAATACAAATTTCACAGCGTCTTATATAATTTTTATGCTCCAATTTATATCATTTGATTATTCTGAAATGATTCGGACTCACTCCACAAAACCATTTAAAAAGGAAACGTCAACACATTAAAATATTGAATGCAAAGAATCAAATATGTATAAGTAATTTCTGGAAACGAGCCATCGTCCATTATTATTTGACTGTACTAAGGATTTTGATAAAGAATTCTTTTCGTTTATAATAAACAGACGCTCGCCTTATAGATGACATCTTCTATAATAACAATAGAATTATCCTCAGACTTCCCAATTAGTAGTTTCTTTCTTTTTTTGGCCACAGTGGCTTAGTAGTAACACCCTTTGTTTTTCGGACAGAAACCAAATTCCGTTTTGTGTCCACATGGCGGAGCCACTTTCCCTCGAGTTGTTGTGATAAGAATATTTATGACTAGATAACGATAGAGCGCGCCACTATCGCCAGGAAATCGGCGAGTGTCACTGCTTTTTGAAATGAGCGCATCACTCGCCTGAATTTTTATGAGACCTACAGAGATGCGTCACTGCTGGCAACGTCTGTGCAATTTATTCGTCGCATAATGCCATCCTCCTGCCCGCAAATCCCGCATTAGGAAGGTGGCAACATTCTAGCAGCTTCTTGGCCAATTCTGTCTAGTTGGGTGTTTTCTAGGTCAACTCTAGGTTTTGCTTAAAAAAAAAAAAAAAAAAAATACATTCTTAAAGGATCTTTGGAACTGAAATCTTCAGAACTTTTTCCCAAATAATAATAAAAAAACAAGTGAATATAATTTTTTGTGCTAAAGCATAAATTTAAGGGCGATCCATAATAATAAAAAAATTTAAAAATAATAATAATAAAAAAGTAGTACAATAACATAAGGAAAAATAAAAAGAAAGTTAGGAAAAAATAAAAAAACGTTAGGGAAATAAGAAAAAAAAAACCAAACCCATGCGGACATTAATAAAAAAAGATTAAGAAAAAAAAAGCATATATTCGGATTCGAACCGACAACCTTCAGTATATGAGCCCGAGACCTTACCTACCCATCAAGCTATAGCTGACAACTGAAATAAGATGATTGCATTTCTAACATTTAAGCTAATAGCGGAAATCCAAAGAAAACCAATGCCAAATATTTCGAACAAGGGGGGGGAGGCGTTGGTCCCTGAAAATACCCCATTCCTACGGTGTTTGGGCCTCTGAACACGATGGGGAATCCGTTGAGAAACCTCTAAATCATGAACCGGTGGTGCGGCGAGGATATTCTTGGTAAGCAGCAACAAAATTCTGAGAGGCATCTATAATAAATATGTAGTTTCAATTACAAGCAAATAAAACAAAACTCTTAAATAAATTCTTGATATCCAATAATCTTTGCAAGCTTTAACATTCTGATCTCTATATTCTGCGTCGTTGCATGAATAAAGTACTAAATCACATTGAAACCTGCATAAAAAGGCCTTTCTTCCCCTCTTTTAGAATAGTTTTAGATCCTGTTATTGATATGAAAATCATGTTGAGGTAAATTTAAACCTAGTAGAGCTACGAAAACGCTTGGTATGCAGAGAGATAATAGAAACAACATTTGGGTGCCGTGGAATCAAAAGCATTGCTCTAAACCAGTATAACAGTGGTTTCCCTCTGGTGTTTTGCGAGCCTCCTGGTGGTCTGTAAATTTCAGGAAGTTTGCTTTAAAAAATTTCTGTACTGGTGTCTTCATCATTTTTGACATTTTTTTTTTGGTTGAATGTTGTGATGCGATTGTTTTTTGGTTGGCTGATATAGCATTCGCATCGTAAATAATGTTTTATAACGATTCGCCAGCCTCTCTGACTAGGACCCACTTCTCAAAGCTAATCCCCGTACTACCAAGGACATCGAAACAAGGAAATGTTCAATCGATTGTTCATACCAATGTTCTGAGCGGAATCGACAGACTGAAATGTCTTTATTTTACTTGTATTCTAAATTCAAATCTTGCCATCAGGGACTTTCCAATAAATTTAAAAAGGTAACAGTCATGCAGACAACAAAATATTTCAAGTGCTTTTATGTATCAGGGAACAAGACTGTCAGTAGATATTATGCTATATTGAAATAGACGTTTAATGTGACCGTGGAAGACACTTGTTCGCTAGGCAAGTGTGTGAACAAATTAGCACAAAATCATTAAACAACAACACATCAGCACAGACAAAACATATCGATAATACATTTTTTTTAATATCCGCCATGCTAATAGCTTATTTTTGCAGTCTGGATTATTAGCAGATTACTGAAAACGTGGTGTTTCGTTTCTTCAACACAGGAGCGACAGGAACAGGCAAGAAAACATAGTGATGTCACTGATTAGTATCCATTTTTAACTGTTGTTTTGCCAATAAATTTCACTTTCTCCAAGGTGTTTACCTTGTGAATGATTGTAATGATTGTGAATGATTGTAATTACAGCACTGTTAACAATGTGACTTATTTTGAACCTAAGAATCTTTATCTTATAAAGTGTGGCTCAATATTATTAAAAAAGTCAATGCAGATTACTACTCTAGATTATTAAATTCTGCTACATTACTATAATATAAATTTTCTTGGTTGGGAGGTCACTGCCCGATTGGCGGGGGCCTTCACCAAAGGGATCTCTCCTTTCTGATTCTTTTATCGGGGAGGGCGAGGTTTGGGCTGATGAGTGCGCAGAAGCACGAAACAGCTGTTCCCAATTCCCTCCCCATAAAATGAATCAGAAAGGCGATTTCCTTTTGTTTTGTTTATTCTTGTGCTGCTCTTGTTTTCTTTGCTTTAATAAATTATTATTTCTACTATAGATTATTAAATCCTACAATTAAATATATTTAAGCAGTCATATAGGCACCATTTGCTAAGATAAAAGAAATAATAAAATTAACACTCACACGACATTTCAGGACTCCATATTATGAGGCCTTTTTTTCAAGTGAACAATTAAATTTTCAACTTCTTAAGATACACAGCTTTTAAAATATAACACAGAAGCAAGACATACTTACAGATATACTTATTCGTATTTAAAATTGCATCTTAATGCTATTTACGAGCAATATTTATTAATAAAAATAAAAACAATAAATTAAATATAAATAGCAGGACCAACATATAAAATCATTTGGATAAAATGTTTACCAAATTAATATAATGATTAGGAAATCAATTGTTTTTTATGTAAATAAATTTATAAAATGAAACATTGTGAATTGGAAGTTATTATTAAGAATTATTCTTTCAAGACTTCTATTAGAAGAATGTAACAAAAAAAAAAAGAAAAAATCATTTTCGGCTTCTGCCATTGTTAGAATAGTTTACAGTTCAGTTACAATGCGTCGTATATAGGCCTACTATTATCTCATGATAATGCCAGAATTGATACTGCTTACAAATTAATATTTGAAATATAGAGGAATGGAGACAATTGAAATCGTACCCTTTACTTTTAACCAACATCTCTTCAGTACAATTGATCTCCAGTATCCAGAATTCAGTCTAAAAGGGATAACCTTAATATGAAAAGGACTGTTTTTGTTATTAAATGTAAGAATGAGGAGTATTTTTATATAGGAGAAAGTCTGCAACCATAAAACTAAAGAAGCTTGATGATTCTTATATGTTACATAAAGTTTCCACACAATGAATTCAATCCCAACCTACCATGAGATATAGACAAGAATAAAAATGTGGATTTGTAAATCGTTTTGATAAAGGCTGTGAACAACCGAAACTGTTATTTCGAGTTTCCTGTACTTCATTCTTTATTAACTTTTTATTAATTTTTAGAAATTAAAAATTTTAACACTATAATGTGCGTGCTTTATTAGGTTTTTTTTTATTTGTTTTGTAACCTAATAGATTGCTTTATATACAATACTGATTTTTTTTTCTAAAAGCTTAAAAATGGTTAAGTAGTTTGTAATAAGAAGTCACGTAATAGTAGATTTAATTTGGAATTAATTCTTTTATTCTATATAAACTCTTTTTAATAATTCACGATCCTCTATGGGCTGTAGATGGTTTAATTGTTAAAAAGGCTAAAAATGTGCGAGCATAATACATGTTTTTTAAATGTTTTTATTTTTAATGTGGGTGCCTTTTTAAATATTAGATACAAAAATGTTCGCGAATTAGCTGGGTTGTGTTTATAACGACTCAGCAATTTATATTCCCAAATATCCATTTATTTTGTACAATTCTTTTTTAGCATATTGCTTTTTCGATTATTCTGGAAGTTATGTTCTTGTTCAATTCTAGTTCAAAAATTTCATTACAATCCGTTTATTTCTATATAAATATAAAAAAAAAAATCACATTTTCAATAAATATTTTTCGCTGAATACGATCAATATGAGAGAGCTGATAATTTATAAATTGACCAATAATTGTTTTAATCCATTATCACTTAGATTACCACTTTAGAATTCCTGCAGATTATCTGAGCCCATCTGATCTAAACTCTTCGAAGACATATTATTTTTCTTTTTTTTTTCCTCTCTTCCATCTTCGGAGGAGGGAGTCGGAAGCTGCATTGGGGAGTAGGAGCAGCGCGTGGCTCCGTTTGACGCTCGGCGGGTTGCCTCGGCTTCAATTGGCCTATCAGCAGAACCTATCGCTTCTCGTAAAAGCAGATACATGTAGATTTCTAATCTGAGTGTTGGGCTGCTTCAATTTTCTGATAGGGACTCGGCTAGCTTTTCCCCGCTCAAGATAATCTCGCGCGAGCTCCGGCAGTGTGACGGGTTTGTGAAAATTTAACGCTACGTCTCCTGTATCATTTACGCGGCACTCACAGCCCGACGCCCAGATATAAATAAATTAAATCCTGAAATTGCCTCTGCGCCTGTTATTAGGGCTGTGCACACACAACTGGCGGGAATTTTTTTTTTTTTTGCTTTTTCCCTCTCAGCTTTTATTATGCAGGCATTAAATGCAACTTGTTTAGATATATTTCCACTGCAAGAAAGAAAGTACAGTTGCTGTTTTGTTAAAATAAGCTCAGTTAAAACGGAATAAGTACAAAAAAATAGCTTGGTTTTTTTTTTTGAGACAGTCTTGAACAATACAGCTGTTTTAATACCTCGAGTGCCTGTAGACTGTATTTTTTATTTAGAAAGAACGTGGGTCCTCAAAAAATCGGTTATACAGAGATGAAGTATTTTGAGAAAAGAAAATATAAAAGTAATGTATTTAATAGAGTTTTATTAAAACAAGATTTTATAACGAAAAATATAAAAGAAAATACTAATTTTTTTATTTTTATAAATATCGAAAGATGGGTATCGCCGCAGAAAAAAAAGAGACTATTAATTGTATATAATATTTATAATATTTATGATGCACATATCCACAGACAAAACATCCATATTCCGAATTTTTTTCTTCCGATTTTAGATATTATTTAAATTTTAATTTCCAATGCTTATCGTATAGGTAATTTCCGATATTGTTAAATATATATATAAAGTAAGATTTTAAAAGCATTGGGCTTTGTTTTTTTTTTGTTTTGTTTTTTTTTCATATTTTCTGACGTTAGAAAGCGTCGAAAAAGACGTGCTTATTAATCAAGATTAAATAATCAGGGATTTAGGAACATTAATAATTGATTTCATTTGCTATTTCTATCGCATAAAATAATCAATCAGGCTTTTACGTTGTCATTTTAAAGAAATATTCTAAATTCTACATTCTAGAGCTTTCTCAGTGTTCAAAATCAGTGTAATTTTTAACTATGAATTTTCCTATACTACATAACTGAAAATTATTGAGACTTAGTCAACTAACAAATAACATTTAATTATCCAGAAATTAGGGATGTTCTACTTCTCACTAAACTTCGTATCGCTATTGAAAAGTTGTAGAATTAAAGACTTGGAAAAACAACAATCCGGCATCAGCATTTACTGTAAGAAACAATTGTTTTGAAGTAAACCATGTGATTATTGTATATATTATTTTTTTATCTTCCTGTTCTCTTTCATAAAAGATTTTGGTATACGTCCAATCCATTTCATCGTGATCTATGTTTGTTCATAGTAGAATATGAGGTAAGATGTACTTTAATAGAAAAAGAAGAACTGAAAAATGTACAAAATCGTGACTTTGTTATTTTAGCAGTAACATACTCTTGAGGTCGTAACATCTGTATGTTAGGAAAAAGATATTAACATTGGTCACAGTAAAATCCTCAACACTTGCGGATTTCGTTAATCGCAATTGACCATTTAATTATATAAATACAGTATTCATTTCTGCTCTAAAGAAAACAAACAAAAAGAAACAAGCAATCAGTAATCATAAAAACAGTATAGAACACCAAATTGTACCAAATAACATATTTAAAGGAAATGTGCAATTCCATATTATATGGGATCCTGTAGAGACTTATTCTCAGACTCCTAGACTTCACGGACAGGTATAAATTAAAAAATGAAAATGTGTAAATATGTGTATCTGTGAGAGGGAGAGGGCGATCGAAACAAAGGCGCCGATTTTATATTAAGTTATGGTACATAAATACAGTTGTATAAAACGTTAAATTGTCTTCTTATTATTATTATCATTATTAGTTATCTTCTTTCACGTGATGGTGGACCAGTTAAAACTTTGTCACGACCACCACCGGTCCACGGAACTCTGTCAGTAATCACCGCAGCTGAGTGATCAACACTATGGACCGCCATGCGGCTTATAAGCCTAAACCTATGTTCGAATCCCGGCGTGGGTTGGGATGTTTCTTTCTCTCTTCGGTGTATGTTTTTCTCTTCGTTTAAAACATAATAGAGCTTGTATAATAAGCCTAAAATGGCCGCAGTGTTAGTGGAGTGTGTCCGAGGCCCAACAACAACAAAAATATAAAATAAAAAAAATACAAATTCTGCTGCTACATAATGATAATCTATAATATAAAAGGGAAATTTGTGGATGTGTGAGTATGTCTGTTCGAAAAGTTTAGCATACTCCCCAACATGCTACAAACTTGAAATTTCGCACATGGATAGATTCCGTAGTGTAGACAATGTAAAAAGTATAAAAATTACTTTTTTTTTGGGGGGGGGGGAAATGACCATGAAGTGTGTGGCGGCAACCCACAATACACCTGAGTTAAAAGATCTGCAATGCTTTCTCCTGCCATTTCGAAGTGATCTTACAATTTCAATTTCATTCTCATCCACATCATTGTAACCCGTACGAAGAACGGGATTTTGCTAACCTCAGATAATACTGAATTATTGTAATAACACATTTTAGTGTTATAGTCTACTTTTAAGAATTTTTTTATACAAACTACTACTGCGGTGTAATCTATTTTTTTAAGTTGTCTTCAAGCCGATTTTCCTTGCATTGTTGAAAAGGTTGTTACTGATGTTCTAATTACGGTACAACACCATGTAACCCATTAGTAGAGGAGATATACGTACCAGAGATTTCTTTATACGCGAATTCCATTACTCACGAGAAACGTATATATATATCTCGGAAATTTTATTGCCAAAGTATTTACACATAGACAATGTCTTAGAAAGGATTTTAAGAAAAACAGAACAACCCTAGATCCGCAATTCCTATAGAATTTTTACTTTAAAACCCTAATCCACTGGGAACAGCGTAATGGCCGAAATTTATAGATACTCATTTAGTACTAAGCATGTGGAACCCTATAGCACTTAAATGATATTAATGAACAATGATATTAAATATCTGAACTTTGTTAAATGAATCTAGATAATGTCATTCAGATATATTTAGACAAAGGATGCAATGACTGAACCAATTAAACCATTTTGATAAAAACGCCACTGATAAGATGGTATCGAAATGGCATCAGATTTTATAGCGTCGATTACGAGGTTAGAACTCAATAACATATAAATTGGTTCCAGATGATTAGCAACTCATCATTATTAAATTATAATGGATACAATTACAAATAAGTATCTTATTAGGCCTAAACGGACATTATTTTGATAGCCAATAGTAACTTTATTAAAAATTAAATTTATAGAATAGCACCGATATAAAATATCAAACTTTGAAAATTAGTAAATCTTTTATTTCACTTATTTTTGGTTATTTTTTTTAAAATTATAATTACATTCAAAAATAGTTCATTGATTATTATAATACACTAAAAACTCGTTAAACCGAATTTGATGGGACCGCCCCCGTTTCGGATAATCGAAATTTTGGATAATTCGATGTATATTGTATTAAGCATGTACTGTACATTTAAAAATTATAGTGAATATGACACAATAAACAATAGACGGTAACACGATACCACGCTGTAAATTATAGGTTCTACAGTACTAACATACAGTATAATCTCGATATCTCGAAGTCGAAGGGACGCTAAAAAAAATTCGAGACAGCGAGTTTTCGAAATAACAAGGTCATAACCAAAACATAAAAAATTCACGTAAAAACACAAGATACGGAATAATATTCTAAAAATTAGAGTCTTGATAGATGAGAGTAAGTATAAATATGCAATGATAGTTAACAATAAGTCTAAATATAGCAATGATAATTTTAATTTTTAAAAGTAGTCGAAAATAATTACATTAAATTGAAAAGAATTAGTAAAATACAATGAACTTACATTGCTAGAATTTCTTAAAAAAATACCTCTATTGGCTTCGACTCAACACAACGGCGATTTTTCCAGAAAAATTCATTTTTTACTTCGAAAAATATTCGACATAACAAGGTTTTGAGTGAAAACTCTTCGACATAAGAATTAAAATTAACATTAGATGAAAATGTGATATCAAGGGGAAAAATAATTTTTCGACATCAAGGTTTTCGAGATATCAAAGTTCGAGATATCGAGAATATACTGTAATAATTTTTGAACTATTTTCAATACAGGGTGATTCAAAAGTCGCGCGACATAGGACAAGTCCGGTATTTCTGCAGATACCGAAAAAATGATATAGAGCAAAATTGTTGGAAATACGTTGAGTTAAATCATGAGATTAATTGTTGCGACATAGGATTCCCCATTCAGGTTAATTATTGGGTAACTTTATTAGTCTGCTGGAAATCACAAACTTAACAAAACAAAATAACTGTCAAAATGGCAAACTGAAACAAAAACAAACAAATCAATGACTTAAATTGTCATATCCGTACACTATTTACGACGTAACAAAAAATTGACAATCACAATAGCAAGCTCACGGAGTGGTAAACTGAAACAAATTAATTCCTGAATTGTGTACAGGGACATTGTTGTTGATGCCTGAAAAAAAAATGAAAAAAATAAAAATTCAACATCGAGGTCAGGATTTAACGTATTTCCAACAATTTTGCTCTATCGTTTTTTCGGTATCTGCACAAATAACGGAGTTGTCCAATGTCGCGCGACTTTTGAATCACCCTGTATAGTACTGAATAATGTTATTAATGAATTACAATTACATAATCGCTTGTGCAAAAGCTATTAAATATTGATTATAGGCAAGGAAAAATGTTTTTCTATATTTTTCAAAAATGCTACAATCGCTTCGGATAAACCAGATTTTCGGACAAACGCGATTCTGAAAAACGAGTTTTTAGTGTAACTAAAAATCAGCCTAAATATATCTTAATATCGAATCTTAAGAGCAATTAAATAGTCAACATTCTTAAAGTATTAAAAACAATGAATATGTTATGTAGTAAATGTGGGAGGCAGAGAAGCCAAGCACTGCGACCGTAGGTCTATTATATTATAGGTCTATCCGATAAATAAGTACAGATGGAGAGAAAGACTGAGTAAGTATGGTGGGAGAAGGGGAAATGGGAGAACCCCGAGAAAACCTGCCCAGCGCGGATCGTCCACCATCACGAAACCCAAAAACAATGAATAAATAAAGATTTAATATATTATTAGCAATATAATAATATATTAAATCTTTGCGATTAATGATAAATATATTATTATTAGTCAATATTCTTATCATTAGAATAAGTGTCATATATTTTTATGTATATCTATCTAGCTAATCTAACTATAAATAAATATACAGAGAGAGAAGGAGATAGTTAGATATATAAATATATATACTAGAGAAATAGATATATAAATAAATAGCTTATATTATTTCACATTATAAAAAGAAACAAAATATTGTTCTATTTCCCCAAGGGAAGAAAAAAGTTGGAAATTATCCAATAATAAAATAGCATTGCTTGCTTCATATATACGCTTTTCATCAACGAATGTGATCTATTGTTCGTTTTCGAAAGCCAGAACCACCACTGGCAGACGATTCTACTCCACAGAGGGGTGATATGCTGAGATGGGCACTTTCCTAAGAAATTCTTTTGGACATATTCGCTTTTAAGAAAAAAATAACGGAGGAGCATTTTTGCAATAGTATTTATTCTTTCCATAATTCTTTCACGAAAAGCGCAAAATAGAACGCAGCTGTAGTAAACTAACACTGATAAAAAGTAAACATCCCCTCTTTATTTCTCTTAACCCCTATTTTGATGAAATCGAAGGAGACCTGAGGCAAGCGCAAAAGCGTTGAAGTTCTCGTAAACAAAAACGGATAGAAACAACAACCCTACAGCAACTGGAAGTCAAATAAAAGTGTAAAAATTTCACGTTTTTTTTTTTAGACTGTAAGTTTTTGCAAGGAAGGAAACAAAAATGCTGAAGATTAAACTTTTCATCAGAAAACGAAAAAAATATGAATGTAAACAATTGAATATGATAAGTTGCTGATGTATTTCAACGCTTAAATTTTTCGTTTTTCAATTTCTTTTATCAGTTTTAATATCTGGTGGATGAGAATGAAATGATTGTTTATAATAAAGTAGTGGAGAATTATTATTATTATTATTGCTAATAACAATAAAGCAATATTTTTGTTTACGAAAATGAATTAAGATTTCACTTTAGAACAGCATTTTACATAATAGAAATTCTTTAAAAAAATACTTATAGATTGTTTTTATATTTTACCTAATGCAAAGTTTTTCTACTATATAGTCTTTAATAATTAAAATTTATGTTACAGCTTTACAATATAGTGGTTCACTGGCGATCACAGGATTAAGGTTTGGGAGGGCGAAGGATATTGTAAAAAGTCCATTCAGATGTAGGCCTATTTAAAAATAAATAATAATAATAATGATAATAATAATAAGATACAGGCGCGTCAGTGTTTTAATAAAGGTTTTCTTCCCTTGTTTCTTTCTTTTTTTTTTCTTGTCTTTTTCTTTCTTTTTTTTTCTTGTCTTTTTCTTTTTTTATTTTTAGGTTGGGGGGGGGGGAGACGCCTTCAGCCTCCTTAGCCCCCCCTGGATGTGCCACTGTAGTGGTTTATAATAGCAAAATTTTAAATTCTAAGAATTTAAAACAGCTAAATTTAATATTATACATTTTATAACAGATAACTTTCTATTATAGTTACTTTATCTTCCTATTTTCAACAGTAAACATTAAATCACTGTAAATTTAAACATTGAATTATGATCAAATTGACCGATTATTTCCAGCTAATGTTTAGTAGGTTTCGCTGTCTGTATTTTGAAGGTGTATCAACACCGTATATATTTGCATTGACAGCCATCCATTATGTACACGACAGTGCCCTTATTTTTTTGAAGGGTCATTGTGTGCTGTAATCCATCATCACTAACAACACGTTGCTGACAGAAAATAGTCATTATAGGCTGACCCACGATTAGACGTTTTACCTCCTTCTCTCACGGATCATTTCACACAATTCTCGGTGAGTTTTCTGCTTATTAAATGCATGTCCCTTCATGAAAACTTAATGAGAAACCCCCCCAAAAAAAAATATGTGTAAAAAATAAAAATATGAAAAAAAAATCGGAAAAAATAGACCTTTTGTGCTTAACAAATCTTTCTTTGTTTTTTTTTTAATAATTCTATAATTTTTGGAGGTAGATAGATCAACAGACTGAATTAAATTTAAAAAAAGTTTATGTGCTTTTAAATATGGTTACAACCGGTTTCGCCTTGCTACAAGGCTTCCTCAATAAATATATAAATAATAAATAAATAAAAATCAGATAAATATATATAAATAATAAATCTGACAATAAAATACATGATTTGTGCTTATTGGTCCTGTTAGGGCTTAAAAAGCAATGTCTCATGTATTTTATTGTCACTTGAAAAAGCCTCGTAGCAAGGCGAAACCGGTTGTAACCATATTTAAATGCACATAAGCTTTTTTAAATTTAATACAGTGTGTTGGTCCATCTTACCTGCAATTGTTATGCACACGTTAAAATTGATGAATTCTATAATTTTTGTTTATATAAAAAGACTTTTTCAATCGAGACATGTGTAATAGTATAAATTACTATTATTCAAAAATATATCAAACGTGTTGTCAAAAAATTTTTTCGCATCAAAAACGTTAAGTTATTTTTATCTAAGATGATACATAATCAACGAATCACTGTTACTTAAAATCCATGAAAGCCTATCCTTTATTTTTAGTAATTACTTAGAAAAAAAAAAAAGATGTATTATTTAAAAAATGAAAAAAAAAAAAAGAGTGGGGGCTGTACTTTTTTTTTCCACTCTATCTTTATTAATTACGCTTCTTTGGAGGCGAGAGAGGGGAGTCATAAGTTATATAATTTTTTGTAATGTTGCAATACACCAAATTACATGAAAATCAGTTCGTTTTAGGGTCATTAGTTTTTATTTATGTACGTTTACATACAGCACAAGTAATAAAGGCTATAAGTTAATGGAAAAACACATTTAAAAACTTACAAACTTAATAATTATTTTTCAAATATATACATAGTGAATAAGTCAATATTTTTAAAAATGGAGATGTTGAGTAACCTAAAAGCATGTTCTATTCGCTGCCATAGTGAATCATGTGATTAATACGTTTTCTCATTAAAAACTTCAAACATTACACATTAAAGACATTACACAATTACATTATACATTAAAAACTTCAAACCTTGATTTCTTCAATTTAGTGTAGATGGACTTGGTCCACTATGATTGTGAGCCCCTCATATACATCTTACATATATCTTCGATTAAGGGCGTGATACTTTAGCGTTTACGTATATATTTTTATTCTTTCAAAATTCTATTTTTAGTTCCTTTATAAGTATGCCTTCATTTTGCAGTTTATCTTTGTATGTAACTGACGAGAATATATAATAATTTTTAAATTAAATTTTATGGCAGATGAATGTTTTGATGGATGCTAACTACTGAAAACATAGAATGAATACCGCTGAACGGATTCAGAACTTTTGCCTCGAAATGTCGTCATTATATCACATCAAGTGGCAACACAGTTTACTTTCCACGGCTTATTAGATAACATTATATTTCTGTTGTTAATTTGTATATTATCACGCTTCATTTCTATTATTTGAAAGCTATCTTGGAGTATCTTCCTCGTGTCATCCACCGCTCTATGCAAACTTGCCCAACTCTCAAACAACAAAGGAGAACCTGACTTTGAATTGACAAAATCGCTTCGGGAATATTTTTAAGGGATGCCAGGCTATCAGAGCGGGGGTACAATGAGCAGGAGAATGGCCCTCATCCTGCCACCGACATCTAAACTGTGTGAACTATCAATACGACACAATTCTAGTCTTAGGATCAATGTTATTTCACGTTCGTTGCCAAGCGCGGCGTTGTTATCAATTGTTTGCTGCCCTAATCTGGTCCCTCATTGACTTTACGGTAGGACTTAATAAGATTAATCAACACCCCCCTTTCGGAGATCCCGGCAAAGTCAAGTTGATTTTTCCCAAGCAAAATACAAGCATAGGCCGCCAGATTAATGTCGGGCCTCGGCATTCACTTGCAAAGCGGGCGGTTTTTGGCCGTAGAAAGCGCAGGGGACCACAATGCCGCCACGTGCCCACCGGCTTCTCTCTCCCCCCTACCCTTCGGTTCGCAACACTGGCGGGGGCGCATAATGTTTGAGCGGGATTTGGGAAAGAATGCCGCGTACATGGCGCCCAGCCCGCTGAGCAAACGACGGGATTTGCGCGGCGGAGGGGGTTCGGCAAACGGCGGCGGCGGCGCCTTCGCGGTCGTTCGAGCACCCAGTCGGAGTCGCGCTCGGAGGTTGGGGGTGAACTTTATGAGACTCATATTCATGAAGCAGGGCTTTCATCAACAATTTTGTGACTTCCCCGAGAGCGAGCCGTGAGAAGTGGTGTCGGGCTAGGCTATGGGTTATCAGGGAAGGCTATCGTTTCATCATATTTAGTAGGTTCAAAAACCAGAAGAAGATGCTCCTTTTGACAAAAATAAACACAGAACAGCTTTCTAATTTTCTTTTTTCTTATTCTTTATTACTGTTCTTTCTAATTCAATTTCTTCACTAGCGTATTTGTAAAAAGCTTAAAAGGAAATAGAAAAAATTTGCCAGCCTTAAATCTACCGATAAATTAAGCAAATGCATTCCCCAAATGCATTTCCGATATAAAAAAAAACAATCAGATTTTTGAGCATTTTGAGCAACAATCAAGTTTTTGCTTTCGTAAAACAAAATAAACCGTTAAAAAAAAAAAAGGTACAACACTTTATAAAATAAAGTACTACTACATAGAAGGAAAAATCCATAAATGGAGCTGAAATTGAAGTAGGAATTTGTTACTTCTAGAGTCGGAATTGGCATCGAAATGTAAATAAGAAAATTTAGAATCCAATAATAAGGGCAATGTGTAAAAAAAATGAAAAAACAAAAACAAAAACAAAATTAAGAATATAAAGCAAAAGAAAGCAACCACATATAATTGAAACTGTCTGAAAATATTATTGATAAATTAGTATTTCTTTTTTCGTTTGCTTTTTATTTATGTTGATTTTTATAATTTCGTTCTTTAATTGAAAACTTACTTATTAAACAATTATTAAAAAAAAAAATACAATCTCTCTTGTTCAAAATGGTTAAAAAGATTTATTTTATGAGTTAAAGAGTGTAAGAAATGGATCATCGCTTCACTTATATATATATATATGTATTTAATTCTAAATTGCAAATCATTAAATGAAATATTTGCATTACAAAACTTGAATAGGTGTCGATTCAAGTTTTGTGTATTGGATTTATATATGTATTTATATATTTATACAATTTCTTAATGAATAACAACTCTATAATCTTTCGTAAATATAGCTCTGTTTTGTAATATACTTGTGTTATTATAACGGACTAATAGGGGCTGAAGGTTGTCCGTTTTAATGAAAGTTTTAAGAACAAATAATTCTTATAGCGGTGTAATGCAGTCGGGTGTACATCAATGAAAGTAAAATTTAGTTAGCTATAAAAAGTGTTTATTATATATCAAATAAAAAACAGCCTTCAGCATAGATTGAATTGAAAAAGATGTGTACGTATACACTGCATTAATTTTTAGAACAAGAAGGTCCTGGTTCATGTTGATTGCTTACATTTATTGGTTTGAAAAAATAATTTATTTTCTGCTGGGTTTGTTTGCTGCTTATTTCTTCAGTTAATAACTGATGGAGGTGTTCATAATATGCAAACACATTTTCATTTGCCGATTGTTCAACATATTGAATAACAAAATTTAAAAAGTCTTTCACTTCGCTCACCTTAATTATAGGCTGCCAATTTTTTTTTAAAACTGTCCGTTATAAGCGACGTCCGTTATAATAGGGTCCGTTATAATGAGGTTCTACTGTAAATGTAAATCTTGAATTTCCAGTTGTCTGTGATATTTTGTCCGATTTATTCGAATTCTTATTCCGAATGTTATTCTCCAATAAGACAATGATAATAATACATTTTATTAAAAAAAAAAAAAAAAATCAATTCTTATCATTACTGTCTTTATCTATTTGTAAAATCATATTTCTGGACGAATCATTAGACGCGAACCAGCAGTCCGAGAGACCTATTCAAAATAATAAAATATGTTTAGAGAAACCATTTTTTTTTTTAAGATAGCGCTATGAGAGACGTATTTGCATGAAACGCTAAGTCCTGTTAATACTTATTTTTACAAAACAACTCAAGACATACGCCAAACAAAATAAATGTAAGAATATTATACTGGATAAAACAGAATATTTTTTTATTACTATTACTAATATCCTCAGCAAAGGACAATGTAATATATATATTTTTTTTATAAGGAGTGAGAAAGATGGGGAAAAAAATGACGTTAAGTTGTGTTTCACAAGTCACGTGTTTATGATTTAGGCCTATTGTTCGTTCTATTTTGCCCTCCGTTTCCAGATTTCACTGTGACGGGGCAAGTCAAGCCTGACCCTTCCCACTTGTCAAAGCGCTAGAATCAAACGCGTGCCCATTTCATTTGCAAAACAACGGCGAATCACCATAACGCATAAACAGACGGCCATCTTGGGAGAATCCATTCGCTGCAAACCCGCAGGTTTGAGGGTTGACCCAAGCCAGTCAAAATAAAGCGCAACTGCTAAAACTGAATCAATATGGAAGGCATTTTTAGGAGTTTAAAGGGAAATTAAAAACTTTCTTAGATTAGCGAAGGATTACTGCAAAGTTTCATATTATCAAGAGGATTAGTTATAAAATTAATTTTTTAATTAAGGAAAATTAAATTAAGGAAATTAAGGAAAATAAAAAAAAGTTCCGGATTCCTCGCAAAAATTATGAAAAGAAAAAGATAATACATATATATAAAAGATATGTAATATATTATCTTATTTACATCATATATTTATTTATAAGTGAATCCTATTCTAATCAACTTACAGCATTGAATTTTATTTGATATGTTTCCTAATACAAGGAAATAAACTTTAAGAAACTTCCAGAATATCTAATATTTTTTTTAAAATTTAATTAATATTTTTAATAATAGTGATGTTTTAGAAGAACTGAATCAGAAACCAATAATTGAATACATCCACAGTTATAGATACAAATGGAAGGAACATGTTGAGAGGTTGGATACCAAAACAGATATTAAAATATAGACCAATAAGGAAGAGATCTGTTGGGAGATTATATAAAAGATGGCTTGAGACCATAATAGGCCACCAGAACTAATACAAGATCGGAAGAAGAAGAAGATATTTTTAGTTAAAACTCTTATGGCCGAGTGCACCAAACTTCAATTAACTTTGATGGCTGCATTGTGGACGTAGCTAAAATTAGTGAGGGGTGCTGCTCCAGAAAAAGTTTTGCCTTTGTTTTAAAATTGTGTGAAAGGAAACAAACATGTATAAAAAGAAATTTATCAAGTTTCTGAATAAATTTTCTTTTTATACTGTTTGTTTCCTTCACATAATTTTAAAACAAAGACTAAACTTTTTCTTGGGCATCACCCCCCCCCCACTAATTTTAGCTACGTCCACAATGCAGCCGTCAAAGTTAATTGAAGTTTGGTGCACTCGGCCATTAAACTTGTAAAACTTAAGTAACTTTTACGCAAAAAATAATTCTTTGCATAAAAAAAGTATGCACAGTGAAGCACTTGCATTAAAAAAATAGAGCTTCGATTTCAAACGCATTCATAAATTTTAGCTCCTTGATAATTGAAATTGACAACAAACATGATTTTCAGAAACTCTACAAACTTGAATAGAGAATTGGATAGAGAATTGCACGTTACAAGGCTATTGACATGAAACAAGATATTCGTAACATCTTTGTTTGTGTCGTATGTAGAAATAGAACCAAAGTGTTAGTTCTGGCGTGAAGCTTTTCATTGTCATTTATTCAATTCATTTAATTTCTTCTAATTAATTATTTTTCTGTATCTTTCGTTATTGCCTTTCATTTCTACTTTTGGCTTAACTTTAAAAAATAAACTTAAATGAATGAATGGAAAAAAAGAAAATCAAGTACATGCACGATAAACCGTAACATTTCTTATGGGCTCGTTGTTCCAAAAGTAAACGCAAGGTGGAGACACGTTCTAGCATTAGCTGTGAAAAGTTTAGGAAAAAAAATAAATTATTAAAATATTAAAACAAAAAATTTCGCCAGTAGACAGGAAATATGCTTTCGCACACTGAGCCATCATGAACGGGAATCCTGGACAGCTGTTTCATCCTTATTACGAATCATCAGCAGGATTTAGCCTTGATGATAGGCTCAGACTGTGCAAAAGCTTATGAATGCCACTTCCCCTCCCGGCGATAGCATCCAAACATCAAAAACAACAAAATAAAATTAATACTTTGAACTTCACAGTGCTAAACCCTTGTCCTTCCGACAGTCTGAGCCTATCATTAAGGGTAAATCCTGCTGATGAATCCTAATAAGGATGAAACAGCTGTCTAGGATTCCAGTTGATGATGGCTCAGTGTGCGAAAGCATATTTACCGCCCATTGGCGAAATTTTTTGTTTTAATGTATTATTTGTGGATGTTATCTTTTTTCCATTAAACTTTATACAGACTTTAATTTTTCATTCAACTTCGAATAAATTTGGAATTGTCGTTGTGCTTCAGTGACGCTCCTGTAACAAGTTTCACGAATACAATGGAAGTTATTATAATTTTTATTTAATAAATTATGACGCTTTTTAATTTCCAAAGCAAACATTTACTTATAACGTAATTACATAAACTATTATAAACTATTAGAAATAAAAAAATAATGATAATCAGAATTATCAACTTATAAAAATTAATAGATTTAATTAATAATAAATTTAAATAATTAACTGATTTAATTAATTTTTATTTTTCAATTAATAATAGTTACGGACAACTATTAATATTACTTCAAATATGGTGAAGAATTATAAATAATAAGTTAAAAGAGTTTAATTTGAATTATAAATAATATTAACATAAAAATCAAAAAGGAATATCAATGTAATAATCTTTTTATACAAATCAAAAAATATCAGTTATTAAAAGAAAAAAAATCGTAAAAAAATAGCTTACTGAAAATACCTAAGAATTTTTTTTCTAAGAATAATTTACTGGACTAAATTAATTACATATTAATTAATTAGTTACTATATTATTTTATTTTGCATTATATGATATTTTCAAATTTTATTTTAGAACCCACTGACAGGGATATTTCCCTAACAGGACTGCATTATTATTTATTATTATTACATAAAAGTTTCAAACCTTGGGTTTCCCCAGGAAAGACAACATGGCAATATGTGCTTTGGTTCTTGACCCGCCAAGTGTAAAAAAAAGCGTGCAAGGAGGGTTAGGGATGTGTGGTTGTGTCCATGAATTTTCTAATTATGTGTTGTGTTGAGTACCACAGCCTTCTGGAGTTGTGCATAAGTGTTTTTGGGAAGCCCTAGTCTGTTGAGGCTGTGGTTCAATGTTCATGAGGCACCAGACCAGTAGCGGACAAGACGATACGTACAATACGTACTCGGTCCTACCACCGCTGCTTCTGGAGCTTCTGGAGTTCAGTGTATTTACAGATCTTGTCTGCGTGAGTTTTCTGTATGTTCTTGCTGATAGGCACTGCAATATCAATGAGATAGGTATGTTTCTTGACCTGATATTATTATTATTATATCGTATTTATTATGTATTATATTATTACATCAACCATACACTGAATAACGAAAAATACGTTTTTCGCGAAAACTATTCATCTTTGGTGCCATGTTTATTTTGAACCTTTTTTGTTTGTTTTGCTGAGTAAAACCTACCTTTAAAGTTTGTACAGTACAGGTTTGTACATTTTTTTTTGTTTTGAATCACCCTGTACATATTCGATTCTTATTGAATTGCAACTTGACATTAAACCCAGCAATGAAGTATCAAATTCCAAGGGGACGCAGAATCAAAATATCGATAATAAATTGTATTATATTTAAAATCATTTTCTTTTTTTAATATCTCTGTGACTGCTTTAAACTAGTCCAATAAAAAATGATAAAAAGTACGACAGTTAAGGAAAATATACAATAAATTAATAGATCAAAATTTACAAATATAAGTAAAATGCTGTAAACTGGATCTATCTAAAATCTAATTCAAAGCTAATTTCTGTTCAGTACTAATGACACGTTAGAAAGCACAAACATAATCTACATGATCAACGAAACTCTAAATTCTTTTAATGTGATAAAATTCGTGAAACCAGTACCTGGAAAAAATGGATGATGTTGTGCATCATTTGACCAAACGCCAAAATAGGTTTTTTTTGAGATTATTGCTCCGTCTACTAGCGAAAGGTGTAAACTCTTATAAAAAGTTGTTCTTGCTTGATATCTCAACATAATTCTGAGGAAAATTAATTTTGAATAAATGCCAATCGCCTAATCGTAACGAATAAGATTTGCATCATGTGACTAAAGACCTTAGAAGGATATTATTAACTTTGATAATGATCAGAATTGTCCTGTGAAAGTATCTTTCTTTTGATTTATAACACTCTTCATTACATACAAAATATGAAGTAATACATAAGCTTTTGCGTTTATGCGAATATCTCAAAATTGAATTGTCGCGCTTGTCAAATGATGCATAACACCATCCAAACGATCAAACATGTACTTTTTTATCACCTGCCAAAAAGAATCTCCAGCCAATTTGCCATTTTTCCAAAAATTGCTTAAATATTGTAGGCCTAACTCATTAATCAAATCAATGCATGAGCAAATTTAAAATGGATTATAAAATGGACTGCGCTGTTAGACTTCAATCATCGTTTGCTGTCAGTTTGAGAATTAATTGTTTCATTTGTAACAGAATTTTTTATTAATTTAATGCGCAAATTTCTCTATATAGATCTACACTGGGAAAATTTCAAAAGATAGCTCGCCTTTTATCCATAAATTTGAATGTCAAGTTTCAGGAAAGTCCACTCACTGGCTCACAAGTTATCAGGGGATAACATTGTAGAGATAAATATTTATTTCGTAAGCCTTGGCTACCTTATCAGCAGGGCCCGGATTTTGATGACCTAAAAATGTTTAAAAAATGATCTATAAAATGACTGCATATATCCCATAAAATGATCCGAAAACTTAAAAAGAATTACCTAAAAATTTGAATGAAACCAACGTAATTTGGTGTGTCTCCTGGAATGTGGAAATTCCAAGAAATAAGGGTTGAACAAAGTTGTGAAGATTCTCGTCTTCGTATTCATCCTCACTTTCAGTTCCATTAATATCCAGTACCATACGCAAAAAATGCATCATAAACCATTAAGAATGTGACAAAATGACTCAAAACGTAAAAAATATTCTAATAAATTCCGTAAAATGACATAATAATGACGCGAAAAGCGAGAAAATGACCTAAAAATAAAATACTTAGAAAAATGACGAAAAAATGACTTAATAAATATGCATTTCTGTAATATGGGGGCCATGAACAGGATTTGTATATAAGTTAGCAATGTCTGTGGTGAACCATTTAAAAGATGACACGTCATCAGAATCTTTGCCCTGATTATCAGAATAGGCTAAAAAGAATGAGATGTTGAACGTAATTTAAATAATTGAAATTTGAGGTGGGCATTTGGTAATGTAAAAAAAGCCCTGGAAATTCTGCCTTAATGAATTTTAAAATATATTATTCTGTGAATGAATATTAACCCTAAATTCGAATACATATTGTAATACTGTATAGTTTTTAGAAAGAAAAAAAAAATTATCTTTCCACAAATCACGAAATAAAACGTCTTAGGTCACCGTTAGTGAAATCCTTTTTACAGGAGAATCTTTTCAATTTTCTTTTATTGTTATGGACGACCTTTTTTTTTTCGCCACAAAAATTAAAAAAAGTGGAAAGGGAGCATGGCCGAAATTTCCGCTGAGAGCGGGCGGCAACAATAGCGCGTTGCTCGACTCCATTGTTATCTGGCGGAGAACAGCGTTGCAGTATCACGAGCCATCACTGCACTTAGGATATGAGGATGGTGGGGCCTGATAACAAGGCACGCTGGATTGGATGTCGCTCGGCACCCGTTACCGCGAAACCCCTCTGCGAAACGGGGTGAAACGACTCTCTTTTATCGAAGGGCGCGTTCCGACAGTGATAAGGAAACGCTTCTCTCACTGGATGAGATTTAGAGGGAGGGTTTCTTTTTCCATTCCCATTTCCACCCCCACCTCTCTCTTTTCCAAAATGCTTTCCTGTTTTTATTCCAGCCTTTTCTCTTTCGTTGTGATTCTAATCGTCAACTCTTTCAAGCATCAACTAATAATAAGAACCCGAATAACAAAATAAAAGGAAAAAATTTTAAGTATTTTTTGTTATCATCATTCTTAAGGCGCGAAAATTTTTTTTGACAAAAATAAAGAAATAATAAAAAAAATAAATTCTAGATATTTGTAAAAATCTAATATCTCAGTTTTTTAAAAAAAAACAAAAAAAAAAAGAAAAAAGGTTTATATTAAAATAAAATTATAACATTATTATTAAAATATAAATTATCATTATTTGTTAAGTACACGTTCAATGACTAGTGTTAAAAAAATAAAAATTTAATCACCCTTTTTTTTTAAAGCTTTAATTTGTGCACTAAATACAAAACTTTTTAATGTAAATAAATGAAAATATTCTTATAATTTTAACAATAATCATTATAAAAGATCTTTATATATCTTACAATAAGAATTATGAAAGGATATTTAATTTTCAGGGATTGATATTTAAATTTCGTAAAATGTAGCTTTTATTTGTATTTTTTAACCCCCCCTCCTCCCCCCCTTTTTTTTTCTTTGGAGTTAAGAAGTAATTATAGTAATAAAAGTTTTTTAACTTGTGTAAAAGTGGTTAAATTCGATAAAATGACGCCAACACACATAATTAAAAGTTAAATATAAACATATACAAGTTAAAATCACGACCGGTTTCACTAGCGATTGAAGTGCATCCTCAGGTGATAGTATCGAAATGGTTCTTAATTTTAAAGCCTGAAGAAGAAGACGTATTTATTGTATTTTATTGCTTCGATTGTATTTTATTATATGTATATTAACAATTAAATATGTGTGTTGGCGTCATTTTACCGAATTTAAGTAATTATTAAGGTTTAGAAATAAAAGAAAAGTGCACAAAGCAAATTCTAAAATCTTTCTGTCGATAGAACCAAACTTCATGAAAAATCAAACTCTAACAAAGGATGATCCTGGATGGATCTTCTTGAAACTTAGTATGCATATTCAAGAACTAGGGACGATCTAACTATATTTTTTAAATCTATTTCAATGGTTCCTTGACGAGAAATTAGGTGACAAAAATTTCCCTTTAAAAGCATTGGAATCTAAACAATGGATTTCTGTCCTATTTCTGTTAATATCTCATTATCTTAAACAGTGGATATTAAAATCTTACCAAATACATTGCTCGTGATTTGTGCTGTTATTAATCTTATTTAGATAATTTAGGTAAATACATAGAAGATCAACTTTGCTTGGTAAAATGAAACAAAAATAAAGCAAGAACACTGTCGACAATCACCTGGTTACTTAACCCCCACTCGGGGAAATGAACAGCTCCGCAGTGAATTCAAGCGACGTTGACAGGAAAAAAGCTTTAAAAATTATTATTAAATAAAATTATTATTTTTATTGCACGTAAAAACGCACAGAACACGAATTAATTAAGAATAAAATAAAGTAAGAAGACTGTATTACAATAACCTGTTACTCAGGTCAATCAATTATCCCCTAAATGAGTTTTCCCGAAGTCGAGACCTAGCTAAATCGCTTTCTCGCAACCGACAACAGTAGATTCACCCCATTTCATCAAAATCCTTGGGCCCGTCTTCAAGATACATTACAACCCCGATTATCCGAGCCCCGATTATCCGAGTTTCCGCTTTAACCGAGCTATCAAATATTTCTAGGATTTTTTTTTTCTCAAATAAATCTTCGTTCGTCTAGTCGTATGACCCCCTATCTGGAATCGGGGAATGATTTCATCACCAACAATCCTGGGTTATCCTTAAAAAAAATGCCGAAACATTGCGGCAGAAAAATGCCTAAGTAACGTAAAACAAAAAACAATTAAGGACTTTTTTAAGTAAAAGAACTCTTTCAATATGAATTGCATGTGGTGTATCTGTATAATTTTTGTATTTGTTAAAATATACATTTAAACCTAGACGATTTATTTTATTTACAATTTTCGGTTTAACCGAGTTTTTTGGTTATCCGAGTTAGTCTTGGTCCACATTAACTCGGATAATCGGGACTCTACTGTAAAACTTACAAGAAATCCTCGCTTTATACTATTTGATTTGATTTGGCTTTTAATTATTTTCTATTTTTTCTCAGAAGATGGAAAATCTGTACTGTTTGTATTTCAGCGTTTTAACTTCTGGTATGTTACTGCACTCTGATACAGAATTATTTCGACACGAATATGTCTTGTCAATGGGTTACGATTGTCAACAAATCCGATTCACCTTTCTAACAAACACAATAAAAAAGTGTGAAAGAAAGTAACCTTTCAACAATGAAATGTTAAAAAAAGAAAGTAGATGTAAAAATCCACAAACTCTTGCTAATGGATCGCTAGTTTATCAATGAATTTATTACAAGGATAGTTGGTTTAAAACGATTTAATATGCACGACAATACGTGGTTGAGAAATACAGACCTACCCTTGTGTTAAAGACATGGTTTTTAGGTTCCAAGCCGTTGTCGTGAAGCGGAAATCCGCTGGATTTGCGAAGCCCCTTTTTCTTTTATTTATCACTAGCTGAAACCGGCATGCGTTGCAATGCCACTCAAAGAAAGAAAGTGTTTGTGTTTTAATTCTGTTTATTGAAGTGCTTTTGGATACACAATATCTTTTGTTTTTCCGTCTGGTGCATACACGAATAAATCAGAAGGTTTTCCGACGCGTGAGGAGGCCACATACAGCTGCCCCTGTGCTTAGTTGATGGTCATTGCAAATACGAGTCGCACCGGAAACTGCAAACTTTGAAACCGGAAATACACTCATTTGTTGAAACAACTCGCATACCAGGTATTATAAAAAGGGTTCTACTAATTCAGAAACCTTCGGGGGCGTGCGCACAACAACTCACCAAAGTTTCATCGCAATCTGATGAATGGTACAGGAACGCATATGGGATAAAAAAACAAAGAAACATTCATTTTTACACATTAAGAAGAATTATCATGTACTTCACTGCAATCGTCGTAATCGTGCATAAATAACATAAACAAAGCGTATACTAAAATAAACACTGTATGCATGCAATTTTGTTATGTACTGTAGGTACAAATCTTAAAAAGTCAATTTCTGCAAAAAAATCATCACAAGGAAAAAAAAAATTATAAATAGCTTAATATTCACTAAATCACAGAGCGTAGCACAAAGGAGAAGCAGCGCGTACCGTGTTTGTAAACAAACTGAACGCTATCTCGACGCAGAGCGGTAGCGTCATCTGGCAAGAAGTGTCGTATTGGCGAATCGTCTGTCGTAAAATCGGGGAATGGTGGCAATTGAAAATCTTATAGCGAAGCGAATTATACGCAGAATATGACGTACAAAACGAATCCTGAATCTGTATTATCTAAATATGAAGCGACCGTTTGCACAAAACATATAAAAAGATTAAAGAGAAAATAAAAAATAAATGAAGTTACAAGTTTCGAAAACAAGTTGTAGCGTTTTCATCATGAGACTTCACTAAAGGATTTTGAAACTTGTAACTTGTTTGATTTTTTATTTTCTCTTTAATCCTTTTATATGTTTTGTGGAAACGGTCGCTTCATATGTATTACAGTTGCACGTTAGTACATTCTGTATTATTCTTACTGTGTTGAAGAGGAGTTCCGCAGAGGAACTCGAAAGGCTCCTAAGTATTTTTTAAATGTTTTTATAAATCTCTTTAAAAAAATTTTTTTTTTGTATGTGTGCTGTTTCTTATTATATTTTTTATCTAACATTCTGTATTAATCTAATTTCTGTTTTTAGTGCATTATTATCACTATTAATCCTCCTTTCCGATATGCTTGTTAGGAAGGCGAATCTGATCTATCGGCATTGGCTTATTCCAGCTGATGAGACATAATCAAGTCCTGAAGCCCCAAAAATAAAAGAAGACAGATTCAGAATAACCTTCTTCTCCCTTTTTGTAATACGACTTTCTTAGGTTCCAGAAAACTTATGGGGGCGAAATATGGTTTTATTGATATCGTTCTTATCAAATGAAATTTCAAGGACGTAATTATTCACTTGTAATATAATATATATTCACTCATAATATACTCATGGGTTTTCATTACGAAATTTATCGACTTCTGTAGATCATATGGATCTACATGGATGTACGATATCTATTTCTACATACACTCCGTAACGGCATTATGTGTATTAATAAACTTCTCGATAAATATTTTTTAATAAAAGAAGTTTAACGTGCCCGAATAATTCAAGAAAGATATCAATGGCAAGGCACAAAGCTAAAGTTAGGATTCGCACTTTGAGTTGTCATCGGGAAGAGACTGGGACGGACCGTTTCGTCCTCATTAGGACTCCTCAGCCAGCCAAACTCCTCCGATGACAACCCAGAAAGTGCGCAAGGTGTTAGTATCCCGACTCTCGCACCCGAGAATAGGATCTCCCACCGAAGAAATCCTAACCAAAATAAAAAGGGGGGGGTGAAATACAAAACTTCCTTGTCCTGCATTAAAGCAAGCACAAAAGGAATTAAACGGCTGCATCAACTAAGTAAAAAAGCCAAATGCTTAAGAATAAAAGAAGATCTCTTCCCGATGACAACTCAAAGTGCGAATCCTATCTTTAGCTTTGTGCCTTGCCATTGATATCTTTCACAAATATTTTTTTTTACAAGAAATTTATGTAATCTTAAGAGTCTCAGCGCGACTCCAAAGAGTGCTTGAAGTGGTACGAAGTATCAATAATTTATCCAAAAACTGTTTTCTTTCGTACACTTTATCTTTTAATAATAAATTGATAATTTATTAAAAAAAGATTGAAAAGTTAAATAAGAGTAGCCTTTAATAGTAAGTACAGAATTGATTAAAAAAAAAAAGTGAATAAAATTTTGTGCTAAAGCATAAATTTAAGGGCGAACCTTTATAATAAAAAAAAATTAAAAATTAATAATAATAAAAAGGAAGTACATTAATATAAGGAAAAATAAAAATAGTAGTTAATAAAATAAGTAAAAAAAAAAAAAAGCACGCGGACATTGAGAAAGATAAAGAGAAAAAAACAAACAAAACCAGTATATAAAAGATTCGAACCAACAACCTCCAGCATAAGAGTCCGAGACCTTACCCATCAAGCTGTAGTTGACAAATGAAATGAGATGGTTGCATTTCTAACATTTAAGCTAATAGCGGAAATCCATTGTTTTCATTGCATTATGAAAATACGGTGTTTGGGCCTCTGAACACGATGGTGAAATCCGTTTGTCGATCCGATCTTCCGTTCGGGAGTTTTTAGGGGTGGACAGACACCGGATAACCGCAAAAAAAGCTACCGATTTTGGTCACTAAAAATAATTGTTAAAGTTAGTTACATTAGTTTAGTTTATAAACTATTTTTGACAATAGTCTAATACTTGTAAGTTTTGTTTGTCTCATATCGTTTAAATGTGAAATGATTTAAAGAATACGTCACATCTTTACTTGCTTAAAAATGACTGAATTTCGTTGTTAAATTTTAAAATTTTTTAAGTAATTATCAAAATTAATTAATTAAAAATTAGTTAATGGTTTCTAAAATAATTAATTATCTATATTATTAAAAAAATAATAAATGTGAATGTAAATTGGTAGATCTATGGATATGCTAAAGAGAAAGGTTTTTGACTAATACGAAAGGAATTGCGAATACTGAAAAAACGGAATGTTTTAAAATTATTCTCTACAAATTGTCCTATAAGAAACGCCATAATTTCTAGCATTGAAAAGTTCTTTCATATTTTTATACTTCGAAATATATAGCAGCATTAGTTTTCGTCTCATGCGTTTTCATGATCAAAATAAAAAATTATGTTGTTAAAGCTAGAAATAATAATAAAAAAAACTATGACTTATTTTACAAAGCCGAATATATGTCAGTTTATTTCCCGGGAATGGGGGTATTAATGATGTGTGGGTTGTTGATTCCTAGTGTTTCACCCCCTGCCTTCAAATACCGCCACCGGAAGCGCCACCGGCTGACAAAAGGCCATTCAGGGTACGTCGTGGGATAGGCCTTATCGGTTATGTGCAGACGGTGCCAATGATCTTCGCACCCCCCCTCTACCCCTCCGATAGATCCCCTCCCCATATCAGCACTGCCCTCAGATAATGAAGAGGGGATGAACACGATGCTATGGGTGATGCAACGCCGTCACTCTAACCTTCACCTATCAAAACCGAACAACAATCGGACAACACTGGGATCTGATTCATGGAGCCATCAACAATATCTGTGAATCATCATTAGAGGGTTCCCATTGGCTACCCCATAAACATTAAATAACTTGAATTTTTAATTCAATCTGAAGTCTGAGGAAATCGAAACCCATTTAAAATACGTCTATGAATTCTGTAGACCGTTAGGTGGATAACACAGACACACATCTTCTTTCGATTAGGAAACAATGAATAATTAATTGAGGCATGCTTTCTTTGTACAGTCGGCTACGTAAAACCGACATATGGAAATCCATATTTACGTAAGAAATTTCAGATATGCGTAAAATTTGAGGAAAGCGCCAACCTGACATTCGAACTACGCACGAAGCTCATTAATAAAGTAACATTTATTTGAGCAAAATAAACAAAACAAAACAAAACAAACAAACAAACAAACAAAAACATAGTCCCTTGTGTCTTAAAATCGGCAAGGATAATACTATACAAGGTGTTTTGGAAATGGTAGACAAAGCGAAGAGAAACGGGTTCCAAAGGTTATTTTGAGTCAAAAATGTTCTACGACATTTTGTTGTACGGGCCGTAGTTTTAGAGTTAGGAAATGAATGCTTTGGAAATGAATCACAGAAAGCTCAGTTCTGGCCATTTTCAGCATTTTCTGTAATTATTATACCTGTTTTCAATCATGACATTTGTTATCCGGATTGCTTTTTATCAGAAACCTGTATCTTATTTACTTACACTTTCTAATGTGAACTGAGCTTTTTTTGATTAACAAATACCAAGAAGAACAAATGCAGATTTGTATTTTAAAAGAAGCAGTTAACAAAAATACCTATCTGCTATCTGTTTAATACACTTCTATTGCCAGTTATTAGCCTGTTTTCTTAAGAAAAATGTAGGCCCAAAAATTCAATATGTCTGTATATGCTCACTACCAACTTTTCAACCAATGAATAGATCTTCTTCAAACCTGACATGCATATTTACGAACGAAAGGGGATTTATCTTTCGTATTTGAACCTTTCTTCGTTTGGTTACCTGTGAAGAAATTTAGGTCTAAAAGTGACAAAGAAAAACATCAGAAATCTAACAGTTGTCTCTGTTAAACTGCATTGTAAAGCATTTTAAATTTGCAAGTGCTTTGATTTTTTCATTAAAATTAATTAGATAATTTAGTTTAATTAGATGCAATTTAGTTATATTTATGGAGTTAATTAATTTTCAACAAATCGAAAATTTGAAGACAGATTTACAATGTTTAATATCCGGTGGATATTGTAATAACGAAAATTAGGAAATTTGGAAAACAATAACTGTAGAGAATTCACTTTGTGTAAGCTTCTCGGTTCTAAAAAATAACAGAAAAAAAATATCTTCGACTTTGTAAGAAAACCAGACTTAACATTTTATGTTATAAAGTTTCATGAAAATCGATGCAGTGCAAGCTAGTTTTTCTCCATGGACAAAGGGACAACAGAAATGCTAAAAGGCTCTGCGGAACGAGCCTAGAACTTTATCAGACTTCGAAATTACGTCTAGTTTCTAAAAGATCCTTTTTTTTTTTATAAACTTTATACTTTTGTCCACAGTAAGTGTCTTATATGCTCATATGGATGAGAGATCAAAGAAGTGAATATGATTTTCCCTCTCCTTCCCCATCCTACGTTTTTTTCAACGTCGGAACATTGGAGCAATTTTGTAATTAAGATAAGAACTGTTTTTTTCGCTCCTGATACAACTTGTGCGATTGGTGGTTTTTTTTGTGTGTGTTTTTTTTCATCCTCTGTATTCGAATGTAAGGAAATCTGGAAGCTGTACGTGACGACTCAATTCCTGCTTGGTCTATACTACGTACCTTAGGAGCAGATCACTTTTTTTCTAGCATTGGATGTAGAAACGTAGGTGTATTTGTTGACACTTGTTGCGTTCAGTTAACAGTGTTATCTCAAGAGTATCGAAGTAACATTCTATCACAGGCAGACATCTTTAAACATGTGGAATTTTTAAATGTAGTATTAGCAATGCTAATAGGAGAAATTTTGCAATTTAAGAGCCTCAATATATTTCCAATAATCCTAAATATATTTCCCGCTCTTCTGTATAGAAAAAACTTGGTTATATATAGTACATGTAAAAACCACATATAAATGTATTCTGTACACATATTTATAGATAGTTATCTAAGCGCCAATATTTGTTCCCTCGACAGTTTTCAGAACAAGTCAAGCAATGTCTAATAGAACTAGAACGAGATGGCGTTGGTGAAGTCCAATTCCCGGCGGGGATTTTCCCGCTCTGTTCTCTTGGCAACAGTCATAACAGAAGTTGACTATAAAACAGGTGTAGCACATGTATTCCTTTGAAAATATTTACTCAATTTATTTTACACGTATTAGTTCAAAATAAATTTAAGTCAGTTTTTTTTTTGTATTTTTATACAGTTTTCCTTTTTTGCGCATTTATGACGTATGTCGGAATGGAATCCGTTCGTAAGTCGGGGACTACCTGTATATTTGAGAATTAGAAGGTTGTCTGTAGGTGTATTCTTGATCTTTATACTTCAGGATATGTATGAAACTTAACGAAAGCAAAGAAATGTTGCCACAGGATTTATACCGAAAATTACAAACAAAAACTCTGAGTGTGACACATTCGAATAAATATGGCAACAAAATAAAATATGGCATTTGATAAAGAAACCCCGAACTGATTAACAATTCCAAGCAGAAATATTGAAAAGGTTCCGCCATTATTATCAATGGCGTGGAATTCAAGTGATCGGTTGATGACGTCACTGTGGTAGGCAGAGACACCAAAGGGTATTAAAGTAAATGCAACTTCGATTTCACGATTCTCGCTTCCGAATCCGACTCCACAGTCCTAGTAACTAAAGAACTTTTTTTTCTTGCAGGAAGCTAATTAAATGGGGACTTCATTTAAATTGTTACAAACTGGATTTCAAATTGTAGCAGAAGTTTGCCCAAATCATTATTAATTATCTTACAAGGGATGTGCGTGACCTAGAACGCTGAGAACCGCATGAAAATGTGCTTAAGAGTATAAATCGCTCATCCGCAGAACAGTGGTATGAGTCATTCCCATGCAAAACTCAGCTGTGGTCTGCTAGCGCCATCCGACGGTGGCATATTGTATCTGCACTAACAAATACTTAATCTAGTTGTGTGAATAGTACTTGCAGTAGGAGGCCGTCTTTTGGAGTGTTCGGTTGTGGGTTAGAGTGGATTGAAATATGTGTTTTTGGTCCTATTATATCGATATTTTATTTTTCGTCCCGTTACCAAAGATCCTCTCTTGGACCTTCAATAGGTGATCATTCAAATGTCTCTTGTGGTAAGACGTGCAGTTTAGCATGAGAATGACTCATACTGGTTTTGGCATGAGCGATTTATATTCTAAGCACATTTTCGTGCGGTTCTCAGAGTTCGAGGTCACGCACTTCCCTTGTTAGAGTTGAAACTTAAATTTAAGTTGGGATCACCTGTGCTTTATTTCAAAATTGTTGTGAAGCAAATTGGTTCTATCGAACATTGGTTACGTCCACTAATAAATTCTTGTTCAAGTTTAGATAATCGACTTATCCTATACTTTCTCTAATTTATTCCATATTTAATTTGTATTTCCATTAATGAAAGATTCTTCAGAAGATTAATTGCCCTTTTGATAGATATTAATTTATTGCCAGATTAACGGACTGATCTATTGAGATTTGCACTAAAGATGAATGAGAAAAAGTACTTGGACAAGTTTATGTATAGAGATGGCACGATATTGCCTCTTGTGCGAGACCGAGATGAAATTCTTGAATGGGTATTAAAATCCCCTCACTTTCCTCGTTAAGCTAATCGAGCGGAAGGAGGTGAAACACCGGAAGTGAAAGCTAGTCAGATTACTCTTCAACCGGAAATAATTGATGACACCTGGTGGCGGACGGCTTGATTAGTTCTCTCTTCTCCGAATTTGCAATTCATCGTTTGCGATGCTGATCTTTTCAAAACCCTTAACACCCACACATACACACAGACCCTGTCACAATTATTTCGGCTGCAAACGCACAATCCGATCCCTCTTAGCCCATTTATTATCAAAAATCTACATTGAAAAATGTCGTCTTGGCTTCTAATCTGTCCTCTTTATCCGAGTATATTATTTACCATCTTTACGCCCGTTCTCCGTCCTACTTCTGCGATCCTTCGGAAATAAGAGGACGACATTAATGCTCAAGCGATGTCCGCAATCCGTAACCGGATCCGCATCTTCATTAGAACCAGGTCTTCGAATTTCTTGGTTTTGAAAGAGGTGCTGGAATCCTTTGTTCCATTGGGTTGCGTCAAAATCTGAAGTGATATCTTCATGTTGGTGACCCGTCGCTAAGAGATTCTGAACCACTGTCAGCTGACACTTGGCAAAGGATAACATGACAATTGTTCTTAAGTCGGAAATTACTGCGCTTCGTTTAAATATTTCGCAAAGGAAATGTTATTTTGTTATTTAGCAATTCTTTATCAATGAAATCCTTCTCGTATTCCAACCACATCTTCATCTGTATTCAGTTTCTAGAATTTTCCAAACTTCTTGGTCCAAAATAAAGATGAAATCGTATGTCCTCTCGCCTAATATTTTACTGCAAGTTGTCCATGACTAACTAAATTATCTAGAAAGTTTTCATAAATTTAAAATTTGCTAATTCCGACAACGCCTTCACTGTCCGGACTTGATTATCCAGAATAAATTTGTTTTGTAACAAAATTTAATCTTTTCTCTAATTGATATCAGATTATCATTCAAACTTCAAAAAAAAAATGGGTCAAGCTAAATATGCGTTCTTGTCAATGTGAGCAGACTATAGTCCAGGAATAGCTAAACCTCGACTCGCGTGCCACATGCGGCTCTTTGACATATAGTGTGCTGCTCGCGAAAATTTTTGGTTGAGCTCCTTTTAATATAATAAAAGTATTAGAAAAGAGAACATCTAAACACACGTATAGTCTAAAAAAATTATAATTCACATATTAAAAATAAATTTTTTTAGACTATATGTGTGTTTCGGTGTTCTCTTTTATAATGTTTAATCATACACGATAAAATTTAATTTAAACATATAATAAAAGTAAAGATAAATAAAAAATTACCAAGTTTTATAATTATGTAAAGTATATAAACTGAGAGTCCATTGGATTAAAACATAAGTTTAAAGTTTATGGTGATTAAATACATTTGAGGATTTAAATTCTTTTTATTTATTTATTTATTTATTTATTTATTTATTTATATAAATATATATAAATTTTATTAGTAGATTTCAGTCGGGCATTAAACAAATTTGGGATCAACAATTTTTCTTAGATATTGTCCATCACTTAGATATTGTTCATCACTGTGTTAAAGACGCTCAATATTGTTAAAACAATGATCGGTCAACTATAGACTAAATGTATACTTTGTGATTATTGGAACTAATTCTAAAAAGTTTTACGACACATTAAAAATACATAATATGACCGGTTTCACTTTTTCTACAAAGCTTTGACAAGACTTGTCAAAGCTTTGTCAAAAAAGCGAAACCGGTCGTATTGTTATGCATTTTTCCACTTCATAGATATCTTGCACACGTTACAAGTTGATTTAGTCTTTAGATTTCTAAATATTTATACAAAATTTCTGCAACAAAATTTGCACATAACAATGAAAACGTGCAATATTCGTTCATGTCTCGCGACTTTCAAACATTTGAAATTTATTGTATGTGTTTTCACGTTAAGCAAGTTTGGCCACCCCTGCTTTAGATGTGGCTAATAAGATAATCACTACAAATAAACTTAAATGGAATTATATAGTCCTTGTAGCAAGAGGAAATGATCATAAATGGATAACAGAAATTCTAAATTGTATTCTGAGGAATGAGAGGAGACCAAGAAAACGTCTAAAAGATGAATAAAATTTTTCTGTTGATTTGAATCTAAAGAAATGGAAATGGAAAACTATTGAAAAATGAAGGTAATGATGACACATCGTTATTATCGGTGACACTACAGAGCAAAATCTATACAAATCATGTAGAAATTATAATTGAAAATAAATTAATATCCATTAATAAATATTTTTACATTTATTATAAATTATATAATTCTATTACTGTAATTTACATTAATCCGAATTATAAGAATTATATTAATTAATTTATTTAGACTTAGTAACGATTTTAGCTTCTTTGAATTAAGACAGTTTCTTAATTTTATAATTATTCAGTGAAAGACTTAAGAAAAACGTTGAAAATATTTGTTAGGAACGTAGATGATAAATGTCTACTGAATTGACGAAAAATATGGAACGCTTGCAGCTGTATGACTGATAGGATGCGAGGGTGCAAAATAAACACACTGATCGGATTATAAGAAATTGTCAACGTTCTAGGACAGTCAGATTAATAGCACTGGCGATAGAATTTATAGTTTGAAGAGACTATTCAGTTCGATTTAAGCATTAATACAAAGCAAAACAAAATTACTTTTTTATTTATTTTATTGTGAAACAAAAATTAAGAACAATGAATTTATTTATTCATTAAAACGAATAAATTAAAAAAAATATTATATTTTAATTATAGAATAGTTATAAGATAGAAAAAAATAAATACTTAAGAATAACAACTAAAATAAAATAAATAAATGTTAAAAACAAAGCTTTTAAGAAAAAAATCAAAGTTTTTTTTCGCTTAATGTTGCGTACCAATCAATTTAGCTTTTAAAAATAACTTATTAATACACTTTTCAAATTTCCTTACACTAGTATAAGATAACTAAGGAAGATATTGATGTATGCTTACTTTCTCCCACTATTAGATTCAATAGTTTCTCATTGTTAGAATGCATATTTCACCCATTGTTGGGATGCACAAAACTATGCATTTTAACAATAAAAGAACTATGCATTGTAATAATGCGAGAATTATGCATTCCAACAATGGGAGATCTATGCATTTTTAATAATGAGAAACTCTGCATTTTTAGCAATGAAAGAACTGTGTATTCTAACAATACAAGAACTATGCATTCGAACAATGGGAGAACTAGACATTTTTAACAATTGGAGAACTGTGTTTTCTAACAATTCGATAACTACGTATTTTTAACAATGCCAGAACTGTATATTTTTAACAACGGGAAAACTATGTATTCGAACAATGAGGGAAACCACGCATTTTAACAATGGGAGAACTTTACATTTTAAGAATGATAACTGTGCTTGCTAACAATTCGAGAAATACGCATTCTAACATGCGAGAACTATGCATCATAACATGCGAGAACTATGCATCATAACATGCGAGAACTATGCATTCTAACATGCGAGAATTATGCATTCTAACAATGCGAGAACTATGCATTCGAACAATGAGGGAATTATGCATTTTAGCAATGAGAAAACTATGCATCTTTACAATGAGAGAATATGCATTCCAACAATGCGAGAACTATGTATTCGAACAATGAGGGAACCATGCATTTTAACAATGGGAGAACTATACATTTTTAACAATTCGAGAACTATGCATTCTAACATGCAAGAACTATGTATTTCAACAATGAGAGAGAGCACTGAAGTTCTAATAATAAGAGAAAATATGATTTCAAAATACAATAATGTTGAGATCTATAATGCTTTATTAAATGTAACATTTTAAAAATATGCTTCATACAAATAGCAACAATAAAAATATTTTTAAAACCACTGTAGAAAAAAATACTAATATATAGTAGTAAGTTTAAGTTTTTATTTAAATTATTATGTAATATGTAACTAATATATGTATATATAAAGGAATTGGAACTAATGTAGCTTTGTATTTTTCTATTATGATTACTTAATTTTTTTTTGATTTTAATCTTTTTAATATAAATTCTAATATTTCTCATGATCATTCATGAGAAACAACTTAAGTCTTTCTTACAAATGTTATTTTTTTTTTCCCAGGCTTTCATTGGTGAACCTCACCTCAGGATAGGAGAGACCGAGACCGGAAGTCGTGCGTATGGCGCCCTCTGACGGCAAGAGTCTGCGATGAGATGGTCATCGATTGCTAAGTTGTGCACTATAGTTTCCAATTTCAGTCTCCTTTTGAAAGGTATCTGTTCTTAGATCATCTTCTCAAAGAAAGACGAAAACATAAAGATAACAGAAATAAGATAAGAAATAATGGGAGGAAAAGAAAAAGCAGTGGGGAATATTTAAAAATACTTTATACTCAAGATATAGTTTTCTTTTACTATATACAGCAAAAAAAACATGTTGTACCGGAAGTCAGTACTGCAAAATGTGACGCTTAACATTATGACAAATTTAAATGAAACTTTTCAAACAGCTGTACGAACAAACGGAATGAAAAACGAATTTCGGTTTTTCTTTCAATAAATGAGAAGGGTTATGTTGTATAAGCAAGTGTATCACATCTAATTAATTTCGGTTAATTAATTGCAAACATAACTAATTTTGAAATGTAGTATCGTAAACCAATGCATGATTTCGATACATTTTTTATGCGGGCTGAGGGAAAAAAAGCGTGCGTGGGACATCAGAAATGAAGCAGAAATTACGCATATATTGGGATCTGAATACTTATATTTAATATCTGAATACTTAGTGAAACTGATAGGTAAGTATAAAGTTTGGAAATGTAGTTGCTTGAATTTTGAAAATAACTAATACTGAGGATTTCAAAAATTGCTTAAATAAGAAAAAGTTCCTTAAATTAGAAAAAAAAAAAAACTGCTTCAATAAGAAAAAAAAATTGTTTCAATAAGAAAAAAACTGCTTAGCATTTAAAAAAGTTGTTTAAATTTCGAAAATAACTACTGAGGATTTCAAAATATTGCTTAATAATTTGCTTAGAAAAGAAAACAAATATTTAAGTAAGAAAAAAAAAATGACTTAGAATAAAAAAAGAAATCCTTAATTAAGAAACAAAATTGTTTAGGATTTGATAGAGTTGCTTGAATTTTAAAAATAACTACTGAGAATCTCAAAAAATTGCTTAAATAAGAAAAAGTTCCTTAAATTAGAAAAAAATTGCTTAAATAAGAAAAAGTGGCTTAAATAAGAAAAAAATGATTTAAATAAGAAAAATTACTTAGGATTTGATAAAGTTGCTTGAATTTTGAAAATAACTATTGAGGATTTCAAAATATTGCTTAGATAAAAAAAAGTTCCTTAAATTAGAAAAAAATTGCTTAAATAAGAAAAATTGCTTAAGTAAGAAAAAGTGACTAAAAAAGAAAAAAATTGTTTAAATAAGAAAAATTGCTTAAATAAGAAAAAGTGGCTAAATAAGAAAAAAAAAATGTATAATAGAAAAAGTGGCTAAATAAGAAAAAAAAATGTATAAATAAGAAAAAAAAAAAAAAAAGCTTAAATTTAAGAAAGTTGCTTGAATTTCGAAAATAACCACTGAGGATTTTAAATTATTGCTTTAAATAAGAAAAAATTGTTTAGGATTTGACAAAGTTGCTTGAATTTTAAAAATAACTACTGAGGATTTAAAAAAATTGCTTAAATAAGAAAAAACAGCTTAAGATTTAAAAAAGTGGTCTAAATTTCGAAAATAACTACTAAGGATTTCAAAATATTGCTTTAAATAAGAAAAAATTGCTTATAATTTGCTAAGTTGCTTGAATTTCGAAAATAACTACTGACGATTTCCAAAAATTGCTTAATAAGTTGCTTAGAAAAGAAAACAAATACTTAAGTAAGATAAAAAAATGACTTAGAATTTGAAAAATTCTTTAGTTAAGAAAAAAAAATAATTTTAGGATTTGATAAAGTTGCTTGAATTTTGAAAATAACTATTCAGGATTTCAAAAAAATTGCTTAAATAAGAAAAATTGCTTGCGAAGAAAAAGTGGCTAAATAAGAAAAAAATTGTTGAAATAAGAAAAATTGCCTAGGATTTGATAAAGTTGCTTGAATTTTGAAAATAACTACTACTGAGGATTTCAAAAAATTGTTTAAATAAGAAAAAGTGGCTTAAATAAGAAAAAGTGGCTTAAATAAGAAAAAAAATGCTTAAATAAGAAAAAGTGGCTAAATAAGAAAAAAATTGTTGAATAAGAAAAATTGCTTAGGATTTGATAAAGTTGCTTGAATTTTGAAAATAACTACTACTGAGAATTTCAAAAAATTGCTTAAATAAGAAAAAGTGGCTTAAATAAGAAAAAAAATTATTTAAATAAGAAAAAGAAATTGATTAAATAGGAAAAAGAAAGTTACTTAGAATTTGATAAAGCATTTGCATTTTGAAAATAATTGCTTAGGATTTGAAAAACTGCTTAAGATTTGAAACATGCTTAAACTTATAACAGTACAATAGAAATGGATTTTGTTTTATACATGAGGACGAATGTTTATTGAAATGCACAGAAGTTGTTGCAAAACTACTAACTATTCCAATGTGTAAAGTTTCTACACAGTTCTATAGAGCAGTTTAGATCTCCCTTGTAATGTTTCAGCGCAGTTTGATGAGCTAATGCCGCATTAACATTACTAATTTCGGCTATAAATTAAATCAATTCGCATCGTTATGTGCTAGTGAAACCTTTATTGCCTTTTTGAATGCATTTATTTAGTCTAGGAAATGTGTTATTCACAGTTTTATATTATCGTTCGAACTATTTTACTTGAGCCATATTTAAATGACTCTTATTATCCTAATGATTTGGATTCTGATATTTTCAATAGAAATATAAATCACCCGCGAATCAGATAAAGACAAAAACGTTCCCTGCTGAAGCCTTTACAAATTTCAATAGGACGATTCATTTTCATATCGTAATACGTATCTGCGCGACCTAAATCAAACTCAATTACTGTATGCAAATATTAACAATTATGCAAATTTATCAGGAAACCAGTGAAGGGCCACGCTTTGACAAGGTCAGAGATCATGATGGACTAGGAACAGAGATTAATATGTTATATAAACAACCAAAGACCCCTACAGCGCCATCTATAAGACTTCGAGCAGATCCTCATCAGTATTAATTACCGAATCGATAAATGCAGAGCAGACTTGTTTATCAGCGGCTCGGGTATCGTTTTATTGTAGATAGTTTAAAATGAATAAATAAACGGAGTGTGGTTCAGGTACTTGGATCTTCTAATTAATGGAGAAGTTTTTGATCAAGAAAGGAAATAGTAATTGTCGTGACAACTTTCGAATACGCTAAGAAAGCGTTTGAAAAAGTTGGGGTAGCTTTAATATCTGCTAATTATTGTAATAATCTACAGAGTGTTAAAAGTTTAGCGTAATATTTATAAAGCCTCTTAAACAAGGAAGGAGAAAAAAAAAGATTAAAATAAAACATTTTAGAATCACAGTGGTATCTCAAAAGCAAAAACAAACAATAAAACAAGGTAGGAATAGCGATAAGTAAACAAATCACAATGCTTCGCAACGGCTTCTGATACGTATAAGAAAACATAACAAGGCTATCTCAAAGTTAAACCACAACACCTGAAAATTTCATTGCTCCTCAAAATTTCATTCCTCCCTATCTACCCTTAAACTGCGATGATATTCCCTAGTTATTCCAGAATTTGTTCATTTTGTCATTTTGTTTAATTTATGTTGAATTACTGCTTTAATTTCCTTATTATTTAAAATGTGATTGTTGCCAATGCAAAAGGCGCAATTGTTGCGATTATTATGATTGTTTTGATTGTTGCTAATGATACCTGTTCACAGACGGACAGACAAAGCGGGAATATAAGGCTTCTGATACTTGTAATTCTGATACTTTCATTAGTGAGTTTTAGGCTTCTGATACAAGTATCAGAAGCCTAAAACTCACTAAAGAAATATTAGGGAGAAAACTCATGTACCAGCACTCCGCCGGCCTCAAAGGATTTTTTTTAAAGCATAAAAAATTCAATCCGTGCATAAAAATTCAATTTATTAATAAATAACAATGTTCCAGGATGTCACTTGGTCAGCAATTTGGTCTCCCCAGTTGTTGTCTAAAATCTATTAGAATGAAATGTTTAAAAACATGACCATGCTTCTTTTTTTTTTTGATCAAAATTACTCAAAAAGTACTTGTTATAGAAAGCTAAATAATACGAGGTATATTTTAGTGTGAAAACTCAATTGATTTCAGTACATTTCGAACAAATATGTATGTATGTACGGACTAAAATCTGTCAAAACAGTTTTTGGCATTCAATTCGCTTACTTAACATGGTATCTCAAAACCGAATTAGAATTGGCTTCCCCGTAAAACAGTTCCCATCTTTCGGCTCATCTTCTTAGTTGAACTTCGAACTATTTTTTGCTTTGTTTTTTTAATCCTATTTTTGCTAATGTCCAAAGGATTTTTCTCTTTACTTGCAATGTTGTGAATTACTTTTTTTATCATTCAACATCTTTTCTATTTCTTTTTGATGAATTTTGAAATTTTGTCACCCGGATATTTGGCATTTATTGTACTTTTGTCTATTAGACTATCCCCCTGTCTCCCTCTGGTAAAACATTTTGTGTTGCAAATTGAATAGTAGTGATAACAAACATGAAATGGGAATAATATACAAAATGGAATGCAAGAATTGCGATTTATTCTACTTGGGAGAGAGTATAAGGATAGTGAAGTAGCGAATGACTCAACACAGTTGCAGCATTAGGAATAAGTACATTAATAAATCAGAAGTGGCAGAACACTGTGTGAAGAGAAATCATTGTATTAACAATGAGATAAAAAAATTTTGTATATTGAAAAAGACACGAAGATAAGAAAAGTAATAGAAAGTATGTATATCCGGAACACAAAAAGAAAAAATATGAATAAGAATCGTGGTATTGAAATTGAGGAGTATTTAAGATTAGCTAAAAGTTTTGTAGATAAAAATGTGCACAAATTGCAATAATAAGGTTACAATCAATGAACTAAATTGTTAATCGTATGATATATTATCTTAAAGAATACAAAAATTATATGTAAATAGTATTAGTTTCGAATATTGTTATTTTTTCCTCGAGGAATTATTAATCTAATAATGGGTGATTAACAAATAATGGAAAGAATATGTAATTTGATGTATTTGTTCTTCAACTTATTGTTATTTAAGGCTTGAAAAAGAGAAGACGTTTTCTTCTCGAAAATTTGCTTTTTTGATATTAAATGTAGTTTACATTTTAATTTTGGTGTGATGTTAGAAGTATGAGATAATCCAAGATTGCAAGCTGTTATGGCAAAAAGTGATATTTTATTCCTTTTTGAATGAACTCATTGCTTGATAGCGCACGCCATTGTTGACGGAGATAAGCTAAAAAAAATGAACAATGGAATTTAAATTTTACTCTAGTAGGCTAAAATTAATGAGTTATATTCTTTTTTTCTCAGGCTCTTCTCTCATTGCGCCACACACACACACACAAAGGGAGTGATAAGCAACAATAATTTGAATATAGTCTCCGTGGCTTAATATATAAGACATCTGACTTCGGATCAAAAGGTTGCAGGTTCGATTCTCGTCGCGAACGTTTCATTGTAGTAATTTTTTTCACAGGAAATTAACAATTGCGCCGGACAGACAGACAGACAAATATAAGATTTTAGTAATATAGATCGCATAATTGCTACGAAAAATCATTTGACAAATAGGATTGATATCCAAGCAATCTTATAGAGTAAAGTACTATAAACTTAAGATTTAAAAATTTATACAGGATTTATTCAGTTAGACTTTAGCCAGAATCAACTTTTTTTCTTTTGTTTTTGAGGGGAGGCAGTCAGGGGAGCAACATTTTTAAGAAAAAAATATATTATAATCAAAATGCCCTATTCCTACGTTTGTGGGTCTGAACAGGATGGCGAAGTCCGTTTGTCGATCCGATCTTCCATTCGGGAGATGTTAGAGGAGGGCAGACACGGACGGACGGACGACGGGACAAACGCGCTAGTTACTGATTTTGATCGCTATCACAATAGCTCACAAAGTGGATCTCTTAAAATTTTACGATATTGGTATCGTAAATCGAGATAAGTCTATTGATAATTTTTAGACTTCAATATACGGGAACCAATTTTCAATTGCTTTTTTGAAACATTTTGTTAAATAGCTGTTTAATCCTCAAATCAGAAGCGACAAAATCAGAATGATCGAGAATAGAAGAAAACCTAAATCCATCCCTGATTGTAACAATGCAGTTAGAAGTTACTGATTAGTTAACTTTAGGTCAAAACAATATTACAGTGTCAATACAGTGCAACAGCTAATTAGGTCATTCCGGCATGATCTAATGGATTGGGCGGAGGCCTCCCACAAGGCAGATGTGTCGGACCTGGGTTCGATCCTGGGTTCGAATCCCGACGTCGGCATGGATGTTTGAAAAAAATTTCCTTTCCTAAGTTTCTCTGCTTCTTCATCTTCCTCTTCAGATCTGAAATCATTCCTTAATGATTTCCTGAGGAAGGCAACGGAAAACCACCTCAGTATCTTTCTTTTGAAGTTTTGAAGTAGAACATGGACCTTCGAACACGAAGATTGCGTTTCGGTGCGAACCGAACAACAATAACAGCAGCACAGTGCTATAAAAATTATATACTTTTTCCCTGTAGCTGTTGATTTACAAGAATTAAAAAGCAAACATTCAGCATTGTAAAGCCTAAAATTTCAGCACTGACGAATATTTGAGTGTAAGATAATTTAGGCCGAAAGTACAGTTTCATCGAGACAAGTTTGCTATTTAAGAATCTGAAGATAAAACTTGAATAACACCAGAAAATGAAAAACCCGTACTAAGTAGTTTAACCCTTTTAAATCCAAAGCCCATTTTATTTAAAACAATTATATCGAAGTTAAATTACATTTTAAAAACCAAAGGGTATTTTTTTTAATAATTGTGTAATATTTAAATAAGTAACAGCCGCTTAAGTTAAAAAGGATACTAGGATACTAGGATAAAGGATACTAGGATACTAGCCGCTTAAGTTATTTTAGAAAAATGAGAAACTGTGGTAAAATAGAGTCTGATTACAAATCTTTTAGAACATTCTAGAAAACCTTTTTTTTTTTTTTCATTTAACTAATCTTCTGAAATGCAAGAGATCCATGTGACGTTCTCTCGCTTTCTCTATTCCAGCAGATTTGGTAGATTTCCTAATGTAACGAGAAGGAAGGAAAACACAATAGCAATCGATTTGAACCTCAGACGAAGGTGAATTCCCTATCAGACGGTTGATTGGATTGGTGGCTCTTTCTCGTGATTAGATTTGTACTGATTCTCGACTAGGAATTGAGTGAAAATGAATTCCTGGATACCTAGGAAAAATTGCGAACTTACTTTCCATTACTCAAACAGATATTTTTATTCAACATTTTCAAATCAGCTGTGTAATTAATAAGTATAAACTAATAAACAAACTAATTAACTCAATTGAAATTATCAGCAATTTACAAGATTTAATAAAAAGAAGTATCTTGATTATTAATTAATT
>JAFIDM010008419.1:36979878-36990835 GCA_023159025.1 Thereuonema tuberculata | reverse complement strand
GCTTTATCGTCCACCAGGGGGCCACTTGCTCTAACAGCAGAGGCTTAACAACATTTGGGCGGCACTTTTATTAGAGAGGTTGCAACACCAGCACCCTTTAATCGCACTCCAAATTAAGGTGAGGGAGAATTACATAAAGCTGGATGATAGGGCTTGTCTCAGGGATTTGTTCGGATTAAGATGTCTTTAACATATAGTGAAAAGTCAGGCAAACGCCAGCATTCCGTAACGCCTTGCAATCTGTTCGTTTTATTCGTTGGTCACTAGTTGGCGCTCTGCAATCGGTTCAAAACAAAAGTTTAAACAGTTAATCAGCTTTTAAATAGACCATCTATATGCGTAGTACTGTTGTCCCGCAATTAGAAATAAGCCTAACGATTAAGAAGAAGTCACAGACAGATGTGGACATTTTTGAGCTTGTTCATTAAGAAAATTCTCAAAGAACCTAATGCTTCCTTCAATTTCCTTAAACATTATTGGAAAACACGGAAGATGACCCGTTCAACGGGTGCGAAACTAGTTTGGCTTTTTAGCTGTACATAATTTTAGTTTTAATTTGTGTGTTGGCTAAATGGAACTTTTATCAAAACTTTTAATACACACGTCAAATACTTTAATAATTATTGGAAAACTCGAGGTGAAAAAAAAAAAAAAGTTTATTATCACAATCATACTTTAAGTTATGACTTATAAAATCCTTTATCTCAACCAAAATAGCGGTTTTTCTTGTTTATTTTATACTTCATTTAAATGCCTTTTGTACCAAGCGGGTAACTGCTCAAGGTTTTGAATCTAAACTGCATTTCTTTATTGTTGTTCTTTGAGGATGCCACTGCCGGGAGCGTAAAAGAGATCCACAACCTTTGCCAGTTCATCAAATCTGGCTGATGGGTCCCAATAAAGTCAAATCAAACGTCTCAAATCTTCATAATAATAACGCAATATTAGACTACGAATTTCCCCCCCACACACACACACACTATATTAATTATTACACAGTTTGTAAAAGTGAGATAAGTTTAGCTAAACAAAATAATAAGTTCAACAGTCGATTCTCACTTTATTTTCGTTTTATTTTATTTTATTCTTAATAGATCCGTATTCTGTGCATTTTTACGTGTAATAAAATAATAATTTTACTTAATAATAAACGTCGCGTGTATTCACTGTGGAGCTGTCCATTTCCTCGAAAGGAGGTTAAATAACCAGGTGATTGTCTACAGTGTTCTTACTTTATTTTCGTCTTATTTTACCTCGGTCTTCCAGGTACTCTGATTAAATCTTGTCCCAGCAATTTACTAACCTAAAGACAACAAGTAGAGTGTTTTAAAAATCACTTCTGTTGACTGGCAGATTCACTATTTTCAAACTCTATGTGGATAAGGGAATCATCATGGCAGACAATTATAAATTAAAATAATTGTCTAATATAAAGTTTTAATAAATAATGCAACGTTCTCATAAGAGCGTACGAAACACGATGATCTCTCAAACAGTAACCCAGAAGGTTTAGGATGAAGAGTCAATTTATGGATCACTTTATGGAGAGTGTTCAAACTGCTTACATAGGTTTTCATAGTTGAAACTTGCTTGCTACTCCTCGACTGCTATATTCAATTATTATAAATAAAATTTATTATTAAATATTTGTAGTTTAGCTTTCTATATTACTGCAAAGAGAAAATATTGTATCACAAGAAAAAACATGCACGCATATGACTTTTGTTTCCTTATAGTTTCTTGGGATCACTGAGCTGTAAGATACTGGGCGAATCCAGCTGATGAAGGTTACGAAACCTGAAACAGATGTTGAGGATTCCCGGTATTGAAAATACTCAAAACAAATACGTGATTCCTTATTTATGTGCGTTTATTTTTATTATTTTTTTGTGATGTTAATATTATTTCCGCACGTTAAACTTGTTGTTAAGAAAATATAGTATTCAATATTGTAGCCTACATAAGCATATGATTAATATATATAATCTCTATTATTATTGTTCTTGCTATACAGTACAAGATATTACTTTAGTTATATAAAACATCTAGGAATGGCTTTTTAATACGAATTTTCGGTTTTATAACGTATTGATACTGTTTTTGAAGTGAAAATGGCGTGTAATCTTGTGGGCACGATAACTCAAACAACAACGCACTGATCTACCTCATCGTTTATATTTAATAATATTCTTATATTGTCTAGAAATGATTAGACTTCGTGTCTGAAGACTCGCGTTTATATAGGATCCAACTGTTTTTTTTTTAATAACTAAAAAAGACAAACAAATAATAATGCAGTGATCGGCATCATAACTTATCATATTTAACTTTCGTTATACTGTTTATACCCAATTATATGTTTCATTTTAAGTAGTTCAGTTTTAAAGACTACTTTCTTAGGCGTCTAAACTTCGTGGGTAGAATAAAGCTTATAGTTACAGAATTTGCAGAATGCTTTGCAGTACTTCAAAGACAGGTTACTTTTGCTTGTTTCTTTGCTTATGTCTTCTTTTTTGTTTTTCAGAACTTTAGCGCAGTTTTTCTTTCCGCCACATTTTTACGACTCCTAGTTTACTTGATAATCAGCGTAAGCTTTAGTATTTCAGTCCAAAACTTTTCTGATATCAGTTAATGACTCAGGTAACCAACCACATTACCTTTCATTTGGAAAATAAAACGGACCGAGTGCATTTTCATTAGTGATAACCGCCTACTACCATGTACATGGAATGCGTTGCATTCTTGCAGGCGGAGTGCTCCCTTCAGGCGTGATAAATTACGGCCTGTATAGGCAAACATGGAATTTCCTAACTCATGGGAGTCGGCAGATATAATCGCAGTCTTGTAAATAAGGGCGGAACTGTTCTCAAGATGAATAATCTCAGAAACCTCACGCTTTTAAGGGCTCTTAAGGTTTGTGCTTATCACCTTCGCATTGTGTGATTTTCTATTTTCTCTACTAGAAAATTGAAATAATGGCCAACAGTTTTACAACGGCAGATAATAAAAGAACATCTGCCTTTATTTGATAAAAATTAGAAAACAATTTGTTGGTGCTTGTTTCTGGATTAGAATTTGTCAGCTTAACGATGACAGAGTTTTCTTCAAACTGGCAGCCGAGGTGAGAACGAAGAACGAAGTTATTGAAAGAACCTAGGGACTGCTTTCATGTAAGCCTAACTTTTCTTGGAGAACGTCTGTGTATGTGCCCCTAATAGTTTCTTGAAATTTAGCTGTTTAAGTGAGACGATCGACGAACTTTGGTATTTCAATTTTTTTCTGTGCGAAAACCAGCGATAATGTTTATCTAAGAGATCTCAATCCGGAAACACAAATTCCTCTCCAAACATTACTACATTTCACAGAAAGTAAAAGTTCTGCTTCTTCAGGCAAAACTTATCTTCTAATTTTGTAGAATTTAAATAAACCTAGGGTAATATTAAACAAACAAACATAGACAATAACAAAATAAATACAGACAAACAAATACTTACAATTAACGACATGGTTCAGATCTGATTTTCGTTAGACGTATTCATTGTTGTTGCGACCTAATGGAAAAAAAGCAAACGTCAGTGTCATCAACAGTCACCTAACAACGGTCCATACACATTTGAGATGGATTATAATAGACAGACAGATACAGACCGATGCATAGACAGACAGAAAACATAGAAATACATAGATAAACAGATAGAGCGAAAGAGAGAACTAGATAGATGGTCTCTTGTTCATAAATATGCACACAGATTCAAGAAGAATCATTCATGGCTCTGCCACTTAATGCTGAAGCCATCACTAATCAACAGAGCAGATCCAACTTACTAGCAAAACACATCAGTGATTAACTGAAAATATACTCTTTGAAAGTACAAATATACAAGAAGCTCCTGAAGGCACGGAAAGCTTACTTACCTTAAAGTCTTGTATCGTAAATTTCTTTTTTTTATTTTTCTAATGTCGCGAAAAGGATGAAAACTCTCCATTTATTTCAAAATTACAAAATCTTCTCAACACAAACTCTCTTATTTCTGAATGACTTCATTAAAGCAGCAACTACTGAATCCAATTAATTGTAATGAAATCATAGCATGAGCACATTATTCGATTAACATGTATATTAATATGTATCATTAAATATTGTTGGAAATCCATTGTTTCCTTTGTAATGCGTTTCTGTGAGAATGTTAATTATCTTCAAGAGTCGAATTCTAGTCAAGGTCCTTTGTAGAAAAAAATTCAAAAATGAAATCATCCGTTGTCTTTAAATAGGCATGTCAAATTTCAAAAAGATCGATCCAGCTATATTAGGTGAATACATACACACACACACACACACACACACACACACACACACACACACACACATATTACGACGACATGATAAGTTACTAAACTAAATAAAATCAAAACAAATCAATTGATTAAGTTATAATAAGAGAATTAATTTTTAAAAAACGTTATTATTATTATTATTATTATTATTAGTAGTAGTAGTAGTATATTTAATTTTATTAGTTATTATTTAAATTAACCGACAATCGGCAACAAACTCAGTTCCAGTTCAACAGCACGTTTGGGAAATTGGTATAACTAACCATCTAACAAGATACAGAACTTCCTAATAGCTATAATGTCTTCTTATCTAAAATTCTAAAACTAGTTAAGGGGAGAAAGTTATCAAATTCATCCACATTAACTCTAAGCTAGTTGAATAAAAAGTAAACTACCTGGAGACCATCACCATTTATTTTGTTTTCAAGCCTCAGATCCGTTTAAAGCTTAGGTGAGATCTTAGATAAGGTAGATCTAGTTAGTGAGTTAGGTTAAACTAAAACTAACGTTTCTGGTGAAGTTTTACAGGAGTTAAGAAAGGAGCGCTAAATTTCAAATTAATGTTTAGCTAATTAGTATTAAATGAACCATTGAGAAGGGTTTATTTTGCGTTTCTTTTTTAAAGTTCGGTTTTTTTTTTCTTTCTAACTTTTATTAAAAATCAGATAATGATTTTCTAAATTTTAAATTTAAATTTAATTCCACGCCCTTAGTTGATTAATGTTATTTAATCTAATATCAGAAATTCATGTTTTTAATAAGAGGATACTCGATTTCATCCGTGGGACCGATAACCAAGTGTTAATGCGCTTGACGGAGGGCTGGAGGAACTGGGTTCATTATAGAAAAAGAAATCTTTGGAGGTCGAAGATTTCTTTTTCTAGAATTCTCCTCCAAACAGATTCTGGGGTCCACCCAGTAAAAAGGGTGCCGGGTTTCTTTCCAGGGGATTAAAGGTGGGCGAGCGTCGGAATGACCACCCGACCTCAACTTGGTCACGAAACGCCGGGAGCCTTCTCTCCCGCGACCTCAAGGCCCAATTTTTTTAACTTAGATTTAATCTAATTTTTTTATCTTAGATTTAATAATGTTCACAAATTTCTGTGAACGAGTACGAATCATGTAAAATATAAACGTGTAAAATATTACCATATAGAGGTTAGTTGCACCTATGGATTAAATCTAATATCAAATAATGAAATTCAATAATATCTCTTTGCGTAGGAGATAATTTTAAAACAATTTTATTTAAAGCAATTTGCAATAATGTGATGGCGTGCATTAAAAGTCAAACATTTTGCTGAATTTTTATATCAGTGGTTCTCAATCTTTTCCAGCTGTCAATCCTTTATACATTTACTTTATAAATAAATTTGAATTTACATTTACGTATCAAATATAGTAAAACTATCTACACTGAAGAACAAATTTTACTCAGATTTTGCTTCACTACTCAGGGAGCTGCGACCCATCGTTTTAAAAGCACTGTATTAAACAAGGTGCTCTTCACCAAAATTGTAAGTAATTTTGATATTTAAATTTGGGGAAAAATTACAAAAAAGAAAAAGAGATTAACAAATCTTCTATTTTTTTCTTAAATGAATTAATCTTGCTATTTCTTTATCGGCCGCTTTCGTTATTAAAGAATTATCGAAGTTTTTACAATCATCTGTCATCAGTCACTTTAACCAACTGAATGATGACTTGTTATAGATTTCACATAGAACATTACATGAAAATATTTTTCTATTTTTTTTATGAAAATTTAATAAATCTGAACTTACGGTCTGTAAATGTCATATAATTTAAAGTTGTCTAAACCTGTGGTTTTCAAACTTTCCTTTGATATCAGTGGACAGTGTATATATTGATATTAAAATCAGTGAAATGTTAAAAGATCAGGGAATTTTGATTGCAAATATTTGAAGACCGTTCGTCCGTCTATCATAAAATATCCATCAAACTTTTATCTTGATTAGTCTAAATTTTATGCATAAAGTCTACAAAAATTGTATTATGGAGATAACGTAGAGATTTAACGTCCTAATCACATGATACACACACATGCGGATGTAAACATCATCAAGTGAATTGTCAAAAGAAATTCAATTCAGTCAAAATAAACACAGTGGCAACAATTTATTAGATATTTCTATTAAAAATATAAAGGAAATTAGTTTGAAAAAGATAATTAAAAAAAATAACGAATGTGAGTAAAATAAGAAGTCGTAAATCAAATTTAACGTGCGTGACAAGATTATTACGTAAAAGAAAACAGAAACGTACATAACTAAACAAAAATTCACTGAGCTAATTTTGGTATTTGTACTGGGAATCGGAGATGGTAGCGTTTCGAGCTACTACACTCTCATCAGTCCGATCCGCCCAGTATATCCAGCTCAGTGAAGAAGGACAATATACGAAACGGACACATAAACAAGACAATGACCCCCTCAATTAAAAATTATCAAAAAACAAAATCAAGAAAATAAAGGGTGAACAATTAATCCACGCTAATATTCCGCTTAGCTTAGTAAATATTAATTCATATTAACTTTTAATGAATTAATCCTTACTAAGTCGGACTGATGAGAGTGTAGTAACTCGAAACCATACCGTCTCCGATTCCCACTACAAAAAAACCAAAATTTGCTTAGTGAATTTTTGTTTAGTTACTGTTTTCTTTTAAGTAAGTTGTAATTACATTTTTGCGAGTTCTATAATTTTTTGTATTAAATAAATTAAGGTATTTGGGCCCTCGTAACTAGTATGCCATGTTTGGGCCCTTTTAGCAATTTTTAAATAGCTGAATGTTATTTTTGTTTTCTACTTACAAATTTATAGTATTATTGCGATATACTAAATATCGGTACTTTGTCGATCTTGTAAATACCATCAATATACATTTCAACCAGTGTTTCTCAACCAAATCTTGTTATTAAAATCTCATGGCGTACTAGATTTTTTTTATTGTTTTATTCTGCTGTAATATATATATAATCCTTTGAAAAGTACCTATTATTTTACTACAGACTATAATAGTCTGGTATAAACATTTAACGATACGCAGAAATATATTTTGAGCTAATTTGAATGTAAACAATATTTACGTTTGCAAGAGTAAGTTGATGTCCAAAATATATTCTATATAAGAGCTTTGTGGTATGTGTGAAGCTGAATTACAGATGAACTTAGAATTTTCTTGCGTCACACGAAGGGCATCCTCGAAGCACAGTGGTTGAGAAGTTTTGGTATAGAGTAACGTGTGCATAGAAGGAGCCATGTATTCCGATATACCCCAAATTATGTCGAGTATACAGGAAGGATAGGCGTCGGGTTGACCATCCGACCTCAACTTGGGCCCGTTGGTCGCGGATCGCCGGGAGTCTTACCTCCCCCGACCCCAAGGGCCGTACAGATTAACGGGACAGGTTAACTATACAGGAATGATAGTATGTCAAATGATAGTAGTAGTAATAGCTGAAAAATTTCTATTAAAGTTTCGAATTTTAGTTTCGAATTGAAGAGAACGCAACGTAACATCTCCTCATGCGAAATTCGTGCCTCTGAATCAGTAAGGTGAAAGAAATGTCCAAAACTTATGAAAACTTTTTGAGTGTAAGACCATTCGTATTTTGTAATATTTTCACAAATACTTACTTTTACTTAAGTTTAAGAAGACTTTGGATAAACGTTAAATGTGCGAAATTTAGATTACAAAAAAAAAAGTCTGAGATTTCAAAGATCGAACAACAATTTTGACAGTTAGATCCATTTTTTTTTCTTTCTTAAATTTATGGAAGTTTCTCGAGAATAAATGTATCAAATGCGTTTTTGGATAAATGGGATTTTATGCTGAGAATCGAAAAAAGAAGAGGAACTTCCCGTAGAGTTAAGTCCCATCTCTCATCTCTCTGGAGAAATCTTATAGAAAAACGATAGAGAAAGAGAGTGGGGGTGGGTGTAAACTCTTGAGTCATGCAGAAAATCGACCTATCAGCTTCGCGAAGGATGACTTTTCATTCTTTTGTGTATTTTGATTTTTTTTCTTTCTTTCTTTCTTTATTCGTTTTTTACATATTTGAATCTCTCTACAATCAGCTCTAGCTAGAGAAAGAGAGAAGAAGAAGAAAAAAAAAAACCCTAAAATCTTCAAAGATTATTTCTGACGAGATTTAAAAGGAAAGGTTGAGAATGGCTTCGTGGTTCTTACGGACCGTTTTTCTAGCTTTTTTTTTTTTTCTTTCTTCTTTTCTTTCGTTCTTTTTTCTCTCTTCTTTTCGTTTAGAGAACTCTTAAAAGAACGTTAGCGGTCATCAAGAAAGAACGACGGGAAAAAGGGAAGTAAAAAAAAAGGTTTTTCGAAAGAAATGTCCTCGTCTCTCCCCGCCCCCCCCATCGTCGTTGCTACACCCCCGCCCTCCTTAATGCGATGCAAATCACTCAATAAATATGAATACAGGCTCGTGTACCCTCACCCACCACTGGCTTATCGGACAGAGGCAGGTAGCAGTCGCCGGACACCGTACAGCACAATGCCCCATCGCTCGGTTGCCTCCTCCCCCTGCTTCGCACAGGAGAAAATGAAACCGTTCCGGAGAGGAGATAAGGAAGATGGATGAGGGAGGACGGTTTTTATATGCTCAGTCTTCGATCGGACGAAGAGGAAAGGAAAGAGGAGGATGGATAATACCAACCGAGGGATGAGCCCACGGTTTGAAATTGGTCTAGGAGGCGGAGAGGAAGCATGAATAATAAACAAAATAAAGAAATGATTAAGAAGAAGATAACGGAAAATAAACAAAGGAGAATAAGAACTGTAAAACAAGAAAACAAAAATCGTCAACTTTTTTTAAAACAATAAAATTTCCGGATATGATTACAGCGAAATAAAATTTATAAAACAGAATAATTTTAATTCTGAACAAGACGTTCTTTAAAGAATTTGAAATATACTTTCCTTACAATTTTGAATCAAGGATTCTTTTTTTGTAAAGGACAATGGGCACAAATGTATGGGAAGTTGCCCCATCCCTGAATAATGATAAGATATATACCTACAGAAAGATCTCCTTAAATAGAACATATTTTATTATTATGACTCGTCGCAATTATTAGTCCGTTCGGAGTTATATAATTCTAAATATGACTATCCAGTTGACATCGTAATTATCGAATTTATTATTTAATTAACTTTTAATAAGTATTACACGTAATTAATAATTAATATTATCATTTATTTCAAGTAAATAATAATTATTTACATATAATAAATGAAAATGATATTTACTGTTACTGAAAATAATTATTAAATGTTAATTAAATAATAAATCCGGGAATTAAGATGTCAACTAGATAAGTCGTATTTACACTTACATAACTCCGAATGAACTAATAATTGAGACAAGTCGTAATAATAAGAATGTTCTATGTAAGAAGATCTTTCTGTAGATATACATCTTATCGATCTACAGTGATGGGGCAGATCTGCCTATTCTCCTTTCTCTGTAAAATTTTTCTAAATTTTAATATATTTCACGTTTAAATGTTTCATTTGCGGAAAATAAATTAAATCCACAAACATTACATTGTTTAAATCAATTAATTTTAATAATGCCGATGAACGCGCAACTTAAACGGATTAAAAAACGGATTAATAAGAACGGTTATACATAAAAGAAATCCATTGTGTCTCCTCCTCTAACGTTTTTTCTTAAGAAATTGTTTTAAAGTGTGCCTAAAAAAAAGCATAGTAATAATTTAAAATAAGTCTGAGAAAACACACAAGAATGTTCTTTAAAAACTTCTAAGACAACTTTAAAAATATATTATAAAAAGGAAGAAAGCTTTCGAAGTCCTTGAACGGCCTCCTTGTCAAGATTGACAAAGAAGCCGTTGAAGGACTTCGAAAGCTTTCGTCCTTTAGAAATGTATTTTAAAAATTTTATTGCGATTTTTAAATAACATTCTTGTATGTTTTGTTTTTATTTTAAATTATAATGTTTTTTTCTATGGAAATTTTTGTCATATTTATGCGTGGCTTTTTTCGACCCTCACAAAAAAAATATTGAAAATATTTAGGTTCTTGTCCGTAAATAAACATGGCAGATATCAAGATGGTCTATTCAGTAGTTATTGGAGAAGGACATACCCACATACAGACTGGTTTATTTTCTAAGCCTCATTTTCCAAGGAAAATAAACTAAAACATTTGAATCTTGTAATAAATATGTAACAAAATTTCTTTACCCTTTATCTACATCAATATTTTGTCTTTTTTTAGCGAAAGACTTCTTCAGGATTAGAAGAAAAGAATTCCGTCTCCTTCCTCAAAAAGCGTTATGAATACAATATTTAAAAATTAACATTTAACAATCATTTGAATAAAATTTACATATTCCTATTTACATGGTGAATAACATTAATAAATAAATAAATAATCACAAGCAAACATTATTTCAACAAATATTATTTCAAAACAAATTGACAAGTGATATTTTTTCTTTTTTTTTTATTTTCCATATAGTTCTTGAAATATCAAAATGTTTTTACAGTAATACAAAGAACGCACATAACTAAACAAAACACAAATTCACTGAGCTATTTTTTGATATTTGTGCTA
>JAFIDM010008419.1:36919956-36962459 GCA_023159025.1 Thereuonema tuberculata | reverse complement strand
AAAAAAAACAAGCTCGTTTTGAGTTCAGTAGGGAGTTAGCTTTTTATTGTATCTACGTAGTTTTAAGAAAATTTTGCCTTCTTGTTCCCTTTTTATTCCCTTTCCCGTCGTTTTTCTCTGGTCGGACAGATTAATTGCTTTCTTCCAGAAAATGACAAGGTTTTACGAGGCATGGGCAAGAAACGATGTTCGTTTATGGGCACGACGTAAAAATCCCCTTCCCCCACTCCCAGAGTCTCTTCACTGTATCAGAATCAGTCAGGTCGTTTTATGCCTTTGGGAATTATGGATGAATCAATACATGGATGACATAAACAACCCATCATGCACCAAGCAAAAAAAAACAAAAGAACAAGCAACTTGCAGATAAATCAAAAGGTAAGGATTGGAAACAGTACGAGAGATTTCGGAACAATATTTATGGAGGAGGAGAAAAAACAAAAAAATGAATTAAAGAAATAGGATTTATTTTTTTATAAAAAATAATTATAATTTTATAAAAAAAAGTAAGATATCCAGCTTGCTTCGCTTTAATTAAGAGTATCCTTAATTATGATTGGTAGCATAGGAGATAAAGATTTCAGCGATCAGCAGCGTACGGTACGGAAATAAGAACGCTGTATAACTCAGGACGAATCGTAATAATAACAAAGCCAATAACAGTAATGATAATAAAATTATTCTAAATACTTTGCACTGTTATTAATATTGTCATTATTATTTTACTTAAAACCGACTTTAATTATTAAAGTTATGTTAATTTTATTCAGTAATTTTTAATTTTTTTTTAAGTGTAAATATAGTCAATAAATTCAAAATTCAAAATTTTACTAAATTTATTACTTTTCTGAAGACCAATAACGCACTTTTTAAACATTAAAAAATTAAAAAATTAAAAAAGTATTGACATGTTTCAGATACCCGTTAAAACGGTATCTACCTTCAGAATAAAACACAAAGAAAATAAACAGTTAACATCTCTTTTGTGTTTTATTCTGAAGATAGATGCCGTTTTATCGGGTATCTGAAACATGTCAATACTTTTTTTAATTTTTAAAATTTTTTAATGCTTAAAAAGAATGCGTTATAGGTATTCATTATTTGTTTGTATTATTAGCACGCTAAAGTGTTTGAATTATTATTTTTCTTATAACTTAAAATTTAATATTTTTTAAAAATTAATTGATAAAGAGAATAAAGTTATTCTTTTAGCAGCGAATTGCTATTGAAGTCCACGTAGTTACTATTCAAAATCTAAAAATAAGAAATCAACACACAAATTTATATAATTCAAAGACTAAGAGAAATCAATTCAGTTATACAGACATGCGGCACAAAACTAATTTATTGGTATAAAAGAGTGAAGTACAAAAATATGATTGCAAAAAAACAAAAAAAAAAGTTGGAATATTTACGATTTAATTAAGCTAATACCTTAAAATTAATTCACTTAATTAAATCATATAATTTCAATGTTTATCCATAACTGAAAATAACGATATCGAAATTTTTATATATAATTATTTTTAATTTTCACATTAAAAGTTTAGTTTTATCAGTTTTATAATCTTATTAAAAGATTTTAAAAGCACAGAATAAAATTCACTTATTAAATGAAACATTTAATGTGTTAAACAAGAAATAATCACAACACAGTTACGACGCCTAGCCTTCATCAGTTTACATATTTACTATCTTTTCTGCCATTTAAATTTTATAATTTTATGTTTTATAATTTTATTGTATGGATAAACTTATATGTAGCCTCTTCAACTTTTTATATACATAAAAACAAGGTAAATTGTAAACCAATCACAATGCTTCGCAACGGCTTCGGATACGTTACTTCTGTTGCATTACTCCTTTAATTTCCTTATTATTACAAATGTGATTGCTGCGAATGCCAAATGCGCAATTGTTGCGATTATGGTGATTGTTGTGATTGTTGCTGAGCTGTATTAGACATGTGATTGTTGTGAATGTAAAAGGCGCAATTGTTGCAATTGTTGTGATTGTTGTGCTTAATGATAATTTAATGAGCTTTTAATGATACTTATCCACAGACAGACGGACAAACCGGGATTTAGTAGGCTTCCTATCAGAAGCCTAAAAATAAAATAAAAAAATTGCTGCATGGAATAAAAAATCAACAATGGTAGCAATAATTTTCTAACAATGAGTAAATCAACGAAGGCTGTAAATTTATGCACTGTATTTGTTGTTTTCATTGTTGATATACTGTTACTGTTCAATACTGAATTACTATCAATTAATAAGTATAATTATACAGTCAAACTTGGATAATTCGAAGTTAAAGAGACCAGAGAAAAAGTTCGAAATATCCAAAAATTCGAATTACATATATTCTCTCAAACAGAAGAGATAAATAAAAAAGATTAACTCCATGATCAAAGATACAAAAACTTTATCTAAGAATACTGCTACTTTTTTTTTTCATTAAATCAAACATTTTTTACTAGCTTAATTATTCATCACTTAAAAAAAAAAGGCAGATTTTTTTAATTGCTTCATTGAATGCAATCTTTGAGTCGTAGCATACGATTCCAACCAATCAATTGATACAAAAATACCTTCCAACCCTCGCTTTTGCTTTCCTTAGAAAATCCGTTAAAATAAATAATGTATCTTAGCTGAGAAAAGTCTCAGGAACAATTTTTACCGTAATATTATAAGGACAATCGTACGAAAAATTCGAATTATCCAAAATAAAATTCGAATTATCCACGATTTTTTAATATTATTTTAATACAGAATTCTAGGAACCGAGCAAAAAATTCGAATTATCCAGAATTTCGAATTAAACAAGTTCGAATTATCCAAGTTTGACTGTACTTGTTTTCGGAACAAGATAATGAGATTTTTTGAATCAACAATCAGCACGTGCTTTTTATGCAGATATTTATATATTTAATGAGGAACTGTAAAATTTTTAAATAACTCTATAACTTTTTTTTTTCTCTGATTTTCGGATCGGTATATTTAAGTTTTTTAATAATTCGTTTTAATTTTTGTATTGACAGCTATATTTATTCAAATTTATTCAGCTTTTTTTTTTGTGCCGGTTGTATATAAAAGAAATGTTTCTCAGTATTTATAAAATTATTAAAATTTAGACTCTTATAATAATAACAGAGGCGAATTCATCTGTATTCTTAAAAGCTCAGAAGTTTTTAATAAATGTTTTTGAAAATAATTTTCTACATTTTCTGAATAATAATATTAAAGTTTGAAATGTACCGTTTCCATCTATATTTTTTTTTTATCATCCTCACAATTCATTCCCATCTTTTCTTCTTCTGACATGACAGATCGACTGCCTGCAATCAGAATGCGAGTGCATAGAATATACATAAGGTTCGTATTCGTCGCGGATCCGTTTTCCATTAGCTTTCGAGAACCAGAGGGTGATGTGGGGGTGGGGGTTGGGTTTTTGATAGAATGGCACATTCGAAAATTGGATTGGAGTCCTCTCGGATTTACCTAAATGCGAGAGCGATCTGTTCGCGCGCAGAGATTCGCGAGTTGGGTGGGCGTACTGTGGAGGGAGAGCCAGAGAAAAAAAGAGAGAACCCCACGTTACGATTCCACGCAGAGAAACGACATTAATTAAGCCCGAGGCAAAGAGGTTCCAGAATCGGGAGAGCCAATCGCGAGCTCTACCGATTATCGGTCTGATTACTTGCGGCAATCGGCAACCGCCGAGTGGTGGGTGGAGAGCACAGCGATAGAGACCCACGATAGACCTTTTGTTCGCACCAATGAAGAAAAAAAAAAAAAGGGCCAGAACTGAAGGAAAACCGAAGAACGAACTATACTTCTCATAATCCCCTCCCCTCATGGCAATACCATCGATTCCTCGAAATGAACTGCGAACGCCAACCCAGCAGTGATTCTGAGCTGCAATATGGCAACCGCGAAATATTGAAAATCAATTTTTAAAATTTATTATTTTTTCTTTTAAAATGATGCTTCACATAACTGAAATGTCTAGAATAAATTAAAATATAATCAATAAGATGAAAATATTTACTATGAAAGAAAAACTTTTATAGTAAAAATATATATATATAATCGAACAGGCAAAACTCAAAGCCTTACCTTCGAGTTTCGCAAAGCAAAGATTTCAATCAATCTTTTGCCATTTAGAAAAAGTAAAGAATATAAGAATAAATTAACTTATATTACTATATAAATGAAGTGAGGATAAATTGACCGTATCTTCACAGAAACGGTGATATGATTTTTGTATTGGCATTTTTCAAATTTCACATCACTGTCCGGTTTTATAAATATATATATGTGTGATATATATATATATATATATATGCTATATTTTATGAGGAGATAAAAGAAGGGCCAGACACAGAAATACTTTAAAAAATAAATGAACACACTAAAACTTTATGACATGGACAGGTTTCGAACCGGGCATGCCTGTCATTTACAAGTCACACTGGTTCGAAACTTTGATCGTATCTTAAAGTTTTAATGTGTTTTTGTTTTTTAAAGTATTTGTGTTTCTGGCACTTTTTTTTTATCTCTTCATTAAATTCACACACGTTAAATAGTGAACATATATTTTTTATCTTCAGATATAATATAAAACTGAGCTAATGTTTATTTATTTATTTACTTGAATAACTTGAACCAAGTAAAATCCGATAACATTAAAAAAAATTTTGCTTAAGAATTTTTTTTAGTTTGATTTTAATGATGTTTCCGCGGTCCGCCATCGACTTTGTCGTGAAGTGAAGCAACGTTTCTCTCGTGGATGATATCTAGTGAAATTTATCACATGCTTTACAGAAAAAGTTAAATTTTACTATTTTTCTGTAATTAATATTAGATTATAAAAAATAACGGTAAACATGCTAATTAAGTCATTCAGCCATTTTAATCATATAAAATTCCTAATTGAAGCCGTCGTAATATATTTTTGAAATATGTTTTGCTATAACTGCTATTTAAAGTTTTCAAATTGTGAAAGCTAGGTATAGTTTTTTACGTATATTTTTTTACAAAAACTATACGATGGATTTAATGTTAACAGCTACTTGAATAAACATCTAAATTTTGTAGAATAGTGACCAAATTAAAAAACAAAACCTATATCGACTCACTGTCAGTCGGTTTTCATTGTGTGGAGATATCTAAAAGGAGTGCATTCTGTCAAATTTTGTTATTATTTCTGATATATAACCATAAAAATCTCATGACGTGCTGTTTTACGCAAAAGTAAGAATATATTTTCTCTGATGTAAAATTATGTGATCAGAATAATGTGAACAACTTTCAGATCGAATCCACAGAATTGCAGTAAATAGGTCAACATAAACTAGAAATTTCTGAAAAAAATTCAAGCCAATATTCCTTGAAGCGTTGCAAACTTTTTATTTATTATTAATATGTAATATAATAATAATAATTAATAACGTAATAATATAAATAATATTATTTTTTATTATTGTAATATTATTATAATAATTAATAACATAATAATATAATTATTATATATAATATTTTTCTTAAAATCATGAAAATAATATAAGTAAACGGCTAAGTTAAATTTTAAAATAGAATATCTGCTTACACAACAATTCGAAAAAAAAAAATCATCTTATATTTAAAAAATTATAAGTAAAGTTAAAAAAAAATAAAGAAATTTTTATAAATAAATTTTATAAGCTATACTGAATTTGTAGAAACGTTTTAAATATTATTTAATATTTTAAATGAATAAATTAGAAAATTGATTAACTTAAATTTTAGTATTATTATCATTTCTAATTTTAAGTTATTACTTACAAAAAGTAAATTAAATCCAAAACTGTAAATTTGTTTAATGATTTTTGGCATTTTTTTTTAAATAAAAATATTTCTAAATGTATTTCTAAATGTTTTTCAATGAATTGGCATTGCAGGGAAATCGAACTTCGGGCGGCTGATTTCATGAGTAATGCAGAGAAGCATCATTTTAAAAACATGGTAACTATATCTGTATTTAAAATTATTATAATAGTAAGAAAATTATAATATTCAGAAATAAATAGATACTTAAATGTCAAGACAAGACATATAAAAAGTATGGAATATGGTATTTAAACTTCAATAAAATTTAGAAAACTAAATATCAACTTTAAGATTTTGGTTTGTAAATTTTTTAAATTTTCCAAATGTATATTTCCTAAATTTGCCCATATATTAATTCCATAAATTAGTAAAGAATCAAAAATTGCAAAATAAATTAAAATTTTTATCTTAAGTAAAAATAATATTCATAATAATAATAATATTCATTGTTTTTATTGTAAAATAAATGTAACTTCTGTTTTAAAATTTGTTGTCGAAGACGAACCGGGACATTATGTGATTGGTTCGTTTCGCATGAAGCTTTAATCTGATTACTCCTACAAGATGAGTTTTCGAGGAAGTCCATCGAAGACAACGCCGAAAACTGAACATAAATGTCAGTCCGCCATTTTGAGATGCGTTCTTCCCGTCCACGCAAGGGAAGACAGTTTAAAAAATTTTTAAAAATCATTCCAAGTACGCTATCTCAATCTTCTAAGAAATTCACATTTTCTGTTTTTCCACAAAAAATTAAAAACAACACTGTTTAGTATCTCTTACTATTTAGTATTTCTCACAACAGAATTTCATCTTATTATATTTTTTTATATTACTAAATGAAAATTAGTTATAAAAAATTTAAAAAATTGAAAAAATCATTTTTACTATTCTTCATTATAATATTCAATGTTGTTCCAGTGTTATGCAAAATATTTTATTTTTATAATTTGCAACTTCCATCTTTAATGCTTCCAAAAAAATCAATTATATTTTTTTGTTGCCTAGGCCTATCGAAACTGTTGACAGAAAATACATCTGTGCGGAATTAAACTACAATCTCTGTCATCTTCCAGTGAACAATTGTTAGATGATTAACAATGATATCGATGTATGGTTTATTTTAATTAAATCAACGCAACAATGAATTTGCATTATCACTCTTCATTGTTGCAATAACGTAATAAAAAAAATCATGCATCGTTATTATTAGTCCATCTAACAAAATTTTACAGAAATTGAAAACGATATGATAATTTTTTTAAATTTTATGGATAATTGCATTTAAATCCCTGAAATTTTCTATTAAACTGTTAATTATGACATACTTCTCATAATCATCTGACCAATAACAGCATTAATACGAAATAAAATATAATAAAAATAACTAAATCACATCCTATATTTTACTGACATAACTGAATCTAAGCTATCCTCTTGTTTGTATAAATTATTGCAAGTAGGAAAATAACAGCGTGGTATGTCTTCACAAACAAACCACACATCAACATTTTGTAAGCAACAGTAGATGCTATTTAGTGATGTTTTCACTGCCTATATTACTTTTTTGTTTCGTACTTTTTCATTTCTTCTCTTATTAAATATTGTTAATAAACGAGACAATTGGCATCTCTGTACAGCTGTTTCGGAATAGAAGCAAATGATCCAACATGAATTAGCCAACAAGTTGTCCTGAAAACTAAACAAAAAAATAAAAATTTTCCCCGCGATAATCATTTTATTCATGCGCTTCCTTTAACATATGTTTTTCATTCATTTCAATCATTGATCTCTGTTTCGAGACGAAAATCGATTTATGTCTAGCTAATAATCAGCAAAACAGTTCTACATTTTTTTATATTAATTTTATTATTTTAATTTATTTTATTTATATTAATTCATAAGTAGCTAGGCTGATTTTATTTATTTACACTATTTTTTATTCACTTAAATTTTCTTCAGTAATTCTTGCAAAGAACACACGGTTATTTAAATAAACTGCACAATAAGTTTTATTTCTTTTAAATATATAAATATTTTTTAAAAATTCATTTTTTTCTAAATTGGTTTCTTATTGTATTTTAGGAATGAAGATAACTTTATGGAAGTAACAATTTGTGATTCGTTATTAAATATTGAAGAAATACTAATAATGATGATTGTTACGATCAGTTAACAGACTTATATATTCGAATCTATATATGTAATATATGAATAGTGATTTTTATGTTTTACTGTTCATTATCACAGAAGTAATGGAAGAAAAGTCAACTTATAATATATTATAAATAATAATGTTACTTGCGGCAAAACTTTGAAAAATTACACCGAAAGACAACAAAATTGCTATTTTTTATCGACTTTTCTCAAACGAAACCAAATTATTTAGTAATTTAAATTATTACAATCTTTTATACAGATTATAAAGTTACTGTACCGTTATCGAAAAACGTATCGCTTACAATTTAGAAATATAAAGTAATCAAAGTAGAGATATTTATATTTACAAGGTGTGAAGTGACGTGCAATTAAATAAATAAATAAATAAATAAATAAATAATAATAGTAACAAAAACCCCACTGCACGGTACAAAGATATAATAATTTCTATTTTTATATGTAATGATATATAATGACTAAGAGGTGCAATAAAGAAGTACAATCTAATCTTTTTAATTTATTCAGTATTGGAATATCTATTTAATTCATTGTTCATTGCTAATCTATTGCTTAATCTACTGCAAGCAATTTGGCAATAATTTAAAGTTGTTTTTTTTTATAGGAATTTAATTTTTTGATTAATTATGCTTTTCTTACCCGTATATTACAGACAGAAAATGGATTAGTTTATTTCAATTTTGAAAATCCTGTATTTACGTAGCTCGTCTTCATGATATATCTGTATAATATTAGAACGACTTATGATGTATTTTTCTCGTTCATGAAACCCACTTTGTTTTTTGAACTTCGTAGGAAAAGTCATTGGATTAGGGCAAAAGAAAAGCTTCTTTATATACTGAAGGAAAAAAATATTTTTGATAAAAGGGGCTGCTGTAACTGACCCGGGGATTCTGGATCTAACAGCAAAAATTCCTGCAGAGGCGTAGGGGTACGGGGGTGGACAGATCGGTTCGATACTGTGGCCATCAGTCTCGCTTTATTAGGCCTAATACAATTAAGCTGGGAGTGATTCTTCCCTCGGATGACGTCCGCAAAAGAACGGGCATTGGCTTATCTCTGCCAGCGCTTAACGCCGAAGTAAAACGTTCGGACCTACGGCAGTTTTGTGGGGAAATCCGAGCGAGAGAGAGAGAGAGAGGGAGCAAAAGCGAGGGTTGGCGTGGGAGGGGGGTGGGTGGGAAAAGGAATATCTTGCTTAAATTGAACATTAATCAAATGTATCTTTATCTGCCAAACGCTGGTCCCCTGTAGACGAGACGAACACCCTTATCGTGTCGACGGTGATGCATTTATATTCCTGGAAGCGAGCGTGCGCAGAGACGCGGGGACGAGGGGGAGTTGGGGGTGGCGATTCCCGGCACCCACCCACCCTTCACTCGCATCCGCTTCCTGAAACGCTTGCCGAGGGAGCAGGAGGTGGGGGGTTGGTGAGCCGGCTTATCACCTCGCAGTGGATAATTTTTCATGCATAAAACGAAAGCGAGGTTCGGTGCGCTGCGACTGTCCTCCACCCAACCCCAGCCCATCCTCTCCCCCGTCGAACGCCCAACCCCTACCCCCTCTGCCGCCAACGAACTGGGGGGCGATAAGCAAACGGAAATAGAGCTCGAAGCCGATTGCCCAGCGCACGCCTTTCCTAAAGTCATTGATATTCATACATTGGGTACTGGGCCTCGAAGGGAGCAATTGCAAAGCTCCTCACAGAATATCGCTGATAGAGAAAAGCGAACACAAAGCCTTCCCTCCATTCAGCTGTATTATGGCTGTTACCTCCTTCTATCGGAGTTGCCGCTGTTTTCAGACTCCAATACTCTTAGTCTTTCGCGAGTTCACACTAAAGAACGCACCAATCTACGAACTGCTACGACTTTTAGTCACTTTACATCTCCAGCCATCGAAATTAATACAGTTTTCGCAAAAGCATTCAAATGAGACGACTTCTCGGGAGGTGTTTTGTCTGTGAAGTTGAAGCCAAATAAAAGTTCGGCAGCATTAAGAAATAAATTGAATCCTAAACTTGACGAGTCTTAAGACGTGAAGTGAATGTCTTTTGTTTTCTTATTTCATTGCGAAACACAGAAACCCAAAGTATCTTTCTAATATAAAGTACAAGTATCAGCTATCGACTACACAGAACCTACTATGTTGTGCCTAAGCTTTTCCATGTTTATTTTCTCTTGTATATGCTATTTCATTTTCTAAAAGCTTTATGTTAATTCTGCGCTGGTATTCTACACAATTAGCTAAATTGGTAAATGATAAACTTATGGAGATTGTAATAATTATACGTTCTTACATTCCTTTACGTTCTCATAAATAGGGATCATTTTCATATGGCTAATAATCACACAGTAATTGCGTTTCCAAATATTGGGAAAGACAGAATTTTGTATCACAAATGTAGTTCTTAATGGCCACCACATTCATCGAACCTCAACCCTACCCAGTATGTTTACAAAATTGACAAACATAAAAGAAAATATAGAAGTTCTCCTACTTTACGCAGGTGGATCATCCCTATGTAGCTCAACACGTACCTATATCGGACCACATCTTATACTACTGTGTCACAAAGACGTAACAACAAAAATAGTTATCTTAAAACATAAAACATTAAATTACGAGATGGTTCACCTTTTGCGTTTGCATCTGATACATCCTTTCCTTTGTTAATAATAAATTGCACAAAACAGCTTTAAGTTCTTTGGGCTTTCTATAGAACTCTACAGAGGACTTTATAGAGGCCAGGACTTCGTATTTTGTGAACCATCTGTAATTATAAATAATTTTAATGAATATTAATATTTTATTTAATTTTTGTAAGCGTTTACGTTCTTAGGTCATTAAAAGATTAGCTAATTTAAGGAGTAAGAATTAAATTTTAAAGAAAGGATTATTTAATCTAATTTTAAATTATTTAATGTTGTAATATTTTATTCGTTTAAGCATAACTTTTCAGAATATCCACACTGCATTAGAATATGATAAAAACATTCTAAATATTTTTCTATTCTCTTTTTGTGCGAATTTATAATCCTATTATCTATTGTAAAGAATTCTAAATATTAGAAGACAGTGAGTAAAATTTAAAAATTATATCGAAATTGACGGGAATTAATTAATTAATCCATTTTCTTTGAATAAGCTATCGATATTTTTTAAAGAAAGAATGTTCAACTCTACAGAGTAGTTTAATTAATAAAGACTCTTAGATATAAATAAATAATTATATTGTAGATATAAATATTTATACTAGCATTTGTTAATTTAATATAGGTCTACAAGGACTAGCGTATACACCGCGTCAACAATGACGGGAGAACAACGTGACGGCTTTTAGTTGAGATAGAGTACTGTAAGTAGAAGCTTTTTTTTATGTGTTTAAATATTATTTTTAATTTATTCATTCATGTCGAGAAATGTCTCTAACGACTCTTCAGTTCGTCGCTGAGAGTGAGCTTCTGCATCTAATGCTCGTCTGGTCTGCGCTTGTAGTAGGCTAAGAAAATGAACATTCAAATTTAAATTTTAATCTAGTAGGCTAAATTTAATGGTTATTTTTTTGTTCTCTTCTCTCATTGCGTCTGTCTCTCTCCACACACACACACACACACACACACACACACACGCACAAACAGGAATTTTTTAGGAACCAACCCCCCCCCCCCCCATGCTCGAGATATTTATCATTGTTTTCATTGAATTTCCGCTATTATCTTCAATGTCAGAAATGCAGCAATTTTATTTCAGTTGTCAGCTATAGCGTAATCGGTAAGTTCTCGGACTGATTTGTTGAATGTTGTCGGTTCGAATCCGTGTATCTACTTTCTTTTCTTCTTTTCTTAATCTTTTTTCGCTATATCCGAGTGGATTTTTTTGTTTCTTTGTTTGTCTTTCTTGTTTTCTTAACGTTCTTTTTATTTTTTCCCTAATAGCCGTTTTACATTTACCATTTCACTCGCCATAACCTCGCCCTTTATGGTCGCCATCACCTTGCCATCACACATGGCGAGGACATTGCGATAGATAGCCCCAGCTCTATTTTTGAAGAGATGGCGCCATATCAGATGACGCCATATCAGATGGCGCAATGTCACACCAACGCTCCTGGTGGCGAATTGTAGAACTTGAAGTCCAATCGATTTGTATCTATTTATTCGAAATTACCGATTACAAAAATGATTTTCACGATCGGAGGTCATCTTTTCCTTATATTTTCGTGGATGCTTTCAGAAAACGTTACATTAGTAATCAAAATCATTACATAATTTCGGCCTGAAAATTTGAATCGACGAGCGATTGAAATATCGTGGGATGGTCGAGATTTAACGAGAACTATCGAAACTGAAAACAAAGAAATACAAAACAATGAAAAATGAATATTTAAAAGAATATTTCCTATTTTAATTAATTAAAAACATTCTTTCATCTATTCAATACATTGAATACAAGATTTTTATATAAATCAATGCAATTTTTTTCGTAAATACACCGTAGGCATGATGACAATTGAGAAGTGTAAATTTTCCGTGTGATGGAAGGCGGTATGATAAATGTAAAACAGTACACTAAATCACTGGCCATCTACCCTGACATAGCCTGCGTTATGGCTTGCATTATGGCGTGTGTAATGGTAAATGTAAAACGGCTATTACTTTTCTTTTTTCTTTTTCCTTTCGTTAATGTACTTCCTTTTTTTTATTATTATTTTAAAATTTTATTATTATGGGTTGCCCTTAAATTTATGTTTAGCACAAAATTATATTCACTTGCTTCTGTTACTTCACAAAAACGTAACAATTAATTACAACTATTCATTGTTGCGGCGACATAATAGAAAGGAAGTATACGTCAATGTTGGCCATCTAAAAACAGACCCACTGAGACAAACAACAACAGGTAAAGTAAATGCAAGGTGTTCAGATTTCTACAGACTACTGGTTAGATGTCCAACATAATTTTGATCTACTCTTCATTTCTATTAAGTTATCTTAATAAATAACGCTAATTAAAATTCACTCTGACCTAACGGAAACAATGCATACGCCAAAGTCAATCTTAGCCATTACCCACCAATGAACACACAAAATTCTGAAAACAGACTGCATATCCTATTCCTAAATTACACCTTTCTGAAAATAATTGACCACACGTGGTTAGGTAAAAATATGTAGTAGAACTCCATTTTACAATATGAAACTTTGTAACAATATTAATCTATAACTATATACTGTTTTCTTAAAAATTAAGAAGAAATTAATTAGGAAAAAAAGCTGTTGCTAAAAAAAAAAAAAAAAAGGTATAAGAAGCATCAGTCATTATTGAAACCATTTAAGAAAAGTTGCTAATTTGTAGTGGGTTCCTTATCACCAGTCCCTTGTGGTTTTTCCCATAATTTCATTTCCTCTCTTTCGTGTAGTTATCTCTCGTTTTCCCGTAATAAACTTTTCTTCTCATGTGGTTCTTATTATGCTTATCCACAATCTCTATAAAAGATAAAGCTAGCCTCATTTTTTTTTAAATTTTAATTAAGGTTTACCTTCCTTGGGATTAGCTAGATTTCTACAAAAACTGTATTACTGTAACCCTCTTTTCTATCTTTTTTTTTTTTTTTTGGCATAAATTAAAATTGTTGAAACTTATTTATCGAAAATTTGATGTAACTTTTCCTCACGTCACTTTACGAAACAGAAACAAAAGTTCAAACATTTTTTTTATCCAACTTTGTTCTAAATAAAAAAAAAATTAAAATGGATAATTTTCTTAAGAGATTAATGCATTATAAACAACGTAGAGAGTTTCTGAATAATTTTAAATATTTCCTAAATTTTATTTGTTGAAGACAAATAGATAACAGCTGTTCCAGATATATAAATTTAGAAAATATAATTTTTATGAAAAAGAACTTTAACGTGCGGAGAATCAATAATTAACTGAATCGGGAATGGCGTTTCGTTGTTTATTAGGGACTCATCAGTCCGATCCACCCTTCTTCGATGATAAACCCAGAAATAATTTTTCTATTAATGTGTATGTGTTGTCTTCTATTTACATTAATGTGTATGTGTTGTCTTCTAATCTTTTAGATCAGGGTACACACCAGCCAATCAACGAAGAAAGTGTGGTGTAGAGTCACAGATCATCCCTTAAAGAGCCGCAGGTTGACGATCCGTGCCCTAGATAAGTATATTTCTTAAAATACTTTTAAAATATTTCCTATATAAGAAATTTAAAAAGAAAAATGCTTGGTTTAAAATTACTAACATTTTAATTCTCCTAACAGTGTGTTCTGATCTTCCATTAAATATTAAAAAAAAAAAATAAATAATTAAAAAAAATTTGAGTACATCACTCTTTCGGAATTATTATTTCTCATCAGTAGTGCATCATTATTCACAGTTTATTACTATTTCTGCCGTGCGCTTAAATATATTAAGCTGGGATAGAAAGCAAATGAAGATAAACCCAATGAAATATTAGACTAGGAAAAATTAATAATATATATTTACCTTAAAGTGTACCACGACAGGACAAGGTGGTCCTTGGGTTCGATGAATGTAAGGCTCCCGGCGTTCGTGACCAACGGGACTAAGTTGAGGTCGAGTGGTCAGCCCGACGCACGCCTTTAACCCCTTGGGAAAAAACCCGCTGCCCATTCTACAGAGCGCTGAGTAGACCCTAGGATCCATTTGAAGGAGAACGGAGCGTGGGCGAGGTCGATCCTCGTCACTTCCTACCCGCAGCTAAGCGTCATTACCACTCGGCTACATTTATCTGAAAATGTTTACAATAATATTCCTATATTTTATATTATCTTTTCTTTATTAAATTCTTTTATATATATACATATTTTCATTTAAGTAAGGAGTTTATTTGTCCAGAGGCTAAATTCAAGAAAAAAAATTAAAATTACTGGTATAATTTTGTTTTGTTTTGCGCATTGAGAATATTAAGCTGGGGAAACATACAACTTTTCTTATTTTTCTCTTCTCATTATGTGCTGCCTTTAATTTCTATTTTTGTTATATTGTAACTTCGTTCGGTTTACTTTTAAAACTAATTAAAACGTTTATTCAAGAAAAAGAAAAATGACGACACTTATTTCGAAATTCAATAACAAAAATTAAAATTAAATTAAATACAAGACCAAATTGAAAATAATAATTAAAAAAATCATAAAGCATGGTAATTAATTGAAATTAACTTACATTAATCAATTTTCAGACAAAACAATGAAAAAGCAAGAAGGAGCTTCAAAATAAATACAATTAAAACAAGGTAATTAATGCTTTTAGACAGTGTCAAAAGCAAAGCGGCCCCATAATATGCACAATGGTGCAAACAAAATAATTAAAAGCAAGAGCATATAAATGCAAGACCGTTCCTTTACGTTTTACAGGCAAGCTGTAACCTAGGGGCCGCTAATACAATGCTTAGTGCATCCTTTAAAGAATTTAAGAAACAATACGTTTGTAAATATTAACAATGACGTCCTGTTGGCAATTGTTAGTATTGTTATGTATGAAGCATCAGTATTATTACTGTGTTAATTGTTATCGTTATTACTAACACTGATATGGAAAACTTTAATTCTGGGGGTGAGGGGGTGGTCCTACAGGTATGATTTTTTTTTTACATTGTCACCTACTTTTGGATGCTGAACACAATGGTGAAGGTTTCATTCTAATATCTCTAATCGTTTGGCCGCGACAGTGTGTGACATACAGTGTGACAGACAGACAACACAAAAGCAAGAGCGGTTCCCTATGTTAACTGTAACACGGGACCGCTAAAAAGAGAAATTAACCTTACTATGAAAAACATCTAATGACAAGCGTTATTTAGACAATTATTTTTACAAATTAAAAATTTTTTAAATTTGCTTTTTCTAATTTGTAATTAAAATTTGAATACAAATAAGTAAATTTGAAGATATCGATTTTATTTTGACTTTTACCAATTTACAATGTTCTGTAATAAAAATAAAATCATATGTTTATGTTTTGTATAATAACTTCTAATATAACATGAAAACTTAGAATTTGTAAATTACTGGGATTTTTTTTTTATTTTCCTTAGCTTTAATTCCTTCTTTTTTTTTTCCTTTTTTAATTAAAAATTTATTTACTTTAATGATCAAAGTTAATGTGTATTTAATATTTTGATTTTGTAAATTAATATTTAATTTTGCATTTAATTGATTTCACAAACTAATGGAATTGTTAATTAATTGTAATTGACTAGTCAGGTGTAATTAATTAATTGATTGATTAATTAAATTTTTGTTAAATATTGATGAAGTTATGAGTTTAACACTGACAAAATAATAGCCTGATGTTGACTTATTGTACATTATAAGCATGCAAAAATATAAATAAACAAATATATTTAATTAACAGTAAAAATTGTTCTACGATTTAGCAAAGTAAATCAGAATTATAAAGCTAAGAATAAATCGAATATCTCTAGAGGAATCCTTCCAAGTACTGTTCAGCCCACATAAAATCCTTTCAAGGGCAATGGACAGGAGACCATATAGGTCGATTCCATTTGGAGCCTGCCCTCCCCCACTTGTAATGAACGCTGTTGGTCGATTGCATCAGCTCGTAGGAGGTCCATCTGCACCGCTGATAATCTACACCGACTGATAATGGACTCTCGGCAACGTAGCAACGCTCGAGCCAATAAAGCCCGTCAGGAACAGTAGGCGTTGAACGGGGAAGGCAGACAGCGCATGTAAGGGCGGTCGAAAACACGTAAAAAATTCATAATTTCTAGATTATAGATGGCGTTCTTGCACCCTTCAACATCCGGTCTAAGCAAACAAAGGAGACCAACTTCAAATAACCTCCGGCGAATATCTAACAATGAGACGGCATACATGCGAAAACACACACACACACACCAGAAACATGCTTTTCTTCAGAATAACAAAGAATAAAACAAACGTGGGGCAAGTAGATTTCAATTATACCTTTTTTGAATAAGCGACAGAAACTAGAATCCAGTTACCAATAATTTTTTTTCCCCAGTTTCTTTACATTGTTCGTCGGTTTTACTGAGCTGCTCAACACTACGTAATTCCAGCTGATGAGGACTTGAAAAAGGCTTTTCCTGTAATTTTCAGTTTAATAACAAAAAAATATCACAGCGATATCTTGAATTTGTGGAGCTCTTTGCTGTTTTGATTTCTTCTGACGGTAAACTTCGTCTTAAAATGCAAAATTATAACTGCATTGTTTATAATTAAACAGTAACAATAATGTTGGGCTCCAGTTTGTAATAGCTCTTATTGTGAGGAAAAAAAAAAGGCCAGACAATTTTTTTTAGATAATTCCAAGATATTTATCTTAAGAAGTTGAAATTTTATCTCAGGGCATTGTTATCATTAATAAGAACAACTTTTGACTTGGCATAGAAAAATACAATCATTGCACCATAGCAATATTGTCCAAATAATTTGGTAATAATAACTATTAAAGGCCAAATAATAATCCGAATTCGAAATAAAGAAATCTGTTTTATTTACTGAAGTTGTCTGAAACCAGCTCGCGCATGCGTTAAGAGGATTGATAAGCTAGTTAATATTCCTTGCTTTAAGACATGGACAGAAATAGTCGTTTCAATTCCAACGCTTTGCTATGGAATTTTTATCGCTTTTGAGTTTAATTAATTGCAGAATATTTCGAAAATTTAAAACATTTTCTATTTCGAAAATAGAAATCTCAGATGCTTTACAAGTTCATATTTAAATTTTCAGAATTTTAGGTGCATTGGAAAAAGAACGATTCGAAAAAGAAATATATAAAAGAAATAAAAGGTTTGCAGTCACCTGCATTTGCTTGAGTCAGGACGTACTTTGATATAATTAGTATTAATCCGCAAGTAAATATTGCGAATTTTATTAATTTTTTTTTTATTTGCAGAAAAAAAATTTATACTATATGTATTCAATAAATATTATAATTTGAATATAATTAAAAGCGTTTTTTCGTTTTATTTTATTTTTTTAAAGTAAAAAGAAAAGAAAAAAGAAAAACAAAATTTAAGAAATCGCATTTTGAGGAAAGTAGGTATTAACTTCTTTGGAACTTCTCTTTTTCTTGCTTCATTAACGAATTTCAGCTTCAATTACCCGCGAAGAAAGCTTCCCACTTCAAAAGTTTATTTCAAATGAGAAAAGCACGTTGTTAATCCATCTACTAGTGGCGACCTCAGGTGGCTGAGTTGTTGTAATTTTCTCTTCAAAAAACGCTTTGCTCAATGGCCTTTTAATGCCGATTCTAATCTTCCTCATCAAGGGCAACGAATAAGACAAAAAAAAAAAAGTTTCGATTGGTTTCTGTACGAAGTTTTTATAGACGTCTGAGTTTTCGTTACATAAGTTTCGCGGGTGGAAGAGATAATGGCGGCGCACTTAAAATGCGTAATGCATTTGAGAATTTACTACGAGTACAAGAAAAAGGATCTGCAATAGATTAAGAGAGTTGGGAGAGGCGGAGGGGCCGCGAAATGTGGTGATTGCTTAATTCTAGAATACGGCAGTGTGTGTGTAGCATTAATTCCTATTTGGGAGAAGGGATAATAGAGCTTCTCAACCTCCCTACCTCTCTGAAATTAGGCCTGAAGCTTACGACTTGGTGATTCATATAACCTGCTTTAATGCCGTTAGAAAAAGCCATACCCCTGTACTCCCACCGAGCTCTCTTAATTCTCGAAACTTCTAGATTAATTTCCTTCGACTTTCTTAAGAAGGACTGCTTTAATTTCCTATTTACTGAAAGGGGAAAAGGTTGGAGGGGGAGTTGGTGATGCGGAGGTGGGTGGCTGAACCGCGATGGAAACAAATCCAGCGAACTCCAAACCGAAATTGCCCGCGAATATAATGCCTTTAGATCGTTGAAGGGGAAAAAGAATTTTTTTTTCCTTTCCCTCCATTTCTATTCGCCATCATTGGAGCGAAATTAATCATTCCGAGAGCAAAAACAAATTTATCCCTAAACGCGTTTCTCCTTTCCGTCTTGGGGACCCAGTGGTGGGTGGAGGGTGAAATGAAGGGAAATTGCCAGCGCTTGATGTTCCCCAGATGGGTAATTCTTATCCCTACGATTTCTCCACACTCACAATCAGCAACGCGCTGAAAGAGAGGCAATCAAGGAGGTTGTAGCTGCGGGAAGACCCGGCGATAAATAAGGCGTCGCGCTGTAAATTTCAGAACCAACGGTGGGCAAACGAAAAATTTACGTAATTTTTAATAGTTAACTGAAAGATTAGAATAAAGTTTGTTGTCAAAATATTTTCGTTTCTTTAATGTAAGAAAAAAGGCACACCAAGCTGCTAAAACACTTTTCGATCCTGTAAGATGATCTTCAGCTAAATATCATTGTAAGCTTAAAAATTTCGTACTGCATTATTTTGTCAAGCCAATATTTGCTAGCCCTTAAGCTAGCAAGAGGAAGTGACTGTTCTCAGATTTCTAATAAGAAAATTTTATCAAATTCCTTAATTGTTAAAATTTGGTTTATGATCTGTTACTAAATAATGTTTCAATAACATTCCTTCTCTTTTTTTTTTTTTTTTTTTAATGAAATATTTTTTATTATTTTCTATATGTTGTTTTAGAAATTAGAAAAAGGAAAAGTTGACTCCTTCCATATCTCAATCCAATCTTACATATTAAAATGAATGTTTCTTTGTTTGTTTGTTCCATATGCGTTCCTACACCATTCATCAGATTGCGATGAAACTTTGGTGAGTTGTTGTGCGCACGCCCGCGAAGGTTTCTGAATTAGCAGAACCATTTTGGTGCGCGAATGTTGCAACAAATGTGTATTTCCGGTTTCAACGTTTGCAGTTTCCGGTGCGACTCGCATTTGCAATGACCATCAACAAAGCACAGGGACAATCGTTACAAGTGTGTGGACTAAATTTGGAAAATCCATGCTTCATATATGGACAGCTGTATGTGGCCTGCGTCGGAAAACCTTCTGATTTATTCGTGTAGAACAAAAAATATCGTGTATCCAAAAGCACTTCGATAAACAGAATTAAAACACAAACATTTTCTTTCTTTGAGTGGCATTGCAACGCATGCCGGGTACAGCTAGTTACAAATAAAAAAAAATATAATACTCCAGGACAAATGTTTCTAGCTGATAAGTTGTCATCAGGTGGCTTATCCATTGGGCGATGTGACTATAAGATATACATAGATTAGAAGCTCTAATCGTATGCCATTACCGATACTAGTTTTATTTTAAGGACTGATTTTTATTAAACTAACGAACTAAGTCATACATTGTAACATTTATTAAATTAACTATATGAAAAAAGTTTTGCATAAGCCAGTGGCGTATATAGATTTTTACTTAGGGTGAGCCAAGATAGGGAGTCGATCTTCAATATCCCCACCACCCCTTTTCCCATTAAAAAAAAAAAAGAACAAAAGTTTTTTTTTTATCATTTTGAGATTTCAGGCGGCTGAGCAGCGGTCATTCTCCTAAATACGCCTACAGCTGAAACTGTTTAAAGCGTAAATTAAATAAGCATGTTGACTTGCTTATCACGTAAGTTTTTTGGGAAAATATTAAACTGTAAACATTTATGCTGTATTAATTTTTATTACTCAATGGAATAACCTAATTCTTCATTATATTTTAATGTTAGTTACCCTGGGTTATATCAGTAAATTGTTGAAACCGGAGATTACGGTACCAGAACTACCGTCGAGTTTTGATAAGATGGCTACCTTGGCACTACTTTTAAGATATGAATTTTAGTTTTCAATTAACTAGTGAAAAGTAGAATGAAATTTTCAGTTAAGCTTATTTAAAAATGGTTTTGCATGATCTTTTACTAGAAAAACTAACCCTCATCTGGCTAATTGCGATCTTGTATCCCTGCGCCGTTGTATCCTTACGAAGATAATGATTGGCAGGTACCGTATTCTCTGGTTTAGCCATTAAATTTTATTCGTATATGCTTAAGGATTGACTGGTATTAAAATTTGCATATCTATATAATAAATTATGAGCTTCATACGAAAACTGTCACCAAGTTATTTATTTTTTAAATTTAAATAAAATCAAAAAATAAAGATCATTAAAAAAAAGTTGCGCGATTGTATTTTTGAATGTATTTTGTATATATAAATATATCTTCAAAAAAACCTGAGCAAAATCCATTAATATTGCGTTTTAGTAAGAATTTCCAAATTGTTTAAAATTAACACTAGGTGCCGCTGATGAAGCAAGGATAAATTGGCAGTAACCTAGCAGAAACAGAAATATGGACTTTCGAATTAGATTTACAAATTCCAAGTTTCTGTCCGGCTTTATATACACACACAGCGTACTTACTTAGAATTGAAAGAAAAAAAATCTTCATCTAGACATAAAACAGTGAATGTAAACTCTTATCTACAAAAAAATAGCAACTTCCAGAGATAATTTTGTAGCGTGAAAACGTCTTTGTACATAATATTTGTGGCTGCTTTCTTTTGCTGTCAACACGTTGAAATTGGAAGAGGCGTCTGGGAAATCTTTTGGTGCCCAAGATTAATTATGGAGTCGAGGAAAAAATTATAGATCCTGAAATTAACGAGTTCCATCACGGCAGCATTGCGTTTTCTCCAACCGCTGGTCGGCCATATTCGGAGCAAAACGACAGCTTTATGACACCGAGCGATGCACTTTATGGCCTCCTACCAGTGTCATAGTTTCCCTATAAAATCCAGTGATTCTGGCTGAGATTAGGGTCTGTTTCAAATCACAAAAACGCTCATCTCGTTCTAAGCATTGGCTACCACAAATCATCGGCTTGTTTATAATATAAAAACGTCATGTATTAATTTCGTAAAGCAATGTATCAATATATTGATTTTTAATTATTTTAATAACTTGCGAAACAGATATAACATAGTGACAAATAATTACAAATAGATATTTAATTTCGATGAATAAAGTAGTTATAACTAAGTTATTTATATACAAGGATTGCACTAAAGTACACTGAAAATTGATATTACACTAAAAACTCGTTTATTTGATGATATCGCGCCCATTTCGGATAAACGAAAGTTCGGATAATCCGGAATATATTGTATTAAACTTATACTATACATTAAAAAATTATAGTGAATATGATACAATAAATAATAAACTTTAACACGGCATCCCACCAAAATTATAGTTTCTAGGGTACTGATGTAATAATTTTTGAACCCTTTTCAATATTGATACACTGAATAGTGCTATTAATAGAGTTACAATTACTTAATCGCTTGTGTAGGCTATTAAATATTTATTACAGCGACGGAAAAATGTTTTTGTTGATTTTTAAAATAAGCTAAAAATCGTTTCGGATAAACCAGATTTCATATTTTCAAATTTCATATTTTTTTATTTTTTTATTGTAAATATAGTATTTCAACGTGAAAAAAAATCAAGTTAAACTATGCTGTATTTAATATAATACTTTTTTAAATCCTAACTAAAATTTAAATTTTTTTAAAATTAACTGCATATATATTTTTAAAGTATGTTCTATTTAAAAAAAAAAAATATTTGAATATTAGTAGTTTACAAAAATATGATTATTTATCTCTTTTTCTTGCAGATGGCAGCTATATTCAACTATAGTCAGATGCTATGTTACTTTCACAATGAAGAAATACACTTCCTTATTTAAATTTAACTTGAAAATGCTTTATTCTCGTCAAGAAGGTAATTCTTATGAGGTAATTATTATGAAAGAAGGCATTATTACAAAGACTGAAAAAACAAAAAAATCCCCTAACCTACGAAACATTAAAAAAAAAAAATTAAAACAGAACAGGAAAAAAAAAAAGAAAAGAGAAAACGAAATAAAACAAGGTAGTGACAGCGATTAGTAAACCAATCACAATACTTCGCAACGGCTTCTGATAAGAAAATATAATAATGCTATCTCATAGTTAAACCATAACAGCTTCCAGAACTTGTTGAATTTATGTTGAATTATTGCTTTAATTTCCTTATTATTATAAATGTGATTGCTGCTATGCAAAAGGCGCAATTGTTGTGATTATTGTGATTGTTGTGATTGCTGCTGAGCTGTATTATAAATGTGTATTATAAATGTGATTGTTGCGAATGCTTTGCGATTATTATGATTGTTGCGATTGTTGCTAATGATAATTTAATGATATTTTAATGATACTTGTACACAGACGGACGGACAAAGTCAGGTTATAAGGCTTCTGATCCTTATCAGAAGTCTAAAACTAAGGGGAATGGATGCTATATTAAATTTCATAGTTATAATTTACCTTTTGTTTTCTTTTTCAGTCTAGTGTTCGATGGGAGAGTGAGGCTCCTGAGATCACTCAATCTAGGTATGTGTATAACATTTGAACCGCTAGATGGATCTTTTAGAACGATTTAGCGTTAATAACTGTCTTAAACAGTGAATATTAAATCCTTTTAACTAGTATATTGCAAATGGTTTGATACAGTTACAACTCAACCCATTTAAACAAATCAATTGTACGGATGTAATTATCTTAATTTTCTAAAAGAAAAAAAATTGAGAAAATAAAATTTTAAATTTTATTTTGAATTCAGGAGATATTATAATCAATATTGAAAAATAAATATTAAAAATACGAAAAAATAATAATAATATTGAAAATAAGTATAGGCTTTTCGTTTCTGTCGTTTTAACGACTTAAAAAAAGAAAAAAGGAAAAGAAATTTTAAGAAGTCATGTAATAAGGAAAATAGATATCAACTTCTTCGAACTTTATTTTTATTTTATGATGAAGATTTTTGTTTATTTTATATCGACAGATTTCATCATCAAATATTACGAGCACTTAGGATCTAGTACCATACAGGATCCAAATCCTATATAATATTATTTTATATAATATACAATATAATTATAATAATATTGTATATTATTATTGTGAACTACTTCACTTCATCAGGTTTTTCAGATTATTTATATAATTTAATGTTTTGTTGACATCTAATTAACTCATAGGAGACCTTTCACTTTTCAAGATTTTAAATGATTTGATTTCTCAGCCAAATTACAGTAGTTATTCATATCATATTCTTCTTCTAATTAAATCTTAATTAATCGATATTAAGATTTTAAGCTTTTTTTTATCATTTTAAAATGATTTAATGTAATTTCCTGTATGCTTCTTCCTTTTATAATGATATAATTCATTATATGTGATTCTGAAATAATATAATATTGTAATGGTGTTTGTGGATGAGTCGTTGAGATGAAAAAACAACGGGTCAAATTCTATACTGAACTTTAATTTATTAAATGAAAAACTTTGGTTTTTATAAATTCAGTTGATTCTTATGATTTGAATCTCAACTTTTTGAAAACGAGAGATTTATGGCTGTGATATAATTGATATTTAATTATAAAGATTTAATTATTATTCAAAATTCAATTTAATGAAATTATTTAATTTAGCTTAATATTATTATAACTAATGACTTATTTACGAATTATTTGATTGGTAAATTATTTCATTGGTAAATTATTTATAATTTTATTTTAAAATTTTATTTTTTTCTTCTTATTTAAGCTCTCTTATTAATCTTTGTTAATTTTTTGGTATTTTATTAATTTCCAATTAATTTTATTAATTGACATAATAAATAATTTTATTTATTTTCAATTTTCTTTGTTTTATTTTTATTTTTTCAATTGGCTTTTAGAGTTAATTTGTTTCAATACTGAATATTTATCAGATTTTTTTTAAAATTGCATTTTCCTTATTGATTTTGTTATTTGTTTAACTTTAATCTACTTTAGGTATTCTTGATTTATTTTTATTTTGGTTTTGTCTTCAGGAGTCTTTCTGACCTTCTTAGATATAAAAACAGTTAGATTTTCTTTATTTTTTCCCCTGCTTGATTTATTTATATTTTTATAAGTGTTGTATTTTATCATTTGATAGTGCAATTCATTTTTGTAATTCTGTACAATTCACTTCATTACGATTTAGAGATTATTTACGTGGTTGGTTGGTTACTGTATCTATCGATGTCGTCATGAGATATTTTCATTTTATTGTGATTTTAAGATGGCAGGTTTCTTCAGGCTGATTCCCGCAACCCACAATGGCCAGGATCCAAGATTCGGTGTTTGATGGTGTCTGTAATAGGAGCATCGGATGCTATTCAGCCGATGAACGAAAGTAAATCTGCCAACGGAGTCCCGTGTTGTAAAGAGGGTGGCATTGGTAGAGATAAAGAACGTCGGTCGTCTGGTCGTGCAGGCGCCGCCTTAAGCTGTTGGCCACGGTGGTTCATGAATGGCGACGCCGTCTTCATTGAGGCCCTGGGTCCGCCTTCTCCAACCTGTCTCCGCACACTTCGCGACCACTAAATGCGGCTCTGATTACCACAGATAGGAGGAGGTTCTTTTATGTTTTTCCATCCGGGGGAGTCTTCCGTCTAACGCCCACCATGGTAGCGCTCCAGGGTCACGAACACGTGAATGGGAAACCGGCCCTTGAGTAATTCACATAAAACACTCTAGCGCTGAGGTCCTGTGTCTATGGGACCCGGATATTACAGTTGATAATGTACACCACTTTCGAGAACAATTCACCCTTCAAAGGGTTGAACATCCACTCAAATAAACTTTACCTTTTATACTTTTTTTAAGAAATAGTTTTAAAGTTTTCCGAAAGGAAACAAACATATCCACGCCACAAAGTTCGATATTATTTTTGTATTGAAATCATTTGATCCTCATGGGAACTGTTTGCAGATTCTAAATCCCCCCAAAAAAATAGTTTCCGTCGTTGTTTTGATCATTGACACAATCTCTCTGATCGTGTGATTTTGCTTCTGTCACCTTTTTCATCACTGAAAGCCTTTAGAACTTGCTGTAAATCCCTTTCAGTGATAAACTGCTGATGAAAAGGATGACAGAAGGAAAACACACGTTCAAAGAGCTTCAGACTGTGTCAATGTTCAAAGCAATGACGATAATTGTGATTGTCTGATTTGGACAAGCCTACTCTACTAAGAAAGACTCCCTACAGACCCTAACTCTTTCCCTACTGGTCCACACTTTACCAGAATCAATAACAATCGTCAAGACTGTCTATGAAAGATATGTAGGAGAATAGTTTTTGAATTATCAAACAAATAGATGGGATGGACAACGAACGACGGTTTTTGACCTTTAACTCCTTATCTTTTGGATATTAACAAAATCAAAGGCGGTCTGTCACTAACAACCTACATTTCAGCTTAATTGGATATGTATTTTTACGTTAGTGAGATAACAGACGGATTGATGTCTATTTCGACTTCCAATTGGCTTTTAAAATAACTTTTTTGGCACCTGGTGCGGAGCAGTTTTGACTGAACCTCTTCCCATTTTGATTGATGTTAGGGACATGTAGTTACATATCAAAAAAATGTGATATATTATTTTATAAATTTTTTTCTTTATTTAAATAGAAAATTGCTAAAATACACATAAAAAAGTATGCAAAGGTAAGGTCTCGACGGAGCACTATTCACACGACCCTAGCGTGAAGGCACCATCCACACTACCTTCACTACCATCCACACTTGCTGTGGTGCTGATGCATACCAAGTTTCAGGAGGATCCGTTTAGCGATTCCAAAGCTATTGGAAAGGAGGGGGAAGGGAAACAAGGACGAGATAGACAGACTGGGTGATTTCACGAACCTTACTTTTCTATTGTAAATAGACTATAAATGGAATGAAGAGGAATGATTCAGGGAAAAACAAAACATGACAAGTTGGATGTGAAAAAAATCTTAAAAAAAATGAATTTCTGCAGCTCACTGCTAGCACCGAAAGTTCATGAACAACGGTTTCTCAGGAATTAACTGTCATGGTTAGACTTATAGACTATATCTCACCAAATATTAAAAACGAAAAACCACTTCTCCGTTTCCGAGCATGCGCACGTGCACTTCGCCCTGGAGACATTCAAAATGAAGAATAGGTAAGAATATAAATAATTCAATAATATTTAGAATCAAGCTTTATTCACGATTAAGGATTAATTTAAGTGACGTAAAACATTTATGGGCTGGTCACGTGTTACACACTGTAGCAATCCTGATGATGATCTCTTGGGTTGATAAGATGCCATTTGCATTTCAGGTCATTCTGCTTGGAAATTTATTATGATCTCTACACTTTTCACGGAAGGCAGTTTATGTTGTACGGATAAGGCTTTGGATGTTCATTTATCTCTCCTGAGTCATAACAGTCTCTCAGGGATTAGGAGCCGCTGTCGAATATTACGAAATCAAAACGAAATGAAAGACGAAGGAAATCTTAGGGATTCATCACGTTCGCAATTAAAGCCTTTAATCTACATCTGATTCATCTACTCATCGGAATAGTCTTTTCCGGTTATCTTTTGGGACCCGAGTTCAAATCTTGGTGAATCTGAGGTTTTTTTTTTTTCTACTTCCGTTCTGAGATAGAAATCTCTCGAATAGTGGTAGGGGTGTCTTTTCCTGGTCTTCTCCGACCTAATCCGTGCCCGTTGTAGGGTGTTCGGGTAGGCTTGGCAAAATTTGGATTCGATTCCTACCTGAATCACACGATCAGGGGGGTCAAAGCATGATCCTGACCTAAACAAGGTAGGAGCAGCAATCCCAGTAGCGATCGCATATTGCTCCATGGCTTCTATACAGTTCTATAATGTCAGTTGTAAGATAGAAATAGCGAAATACGCCTTTTTTTTTTAAACCATTCCAACTTTACATAATGTTAAACATTTTACTTAAATTTGAGTTGGATAATTGCTTTACTCCAAACTACTCAATTGTTCCATAAATGGAACGTCAAATGAAAGAAGACGTTAAAGTAAACCCACGGCTTGATTTTTTGTTGTTTTTTTTGAACGCAGTAACAGTTACTCCAAATCGAAAACCAATAGCCAAATAGAAGGATTCGACCTGAAAATTTATGTAGATTTCTTGAAAGTTGAGTTCTGAAACTGGTACAGCTTAATTTAAAATTACAATCTCCAAGAATGTTTTAGGGAGAAACTTACTATGATTTGCAATGTTGTGTCGTCGACAACAAAACTTTTCCAGTTTTCCAATTTTCATAGTTTTCCAGTTCTGCCTGTCCGTCTGTGTATAACGTACTCTCCCTGTGTGTAACGCGGGAGAGTTGCTCTGCACATCTATCCTGTATTACAGCGCATCTCTAGTTGTGTGTAACGCAACAATGCCAGCATTCGCAATCGTGGGAGGTTTTCTGAGCCGGTATTTTCTCATGGCCAGCTTTATATTGCATTGTCGTGTTCACGAAACAGAGACAACATCAAACTACTAATCAAAAAAAAAAAAAAAAAAAAATCGACGGTCAATTTGCTAAATGATGCTAGAATTTTCAGTCGCAGTGTGACTTATAATCAAGCCTTCCAATAAACAAATTCATTTATGTTCCTAGCAACGCATTCATTTTAATTTTTTATCCGTCACATAAATTGTAATGGTGTTTGTGGGAGAGATTTTTAGGAGCGAAGAACCAACGAGTCAAGTTTGGAACTGAACTGAATTAATTTATTAAACATAAAATATGGGTTTTTATAGATTTTACAAAGTTGGATTTCATTGGATAAGCAATTAAAAATATACATAGTGATTGGACTAGAAACATAACGAACTTAAACTAACTAATTAAACGGCTATAACGGAAAAGAATTTAAAAATAAACAGAACAGCAATAATTAGGAAATAGAAAACGAATGATTTAAAATAAATAACGGTAGATTAAAATGAATAAAATATAGATATATATAGATAAATACAAATAAATGATTTCAAAAAATATTTACATATAAACTGTTACAATATGACGGACAAATACTCTATCTAGACTAAAAGCCGTCACATTGTTATCCCGTCATTGTTGACGGGATGTAAATGCAAGTTATTTTACATCTACCCTCCAATTAATAGCAGATTTATGTCGCACTGCTAATATTTATATAGAAATATAGAAACTTATATAAAAAAACTGGGATACATCGCGACATAGGCCTGGAAGCGTATAATCCTACGGAAGATTTGCTTTGGATCTCTATGCTATGGGATAATCGAAGAAACTAAAGATTTCATCTTTTCCGTACAAGACCACATCGTTGCCGCAGGAGCATATGAACAATATATCTTTAATGACGATAAAAACGACCAAGAGATAGGATCTCTTTGCAGTGAATCGAACTCGACTACTACATTTCCCAAAGATTCTGGCACTGAATTCAAAAGAACACCTAAATTGGCATTAAAACGGAGCCAATTAGTTAAGCAAGGGTTGACAAAATAAGACTACATAAAGAAATATTTTACTAAAAGTGAAAAAAATCGAATAGGTCTTCAGCAACAACAAAGCAACAAACCAACGATTCTTTGGGGAACTGCTTTCATCACAAATAGGACGGTACAGACAAAACACACTTAAAATTTGAAATTCGCATACTTAGACACAAATGTATTTAATAACAATTAATTGCCAGTTAGAAACTTCACCTCCTGTCACTAGACAGATGGGCCTAATAAAGTGAAAGCTGAGTGTATTTGTAATAGCGTTCGACATAATTATAGGGAAAAAAACCATGAGAAAAATAACATAAATTGCACAAGACTAAGAGTTCACTGATCTGTTTTTGGAAATTGTGATACCGGGAATCCAAGATAGCCTATTTCAGGTTTCCTGACAATCGTCAGTTGGATCCACCCAGTATCTTACATCTCAGTGAACTCAGAAAACATATAAAGAAAACAAAAGCAAACACCACAACGGTTCTCCATATTAAAAAAAATCAAAACCTAAATAAAGAATAAAAAGGCCAATCAAAACAATTTCTCATGTAATTGTTTCCACGCATGTTAAATTTTTGCATTAAAAAAAAAAAAAAAAAAAAAAAAAAAATCAAAAAAATTTAAATAAAAAAAAAAAAAAGAGAATCAACGAGTTTTATTTAATTAAGTATTTTTTCCCATTAATTAATCTATTTTTATCTCTTTTAATATTCAGCATATCGTTGACCTTCAAGATATCTTTCAAATACCGTGATAAATGTGTACCATCATAGTAAAAGTGTGTGTAATGTCTTTAAATGTAGAAAGAACGCACACACACGCACAGTCTATTTACAAAAAAATACTGCAGTTATTTATTAAAAAAAAATTGTTCTTTCGTGTACAAGTTAGTGTGCAAGTTAATGGCGAAAAGAGACATAGGAGCAACTGGATCAGGAGCAGAGAAAGTACGACATTGAAAACAAGTTATTGAAAAAAAAAAAAGTATAACACTTACAGAAAAAAGAAGGAAACATCCAAGCACACGCAAGGATTCGAACCCAGGTTCAGGCGTTATCAGACGCATGGCAGGCCGTCGCCTTGACCACGAGGCTCTGCAGGAACGTTGACCCTTATGAATATTGACTGTTTTTTCGACTTGTTGCTCCTTATTTATTGATCCGAAACATTAGGAATCTGCCGTAACTAGACATTAACTAGGCCTTAACTAACCAGTTATGAAAGTTTCAGCATTATAGGATTTTTACTTCTTGTGTTATTTAGATCACGGAGCCACGGATATGCGAAGTTCGACTTGAAACTGCATTTTTAAATTTTGATCATAATTTTTTTCCCTCCGCGATATAACTTAGGAGGTGCTATTGAATGCTAGACCATAAATCCAGAATGTCATGTGTAGCTAGCTATCCCATGTGGATATAAAAATTGAAAGAAATTTTTTTTTATCTCACGGCATTACAGTCCTGTCAGCTATTATGGACCATTGTTAGTTGGCTTTCTTGAAGATCACCATAAAAATAAATTTAGCTTTAGTTATTGATGCAGTGACTTAATAGAAAAAAAGCATGTGTCTGTATCATTGTTAACCATCTAACAACAGTCTATGGAAAAGTAGACAGATTACAGCTCTGACTGTTCAAAATATGAACTTATAATAATAAAATACAGTTTCCCAAGGTGAATAATGTGCATTTAGTACTAAATATATTTGAAAGAATAAATACAACAATATCAAATTGTCTATCAGACCCATCCTTATTAATACAATATCATCAGCATAGCGCATGTATTGATATCCATTATTATGCCATTTGAGTATGTGTTCTTTTTCCATTTTGTTTAGAAGTATATTACATAATGAACTCGATACAGATAAGTTTATGGATTTGTTAACACTTGTATGTGATAATTGTTATTTTGAATTTATATAATGAATTACATAAATAGGTGAAGGTTATCCTAAGGGAAGTCCTGTATCGGGTTCTAAAAACAAATGGAAAAAGAACACATTCTCAAATGGCATAATAATGGAGATCAATACATGCGCTTCGCTGATGATATTTTATTAATATGGATGGAGTCTGTTAGACAATTTGATGTGTTTTTTACTTGTAATTATATGAATTCCAAAGATATAACAATGCTTTAATGCTAAAAATAGAAAGTTTTAATAATTTAGGCTTAGTAATTTACTCGATTTAAAAATTATAATGGCGGACACGTTTGTAATTGAAAAAAAAATAGGAAGACAAACAAATTAGCTCAAAATAAAAAAAAAATAATTTTATAAATTGTCCGTTGACCAATCAACAACATTCGTTTTCTGTTTTCTTCCGGGAATGAGTGATCACATAATGGGAATGTAGGAGGAAAATAAAGATAAGTCCCCCCAACCAAAGTTAGAACATAAAAATCTGCGGATTACTGAGAACCAAATGGTGAGAAAAAGCATTTTTTTTTTTTTATGTACCATAATATTGATTCGGAATTCATGTAAAACGTCGTAAAAGATGGAGGCGCGTAATGGCCATCATTATGGCTACCTTCGCATTCGCTTAATTTCCATCATTCAATCAGAAAACCCGTCGTTTTTTTGCTTAGCTCCGCCTTCGGGGGGAAAAGGCAACCAATCACACGGAGACATGGAAAATGGATGACCCCGGGCGACGGCAGCGGTGACGTCACTACGCCTGCGCAATTATCCGCGGCAATCGATCACGGAAGAAGATGATGATATTGTTAGAAAAAGGAAAAAAAAAAAATAGAGAGAAAAAGAAGAAGTAGGATAAAAAAAAAGTGAGCCTGAAATCATTCTGTTGAGATCTCCCGAAAATAAAACCGAAGAAAAAGAATATTGTGTGTGTCTCGCTAGGAGAGTCTGAAAGGAGAAGACAAAAACAGAAAGAAAAGAAGGATATCATCATCATCTATCATTAGACTTTGACGTTTAGGGACATCAATAAAGCATGAAATTATGGCAAGTGTCGCAAAGAAAAATAAAATAAAAAATAAAGTAAGGAAAATTCGAGATGTTTGTTTAAGCAACATGGCAATAAAATATCAAATTTCAAATCACATATTTAAGTTATTTTCCAAACTTGTATTTTTCTTGTTAAAAAGTTATTTAAAAAAATAAACCGTTTTGTGTTTTTCAATTTTCCACTGTAATTTTTGGTATAAAATAAATTTATGTAAGTTATTATTATTGTCTTATTATTTATTACGTAGTATAATCAGTTCAAAGATTCATTGCTTCAGAAAGTGTTACTATGTTAAAAGTTTATAATTATAAATGATAATTATACATTGTGGTTTGATGTTTTTTAAATTTTTATATTCAGCATTTAATAATTATGTATTTCGATGGTTTGAGGAGGGTGGGGCGTTGTGTTGATTCGTACCTATGTCAATTGTTTAAAAACTATCAAATCTCTTAGCTTGGGTAGTTAAAAACTATCCTATTGGTATTACATTATCATTTCTTCTCATTTAAATAAATATTTTTAAAATGTCATTCCTATATGTTAGATTCATCTTTAGTAATTCATAAAAACACGCAATAAAAGGTTAAAAGATTTTATACATAAATAAAAATAAAAATTACATACACCAGAAACTGGTTTTCTTACCATTAAACATGGTCTTTCATCAGATAATAAAAATAAAATAAAAAAGGTTGATGAAAGACCTTGTTTAATGGTCAGAAAATCTGTTTCCATTATATGGAAATTTTATTTTTATTTTATGCGTAAAATCTTTTAACCTTTTTTGTGTGTTTTTATGAATTACTAAAGATGAAATAGCTTAACACACTTTAAAAAATTCTCATTATATATGTGATTACTATAAACTTTTTTATTATAGCTTAATGTTTATTAGTTTTTTATTAAAGTATTAGAAAACTTATCTGTCTTATTTGTTCTTCTAAATTACGTCAACAAATACATAGTGAATACGCCTATAAATTCACTAAATCTCAAATTTAAGCTATTTTTATTTATTTATTTATTTATTTATTTATTTATTTATTGGTATTTATTTCTAGAAACGCAAAATATACAATCAGACATTGGAAGGACGAAAAATTCAAAAAATTCATTTGATACAAGATCGCGTTTGATTTGTTTAATTTTGTAGATTAAATCTCTATAGCGAAACGAAATCAATGAAAACTATCCATATGCGTTAACCAGGAAGCTCCTGTATCTAACTAAATATCAGAGCTTATAACCGCTGTGAAACACGTTACTATCAAACTGTTTGCTAACGTTAAAAACAGCATATCATAGCAGGCAATATTGAACGGACATTCCAAAATATATACTGAAATACTAAGTGTGAATCAGACTTAGTCTAAGTCTGAAATACTAATGGCCGAGTGCACCAAGCTTCAATTAACTTTGACGGCTGTATTGTGGCAGTAGGTAAAATGAGGGGGGGGGGGGGTAATGCCTAAGAAAAAGTTCAGCCTTTGTTTTAAAATGGTGTGAAAGGAAACAAACATGTATAAAAAGAAAATTTATTCAGAAACTTGATAAATCTCTTTTTATACGTATTTGTTTCCTTTCACACAATTTTAAAACAAAGGCTAAAATTTTTCTGGAATAGCACCCCCCCCCACTAATTTTAGATATGCCCACAATGCAACCGTCAAAGTTAATCGAAGTTTGGTGAACTCGGCCATAAGTCTTATTAAATGATTTTCTTTGAGATTTTTACCTACAATTCTAGTTATTTGGTGCCTCCTTTCTTGCGTATTTATTTAAAATACATTTTGAAAATATATCGAAACCGAAAATACGTCATAAACGCCATTGCGAAAGTAACTAGCGATATACGACTGTGACTAATGAATTTTATTTATTGTTGATCCAACCTCAGCTTAGGTGGGTATTTTTTTATTAAAATTCCAATTTACAGCCAAATTGCAGGCCAACCTAAAAACATATTTAATTTTCGGCTTATTTCATTATACAGCGAAATATCAAACTATTAATGTATGTTTATTATGCAATATTTTTAATACATATAATGCAAAAACTTAACGTGCATGGAAACAATTATATAAAAATAAATCAAAAACGCACACGACTAAGAGTTTACTGATCTGTTTTGGAAATTACGATTCAGGGAATCCAAGATAGCCAGGCTATCTTGGATTCCCTGTATCATAATTTCCAAAAACAGATCAATGAACTCTTCGTCTTGTTCATTATTGATTTATTCCTCGTGTAAAATTTTTAATACATTTCGATTGACACTTTAAAAATTATAGTCTGACACTATAATAATTGCTTGTTTTTATAATATGTTCTTTAAAATTAAAGCGTGTTTCACGTATTCAGCATCACTATGGATTCTGAAACTATACGCATTAAAAACCATGTTTATTTTTTTATTTTAAATGATATAGCCTTGTCTTTCTTTATTATCGATTCGATTGCTTTCATTTCACATTTTCGTTATATCTTGGAATTCGCTTAAGTTGATTTTTTTATAAACGTAAATATACTGATGTGCAAAACTTAAGGACAAGGCATAATGTTCTAATGTCACACAAACCTCACAACGTATTCCGTTACTACGCATGAGCTGATTATTGCTCCTGTTCCGAGACACGGTTCTGAGTTATTTTATGTTTGGGTACTGCTTGTATATACGGCAACATATCTTATGTTTTCCAATTGGTCCTTAAATTTTGCGCAGCAGTGTAAACGTAACAAAATGGTGGATTATTAGTGTATTTCATTTTTAGGTAAAATTAACAAAGAAATCCAAGTTGACCATCTAACGGATGGTCATTCTAACAGACGAACCCGATTACGGAGGATCAACTTTTAAATGCACTTGAGAAAGAACCATATCAACGTTGATGGTTTGAAACGTAGTGATAATTTTTAAATTATTTAGATTATTTTAATTGTAATATGTTTTTAATAGTTGCACATTTAATTTTAAAACAAGCACGTTAGAGGATTTTTATCATAAATCCAAGTTGAATTGCTTCTAGGAAATAAAATCAAAGTTTATTATTGTGGATATTTATCTTGGAATTTGTTATAAAATGGCAGGATGGGAAAAAATTCAAAATGTAAGAATTATTTCAATTAAATCAAAGCATTAACACAAAAGACTTAATTAGTAATTAATTCTTCCATGTGCTGTAGTTCATTATCAAAAACTTAAAATATATAATAAAACACGTAACATTTCCATTATCCTCTATTTGCGGCAAACCTAATCTGATAACGTAGATACTAGTGGACGAGCTACACAGAAGATGACTTCTCATGACTGGGAAGCAACTTTAAGTTTGCTCAAAATCTAAGAAGGGTGATCACAGAGTTTTAAACAAAGATCATAGATATAGGCCTATGTATCTTAGTAACTGCAATATGTATTGTCCTCCAAATGAAAGTTGGCCGGCGGAAGTTTGAACTGCGCAGCCCTTCCGGTAGCTGATCAATTATGTTTTCCTGTCACAATGGACGACGTTGTCTGTTTTCACTGAGAAAGACATGTTGATAACGACAAATTAAAACTTCTCTCGACTATTTAGCGTTATTTTCAATACCAGTTGCTAACAATAAGTATATATATAAATAAATAAATATGTATTATTTATAAATACAATGCTCTTTTGCAAAGTAACAAGCGATTACCGTAATGGCGGCGTCCTGTCATAAAATCAGACGGAAGTGCCTGACCAGACTAATCGATCATACATGCGCAGATCTCCCAAAAACAGGGCGGCCATCTCTCATTTGGAGGAGAATAATTATGTGAGACGCAGTGATCAAATCTATTTCCACTGAAGGCGCTAAAAACACCAGAAAAACTGCTTTTCTTTACCCTAACGTTCCATTAATGTCAGTTTCCCACGAGCGTGACAAAGGTCATGTTTCTTGCGGCTCTTTCTCATATTTTTCCAAATTCTTATCCTCACATCTCCTGTATCCATGAGAGTCTAGAGAAATTTAAGTATCTGCGGAAGCCACCGCGAACCATTTGTTGACATATTTGTTTTACATGAAAATTTATCTTGTTACAATGTCCTTTTCGACAATAACATCACAGCAATACACAGAATATTTGGGTTCGGGAAGATATTTATCATCTAACTGCATCTCTATTGTTAGATTAGGTTTGCTGTCAATTTATTATTGTCGATATCACGGCAATTTTAACTGTAGAATTGACAAATGGGAGTGAAACTTTGTTTGAAAGGCCGTTTTGCTTGTTTCATATTGTCAATATTATATTTTACAAAACAGAATAAGAAATAAGAAAACATGTTTTTATCCTGTAATACTGCAGATTTATTCCACCCAAAACAAAACAAAAAAAAAAAAAAATGCACTTCTTCATCGAATTTTAAGTCTACTCCATATTCAGAGATACATTTTTATTGTATTCAAAAGTACTGCTCTTGGGTATTTCTAAGTGCATCTTATTTAACAGATCTTTGTAATGGATTAAGTTTCAAGGAGAATTTCAAAATTGGTTTATGACAATGCTTTCTCAAAAATTTTCACAAAATTTAACAAAATTTTTTAGAAAATTCCCGAAAGAAACTTTGTACAAAAAATAGGAATTATATAAAATATTAAGAGCCTATTAAAAATTTATAGAACTTAATAAATAAATATAACTCAGAATATATGAAAAGTCCTAACAAAGAAGCCTAAAAATCTTAAACAATTAAAAAAAAAAAAGCAGAATCATAACGAATTAAGAAGTTGAATTAAAAAAAAATATTTTACTCTAGATAATTAAATAAAATTATCTAAATAAATTTTTTATATAAAAAATAAAATATTAATTAAATTTTAAGTGTAAATGATAAAGAAATCTGGAATGTTATTATTTCAATAAATATAAATTCTATTGTGATTAATCTTTTAATTTAAAAATTAATATTTGTAAGCTGTTAATATTTATATTTAATTTAAACATAATTACATTAATTTAGATTTTTATGCAATCTCATAATCACTGTATTTCAGCTTAAAAAACACTAAAAAACATGAGAAGCTTATTTCAGCTTCTCGTAATAAATATTACATTAATAATTTCTATTTCAAAAATAAAAATGAGAGATTTATTTACTTAAAAAAAAATCTAATTTAAAGTTATTCCTGTGGAATTAAAACATCAATTACTAATCAAAGAAATCGAATTTGGATATTAATCAACAAAGAAATAAAAAAAAAAGCAGAAATTTTAACTTTGAAATATATTTTTATGTAATTTAAGGTAATCTGCAAAGAAATGCTGTGAAATCTCTGGAAATCTCACAATCAGTTGCTAACCTTACAAATCCTATCAAATGAACCTCGAGTTGGAATTTTCTTCCCTCGCTTTTAAACATATTTGATCACCATGGAAACGGCGCCACGCCTCTTACCTCATTGCATTGAATAAGGGCGTGGCCACCCGCCATTTTGATTCATTCTCAACACAGCATCGAGACGAGGGATTTTTTTTTTCTTATATCTTGATAAGTCGACAGTTACAATAGACGTAATGAAATAAAATAAAAAAAAAGTCAATGTAAGACGTTATATTCGTGGTTCTTCAAAAGAATAAAGAATTAATGTGAATTGAACAATGATCTCAATTAGAAATATACATAAAGAATATAAGATTCACTTTTTTTAAAAAAATAAATCAGTTTAATAAAAAAAAAATCGATGTAAACGGAAAAAAAATAATATTTGAAACCGAAAAACCAAAATTGGAAATACATTTTCTAACTAATAAATAATGTAGTATATTAATAAATTTATATTAATAATTCTCAATGATGAAATATTAATATTTTAAACGAAAAAATAAAATAGAATATCAGAAAAAATTACTGATATCAATTTGATATTTTTGTTATCTGCAAAAAGTCTCTTCATTTAAATTAATTGATCCTGGACTTTTTGAGGTATTCTTTAAGGTATTACAGAAAAGCTATTCTCCAAATCTCACAACATAAAACAAATAAAAAAATAAAATAAATGCACTGAAAATTGCCTTTACACCTGAAGGCTTTCATTTTTTATAGTATTTTATTTATTTATTTATTTATTTATTTATTTATTTTAATGTATTATATATTTTATTGCCACATACAATCAAATCAACATCATTCGGCTTTAGCGCATTTATTAATCTCAGTGTAGCCACTAGATGTCACTGGCTTTACAGCCCTATTGTTCTGAGGCGCTATACTAAGCAGCCGCATTGATTACAATATAAGCAGAAGAAAATATAATGCTTAAATTTGGTATGATATACAACTTAAAAAAAATAAAATAACTGAAATTCTTAATATGAAAATTGAAAATTTAATTTTTATTTAATATCTTTCCTTCTTTCCACTGAATTAAAGTTTAAATTAACTTTAGTTAATCAAGGAATCAAGACTAAACAAAGTTTACAAACTATGTATGTATTACTAAAATCTTTTCCGTCTGTCCGGCGCAGTTCAACAATTGGCAAGGGTATGCCTGTGTAATTGTTGCAAATGCAAAAGGCGCAATTGTTGTGATTGTTGTGATCCAATATTCACAATGGTAGTGCAACAATGGAAAACAGGCGTTCACTTTGCATTGTTGCGAGTAAGTCGACAAATGCAAAATGAACATTGTTGAACTTCAAAATGTTGCGTTCTCTCCGTCACCAATGGCGCGCGCTATCAAATAATGAGTTCATTCAAAAAGGAACAAAATATCACTATTTTCTCAACTATTCAACAAATCATAACCGCTTTCATTGAAAGCGATTCTTCTTGGATTATCCGTGCTCTTAAATAACAACCAATATAAATTCCTAACCTTATTTACTGTAAACTCAATTTACTGTAAATTCAAAGAATCACCAATCCAAATTGTTAACAGTAAATAAGGTTAGGAATTTATATTGGTTATTATTTAAGAGCATGGGCTGATTGTATATTTTCATACATCACATATTACAAAAGATATTGTGAAATACATCGAGAGGAAACGATTGGAAAGAGCAAGACAGATTTGGATCGAAAGAATGAAGCCGAACGTAAAAGACGGTCAAGAGCTAAGGAGAAAACGGAAGAGATACAAGAGACACGGAGGTTAGACGCCGAACGACATCAGGCAGAGAGAGAGAGAGAGACAGAGACTTTAGATCACTCAACTCTACTTCATCTAACATCCATATAAACATATCTCTTCTTTAACATCTATATCGATCGATCTGTACACGGGGGCCTAGTTATTATAAATCAAGATTATTAAACTGCATTTATCGAAATAAATGCTAAAATAATATTTTTAATTAGATTTTCTTGTTTAGCAACTTTTATACCAATGTAGGATAATTTAACTAAGAGTGGCTAGATTTTTTCAGACACCAATCCGGGACAAGACAACTTTGGCGACTAAAAGACAAAACAAAACAACAACTTTGACTTTCATACTGTAGGAAACTTTAACATAGTGCCAAAAACTTCACAATAATAATAAAAACCAAAAAAATCTCGATCTTTATATGGATCGGTACTAGCAAAATTCACGTCGATTATATATAGATTCCGGGACATTTTCCGGAATATATACTGAAGCGGGTTACAATACTGAAATCCGGAAAGTCTGGTCACCTAACATAACATCACTTTAGAAGAAATATGTAGAAATAAAGTCTACAAAGAAGTAAGTAAGAATAAAGGATGACTACAAAAGAAGTCTACGAATATCCTTATTAAACAGGGTGATTCAAAATTCCTTTAGAAAAATATTAGAGGTAGCTCAGGAATACAAAAACAAACTGTATTCATAGTGAAACGTATGTCCGCAAACGCCATCCGAATGTGCTAGAAGGTACACTACAGTTCAGAAATAAAAGAAAAAAAGTAAAGTAGACAATTTGTTTAAAAGCCCTATAATATGACAGTGAGGTGTACACAGTCATATCTATTTCCGTCGCATAATCCAGTTTCACACAATCTTTGGTGCAAACGTGAAAACGGTTGATGATTGGGCACACGTGTTTTGGGGAACCGTTCATGATATAGCGGCTCGTCCATTTCCGTTCGCTTCCCCATAGGCTAGATGTATATCGGTCCTCTCAGCATTCGTGAAGCGATACATCCTATTCGTACAAAGTCAACGTCTCAAATGACGATGCCCAATACCCAATTAATATACTGCCAAACACAGCCCTCTACCATATTCGGATGGCGTTTTTTATTTACGTTCCACTATGAATACAGTTTATTTTTGTGTTCCTGACCAACCTTTAAAGTTTGTACAGGAGTTTTGAATCACCCTGTATAAATAAGAAAAGAATTATATGCTCTTATAATAACAACTTTCACTTATTTATCATTATCACCTTATATATAAAATCTTTAAATAGTGATTAAACAACAACAACAAAAAAGTAAATACAACCAAACAGCTATCATTTAAATTGTTAAAGGTGCATAAACGAAAAGTCAAAATTCAAATAATGAATATAAATTTAATTTCACAAACTCACCACGACGTAACTATTACGGGAGTCCTCCAAGAGCTGTTCTCATCGTTAGAACTCATCAATCAGAGTTACCTTCAACAGTAACAAAAGCTAAGAGAATACCGAACTTTGGAACTCGAAGGTCCCTACCCCTTGTGAAGATGCATTTTTTTTTTCCTATTTCAGTACTTCACCTTTGGAGGCTATTTACTGTATTTATCTATAGAGGAACAGTTTTGGATTGATTTAATGGCTTCTCTTTTACGTGTAAAAGTCAGATCAATATAATTAGTGGAAACAGTAAAACAGATATGCCCTGTTAGCCTACGGTTCTAATCAGCAGCATTAGCACAGAGTTGGTTTCAGGTTGTAAGGTCCTGGCAAGTTCAGACTTGAAGAGCTATTTTACGTTATGTTTCTAATGTACTGGAAACTAAAGATGCCCGGAAACTGCATTTTTTTTTGGATAGGAATGTATAAAACAGCCTGCAATAGGCTCTACCATAGGAACATTAGTTGTAAAAAAAAAAAAAAAAAAAAAAAAAAAAAAAAAAAAATCTTTATGTTGTTACTTTCCATGTAGACAAGTCACTAAAAAGATATTACCTATCCTTCCGCCTACTAACTTTAAACTGTTCTAAATTCCCTGTCCTGTGATAAGTGCAAAAAAATTTCAAAATTCCTCTTATGTTTATAAAACAAAGAAAAAAATATTTGGCATAAAAATGTTTTATAAAAATGTAAACAATACATATAGAATTCCACAAATCAACCGATAACAGATCTATTATAAGCTTTGGGATTATTTGTTTGCAACATTACACGAAGTGGTAAATTGTTGCAAATCTTTGGCGAAATGAACTATTGTTTTCTTATGCGTCGAACCGTCTCTGCATCAGTTTGGAGGCACGGAAATAAATGAAACAATTGAAAGGTCGTTGTAGATGTGCCAGAAGAGTATGCCATCGGCTGATGGTCAGAAGATTGCTATCTTTGCTGTAATATAGGACAGGGTCTATTTTCAAAGCAGATCACCCGGCAATCTGACAAAATCGCGCCCGATATCCAATTGTAGAATTTGCAGTCCATTCGCATTCGATCTATTTAATTGAAATAACAGACGGCAAAATTGATGTTCACGAAAGGAGATTTCGAAAAACATATCGTCGCTTGTCGAGAACCGTCGAAACTGAAAACTAAGAAATACAAAAAGACAGAAAACGAAATATATATTTCCTGTTTTAATTCAGTAAAAATATTCTGTCGCCTATTCTGTTGCTTTGAATAAATGATTTTTATACAAATCCATGTTTCGTAAGCAAACATAGATGTGGCGGCATTTAATGATCCAAAATTATTCTTCGACAATAGGGGTTTGTAGAAAAACTCTCTGTATAAATTTTAATGGAGATAGGGACAAGACATTAAACCTTTTTCGTCCGCTGACTGCAATCTTCGGTGCTAGAGGGCGCTATTGCGTGACCACAAAGATTGCCCAATTTAACATGTATCGATTTCTTCCTCTGGAGGACATATTAAGAACCTGGTGTGGGAGACTCCCGTTGACCTGTTGCAAGAATCGCTGCCGTCGCTGCAACTGTTCGCGAAATGCTGGAATCTTTCG
>JAFIDM010008419.1:36878145-36919556 GCA_023159025.1 Thereuonema tuberculata | reverse complement strand
GCGATTTTAAGCACCTTCTTTAAATAAATATGTTAATCGTAATTGTTTCCATTCATTTAGGCTTATCTTGGTGTTCTCCACTCTGACCGATTGCAGCACCGTTAAATAGTGCCCTCTAACACCGAAGGTTGCCGTCAGAGGGTATACATTCATAAATAAAGAAACAAATTTTGGTGCTCCTTATCTTCCGTAAATATTTGTACAGAGAGTTTCGATATACTCTGTGTATTTTCCCTGCAGAAGGAAGTTGCTAAGGGAGCGTGAAAGATCGAGTTTAAAAGCTTTTTATTCACTGGCAATCTACTCTCACAGTGCATCGCTGAAGTCTAAGGCGATGCAAAAAAGTTGGTACAACAGCAGGGATGCCTTTTATGCAGCTGGGTTGGACGAACAGGTCAAACGTTGTGACAACTGCCTCAATCGTCAAGGTGACTGTGTAGAAAAATAGTGTTATCTGTGCCACAATGGCGCCATCTCATTTTTCTTCCAATAAAGGATTACTTTCCGTACACAAGCTTTATGTGTCCGGTAGTCCAGTGGTTTAGACGCTGTTCTTTAGCCTAAACAAAGAAACAAACGGACCACTACCAACAAGGTGATTACGGGTCCGTGGACACAAAGACAACGTACACACACAAACCCAAACACATATATAAATAAATAAAAAGAAAAGAAAAGAAAAAACAAAAAAAACATAAAGAGAACATCTTAGCCTAATGATGAAGGATACTCAAGGCAGGGTAGAACTCTTCCCCAACTGTCCGTCAAAGACCCTACCAGTGGGTTCCAGTAAAGTTCGCGATTCCCCGTGATATTGCTCTCACATTCAATAAAATAATAGTTCAAAATAAACCTTAGAAAACGTACAATGTTAGTAAAATAAAAAGATTTACTTCCCTTATATCAAGACTTTATTAACCGAAGAGTTATATATAAAAAGTGTCCCAACTTAAGAAAAGAAAGAAGTCTTGCCTCTGGTGGCCACTACCAGGCGTCAGAAGTAAACGTGATGTGTTAGCCTTCCCCCCAGTGTAAAACCTAGTGTAATTGTGTACGAACAACAAACCATCCAAAAAAAAAAAGGGATTAGACGCTATACTGTGGACTGAAGGAGCCAGAGTTCAATTCGCGGAGTTGGTCCGGGATTTTTCCATTATTGTTTCCCCTCCAGACGGACCATAAGGTTCACCTCTGTTAAATGGGTACCGGGTTTCTTACTCGGGGTTTAAAGGCGAGCGGGCGTCGGGTTTACCATCCGATCTCAACTAGTCCCGCTGGTGAGAATTGCTGGAAGCCTAAACCTCTCTCGACCTATTGTAGATTTAACCTTTTTAAAACAAGCTTTATAAACTGTTTTTCTAATTGATCTTCGTAATAGTCCTAACTGATGATAGCCAAAAAAGGATGAAACAGATAGGATATAATTTATGCATCAAGATCTCACTATATAATGAACTTCATGTCAAAGCAATTAAAAATTTGAAACATCCGAAAGCCAAACGTAACATCATCCTTCCTAATCGAAAAAAAGAAAGAAAAAAACAAAACAAAAAAAAAAAACTATCGGCTACTGTTCTGTGACAGAGTTGTAACAGAATTGCAGAACTATGACAGAAGAGCAACATAGCCAAACAGCGCGTTATACAAGGTTTTACCATATATATTGATATATAACTCAAGTATATATATTTATACAAGCATATACGCTCCGTCAACAATGACGGGATAATAATGTGACAGCTTTCAGTTTAGATAGAGTATATGGTCGTCATAAATATGACTGATAGAAAATTAAAATGAATGCATGCTAGGAATGCATTTGTTTAATGGAAGAATTGATTAAAAGTCACCTTACGAGTGAAAATTTTAGCATCACTTAGCAAATTACCTTGACCGTACTTTTTTTTTGATGATACTTTGATGTTGTCTCTGTTTCGTAAACGCGACAATGCAACCTAAAGCTGGCCATGTGAAAATACCGCCTCTCTCAAAAAAACTCCCACGATTGAGAATGTGGGCAAACACAAGATAGATCTACCTTGTCGTACATATGAGATGTACAGGGCAACTCTCCTCCATTACGTTACGTTACGTTGCACACAGGGGGAGAACGTTACGTTACAGACAGACAGACAGATCTGTAAAACTAAACAAAGAGATGTATAATTTAATCACTGTTATTCCGAAACACAAAAATTTCCTATTAAATTATGTTGAAATGAAGATGATTAGTAAGAAAAGCTTAAAAAAAAAAATCAAGTACATGGTACTGAATAAGGCGAATCAAAAAGTTACTGAATAGTAATTCATATGAAGTCTTGGATAATTATCCAACAAGTTCACAAGTTTTTTCTGTATTGGCTGAATTATTTAAGTTTTGTTTTAGGGATAGAGTAATTTAGCAACTTTATTAATTAATAGTGCAGTAGCTATAAATAATCAAATAGGCAAATTTAAAAAAAAAGCGAATCTGTATTTATATTTTGCTAAGAAATCTTTCATTACATACATGGACATAGATAGTTTTCCACTTCCATCTCTCACAACACACATTTCCTCTGACATTTTGAAGACGACTTAATTTTTTTTATCGATAGATGTCTGATTTCCTAGCTTACTTTCTATCTTTTAAAATAAAATATGTACTCCTCCTTTTAAATTTTACGTTACGTCATGAAATATATACAATTATTAACCCTAATCCCTCTTAATTACATAAAAATCAAAAAGAAAACAAGAGCAACGCAATGAATAAAGAAATTGCCTTTCCAGTTCAATTATGAGAGAGGGAATCTGGAACTGTCGTTTCGTCCTGCAAGGGACTCATCAGCCCGATCTCCCTCCCCGATAAAAATCCCAGAAAGGCAAGAACGCAAGTGAAGGTCACCGTCACACCTGGCAGTCATCCTTGAAAACAAAGAAATAAGAATAATAAATGTTGTGCTGTTATACCACAATAAAAAATCTTTTCCCAATAAATGATGCGATTGAAGGCTTTTTTTAAGAAAGGAAATTAAGTTTCCAACGAGGTGATTTAACCTAAAACGTAAATTTAACCTGCTGGAAATTTTAATGATAATCAAAAAGAAAACAAGGGCAGCACAATGAATAAAGAAATTGCCTTTCTGGTTCAATTGTGAGAGGGGGAATCGGGAACGGCCATTTCGTCGTGCAAGGGTCTAATATACAAAAACCAATAAATAAACTAACTATGAAAATATTTAATAATGTTTACACTAATTTTAAACAAAAACCAAAAAAAAAGAACAATTAAGAATAAGAAAAAAAAAATGTAGAATATTAAAAATAAATGAAAAATTTGTATACAAAATTTTGATCAAGAATTACTATGATGTAAGTAGAGAAAGGAATTCTCAACAATTGGAATTAAAAACTAGATATAATTGGTATAACATTTTTAAAATTGAAAATATTAAAAATAACTTTGGATACAGATTAATAAATTGGCAGAAGTACAAAATTTTTAGTCAAACTAAATACTAATCTAAATAAAACTTTAACATTTAAACCAATAAAGCAGCAACTAATGTCTGACGTTGTGGATGGGAAAATTATTTATTAAGAACTAAGTATATTTTATATTTAAATTGATTACCTATTTGTTATATTAATAACTATTAATTTTAATTTTAAGATGAATAGATTAAACTTCTCAGTCCTATACCACAGGTATGCAGTTTTAGAAGCATACCTAATGGGACTGATAAACATTAAAAATTAAAAAAAATTACAAAAACCAATTTCCTCGATATAGGGCAGCCATTTTCTCAATTTGTTGTTAATTAAAATTACAAATAAAAAATGTCAATTGTGAGGCAGAAATGATACAAAGTAAGCTATCACCTAGCATATTGCAAACTAAACAGTTGTAAAGCTGCTTTCTGGATGCATTGAGCGTAAAGAAATTAAAAATTAGTAAACTGTTATAGTGCATCATCTTCGGAATGTACATGAGTTATGTAAACAAAATCATGAACACTGCTTTTAAACTTATTCAGCAAATTTTCAAACCTATAATTAACGGTAAATACATAAGAAGTGTCATTTACTCACCGCCACTCACAAAAAGAAAACGAAGGAAAGTTCGGTCTGGTTATTTAACCCCTTTCGGGTAAATGGACAGCTCCGCTGTGAATAAATGCGACGTTGAAATGAGAAAGTTTTAAAAGTTATTATTAAGTATTTTTAAGTAAAATTATTATTTTATTACAGGTAAAAATAAGTTATTTATCTTAATAAATAAATAAATAAATAAATAAATAAATAAATAAATAAATGAAAAGGGGATTTAATTTCGATCCCCTTTCGGGAAATGGACTACTCCACGTTGAAAGGGAAAAGTTATTAAAAAATTATTATTAAGTAAAATTATTCATTTTATTACCAGTAAAAACGCACAGAACACGAATTTCTTAAGAATAAATAAATAAATAAATAAATAAATAAATGCTATCCCGCCACGGCGGAGCGGTCAAAATGGTGGTCTGCCGTGTGGTCGATATTTCGGAACCCGGGTTCGAATCCCGGCAAGGGAATGGCTGTGTCTTTCTTATTCTGTGTTTCGTCCGTTTCTCCCTGGGATTTACAATCTTAGGGTTTTTTTTCTGGCTGACATATGAATCTCGCCCTCTTCTTCAATTTCCTAGCTTCACCCTGACGTCGTCAGGTAGGGCTAGTTCGTGGTTCAAAGTTGACCGTTGTCGATAAAAAAACAAGAAATAAATAAATAAGCAAATAAATCGAAGAAACACGTTGTAGAACTTCCATTCAAATATCAATGGACGAAATAGAGATTAAGTCAGAAAAGGCATCCGTAACCTAGAACTGAGGTCGCAGACCCTAAATTTACCCTCTAATTGAAGTTTCCGGAATTTTAGACCTAGCTAAATCGCTTTCTCTCATCCGAAAACGATAGACCTCACAATTTCATCAAAATCCTTTATAGTATTATCGCTTTATAGTATTATAGTGCATTTACTGTAATTCTGAAGACACGTGATCACAGTTAACCAATCATTATCATTTCCTTTCTTCACTAGAGTTATTGCTTGGCCACGTCTGGAATATCGTGTAAGTTACTTTCGGTGTTTATATGAAATGAGTCATCGCGCTAAAATATTTAATTTTTATTATTTCTGTTGGTCTTTTCAATATTAAGAATATATTTATTATGTTATTTATTTATACTCGTATTTTCGATTTCATAAAAAGTTTTGTCCATTTCTGTTATCGATGCCAGCTGCTCCCTTTTCTTGCCCGCGTTTCTAACCATAGGCTAGGCTTAGTGGTAAGCGAGGTTTCGGTTTCCTTAACAATTTTAAACACTGAATAAGATGAAATATCTGTTGCTTCAGCCGTTTTACGATAGAGATAGACGACCTGAAATAAAAAATAACATCCCAAATGATTCCTCTCGATTGAATCTTCAATGTTTTGTTGGCAAAACGAACAACGATGTGTGTTCAGCAGCAGCCATGTTCAAAACGGAAGTATGAGGAGTAACTAATGCTCAATCGTTTACCATTGAAGGAGTTGTCACGTGTCTTCAGAATGCACTACAGTTAGCTAGATAGTATACGTAGATTTGGAAAACATACCCCGTTTTATTGCTCTTCGCAGATATTGCACATCACAGATATTGCGCTTTTTTTACAAAGGTTTGTGGCAGCTCTGCATCGAGCAATTTACAGGCGCCATTCTTCCAACAACATGTGCTCACTTCGTGTCTGTGTGTGTGTGTGTGTGTATGTGTCACATTTTCTCGCAGTATTTCAAATATTTTCATTACTATTATATGTGTTCTGTGATCAGTGATCTTTCGCGGAAGGCTCAGATTTTGGTTAGCATTTTTAGGAATAATTAAGGTTTTTTAATTAAGGTATGTACATTCTTGTTTAGTCATAATGCTCTTGTATACACTTAATAGACTACAGTATAGAGTAAACATAAACCGTTTATATGCAGTGGGAAACCAAAAGAAAATCGTGTGACTCGCTTTATTGCAGTGGTATGCCACCGAACCAGCAATATCTCTTGAGATATGTCTATAAATTTGATCAAGTAGTTCAAAGGGAGGGAGGGGGGGGGCGGAGGAACACACACAAAAAAGAGTAATGCCACAATCCTCACTTTCTTAAGAATCTAAGCTAAAAAAGACAATTTTATTGTTAGTGTAAACTTCTGCTGCTCGGATGTAAGGCTTGTATTGTACTTCCTCCAAACTTTATAGAAGTTTAACTTATAAGCAAAAATAGGTCTCATCATCGCTGCAAATCTCTACCGTCAAAATGAGATTTTATTCATTTTTGACAAAAAAAAAAAAAAGAAAAGTCGTTATTTACAAATCTTGAACAGACGTCTCTTACTAAAGAAATATATATATTTATGTAAAGCCGGACAGTGATGTGAAATTTGAAACAAATGCCAATACAAAATTCAAATCACTGTTTCTGTGAAGATAAGACCAATTTATCGTCACGTCATTTGCGAAACTCGAAGGGTATGCTTTGAGTTTTGCCTGTTCGATAGTACTGTCCTGAAAGTACAGTAAACAAAAGCTTACTTTCAAATATTCTGATTCTTGCATATGTTGACGATGAATATGTAATGGAATGATGCGCATCGCCGCAGAAGCGCATAGAAGATCGTGGAAACATGACAAAATTGATTGAAAAAGCTGATCAAGAGTCGAATGTATGTGTTCTTGTTGTAATTGAAAAGAGCAGATCATCGAAAAGCGAGGGACTCCTGTACCAGAAACAATATATAATTTTCAATATGTCAGTAAAATTATGTATTCAAGTTTTACAATTTTTTTTTCGTGTTATCGTGCTATTTTCAAACATACAAATACTACTTTGGATTCAAACCACTTAGAATAACAAAATATTCATTGAGTGGACGTTCATTGTAAGTCTTACAACTACCATTGCAGCTTCAGACATCACCTCGTAGAACGAACGTAGAACAGACTCACAGACAGAGGACATTTTCATTTCATCTTTCAATGGAAATTACAAAACTGCTTGTTTGTGTTGTTTTATGATATTTGCTTTGGATGTTAAATTGCTAAAACAAATTAAATATCGTTTTCTATAGGTTATAGAATAGATATGAACTCGGTATCCATTACGTAGATCGGACTGACCATGAAGCAGTATTGGGTCAATATTGATGAGTGATCAAGAGCAAATAATTATATTGATATTTTACCTTGGACCGTACGTAAACACCGTACGAAATTGTAAAGGAATCAGCCTATCCGTTTTAGTAAGGGGAGTTTGGGGATCATTTTTTTTTATATTTACATGCATGTATGTTTACATATATGTACGTGAGTGGGTTTACATTTATAATATTTTGGTTTTGTTTTTTGGGATTTTTCCATCTTGCTTACGCCTGTTTAAAAGTTTTCTGTAAGCTTATGCTTACACCTTCGATGTGATTAATGGAATCTTCCATCCTCGCTGTCTGAGGCCTCCTGTCAACTGTTATGGACTCGCCTCCTTCATCAAGTGTCCCTGCGGCTAATTGAATTCGTCTTTATATTCCCCAATTCATTTCTGTAACAACCCACTTGAAAAAGACCTGCTTCAGGTCGAAAGCTCGAGTATTATTATGTTTTAAATACAGTTTTTTGATAATTTTTATCCAGTGTGGTGTGTTTATTTCCTTTCAAAATTAATACTCCTATGTTTTAACTATGACTATACACAACGAATGTATCAAAACTTTTACTGAAATATGTTCAGTCGTTTTATAGACCGAAGTTTGAGAATATTATTTTATTAAAAGTTGAACATGTTTATCAGAATCTTCCCGAAAAGAATTAAAGACATGTTCACTATTTTCTGTGGATATTTCAAAATATACACTCCGTTTCGACCCAATATCTGTTTCAGCAATAATTTTTGAAGAAAAACAACCCCAAAACACTTTTCTCTTTTCTTTCGAATTAAAATTAAAACTTTGTCTCTCCAAACTTTCGTTCGAATCTTTACAACAAACCACTCCTTCAAACTTTTTCTCCACTTCATGTCATAACTGACTTCCCGACAACAGGACAACGATAGATTTACGCAAACTGCGGAACCCATAAAGGCTGTTTTTCCGTCTGTTTCCGCTTTTGAATACCACATCGGTGGCCTCTTGCCTACACCGTTCTAATCGATTAATTTATTCCCAGAGTGTCTTGTAGACTCTCCCCCTACTCCCGTAATGGCATCGCGATAAGAGTGAGCGCAAAACTTTCTTTGGCTTCTGTAACGACGCTAATAAAAGGATTAATAATACCAAAGGCGCTTTACCATAAGGGAGATAAAGGCCATTTTTATGCTTTTGAGTCGAGTCGGAATCGTGTCCATGTCGCAATTACATTCTCTCTCTGGGCATTCCTTTTTCTTGAGTTCCGCAAGAGACGACATGTCTCCTGCTCTCTATAACTCAAAACTCTTTAATATTTGTGGATTTTTTTTCCCCCTGCGCTGTCTTTTCTTGTTCAGGAATAATTTCCTCTCCCGTTCCGTGAACATGAAGTGGAGGCCATTTTAAAAGAATAACATGTCAGTCAGGGATCATATCGCCTTCCTTCGTCCGTGATAAACTATACTAGAAAGAGCGGGAACACAGCCATTTTGAAGTTTATGATAATTTTAAAAAGGGGGAGCGCTGACGTCCGCGATTTGAGTTACATGTAGATCTCCAGCCAGTTAGATTTTTATTGTAAGTATAACATAGTTTCCCCAGACCTAATGTAAATTGTCTTTTGAAGTGGTTCATGTTTAAGTCAGATTAACTGCCGTAGATTAGAGATTCTTTTTTTTACATAATTCTTCGAGAACATTCTCTGGCACCAATGGGACATAATATGGGATAATGCTGATATAAAGCGAAGTGTACTGTATATCAAAAAAATAAAATAAAGTTGAATTGAAAATTATTTTTTTACAACGCTTTAATATACCAGAATAATTTAATCTACCAGAATAGATTGACTCATCAACAAAATCTGTTTTATGATGTTTCATTACTTTTTATTTTCGTTGATTTTCACTGAACTTGGCTTCTATTCTGTAAATGAATGCAGAGTAACATCTTTTCGCCGTGCTATCCAGAAAAGTTCGCAATTCATGCTCTACAGTAGCGTTTATCAACTAGTGTGCTGTGAAGATGTCCTAGACGGCCTTAAAAGGATTCTAATGTAGTCTGTAATAAGTATTTACCTTCATACATTGCCAACTGATCTAAACCAGTGCTTTTCAATCTTTTTTGCTATACGGCTCACTTAATCCCGCAGCACATCAAATTACGTTCTGAATATTAAAGTGTGGTTCATAGGTCAAGGGATTAAGGGATTATCTAGCATCGTGGGCATTAAGACTGTTCCTGGAATCGAGTCTCACCCGATTGGTCTCAGCACAGGAGGACCTAGGAGAAATAGGTTCTTTGGCGCTGCGAATCCAAAGCCCTTGTGTAAATACCACTGTTGCTGTAAATAAGAAGTCAGTAGTCAGTAAAATTAGTAGTTATCTGTTAACCTGTCTCTCTGCGACGTTATTTTAACGACACAACAATATCACAGCAAACTTTTTGGCTGCTTTCTGATAGAAGTCTAGTTAGTTAGAATGACAGAAAGTAGTGTAAACTTCTTTATACCCAGAGTATTTGATGTCAAAACTTCCGTTGAGATTAGAGCATTTTGGTATGTGTGAAGCTAAATACTTAATACAAACGCACTCATAATCATGTAGCGGTACACCAAAGGCAATCTCACGAAACACGAGTTGAGAAGCTCTGATATAGACTAAAATATACGCATGATATAACCTAGTAACAGAAACAATGAACTACATTCTATTTCGTTAGGTAAAATTGAACTAATTCACCTTCAAATAAGCTTTAAAAAATATTTCAGGATATTTTTAGATGTTTAAAATACACTATTATTCAGGTATGAATCAAGCTTATATGTTCAAGGGATTCTACTATATGTAGTAAAACAATGAAAAAGTTAGCAATGCCGTGCGATTTTAAAAACAATAAAATGCACTTCACTGTAAGACGTTGACCGTTGAAAAAACGGTAGCTAATCGTCAATTATGGCTGCCTAGTTTTTATCGAAAAAAGTTACGGTGACCGTAATATTTGCAAGAAACGGTCACTGTATTTTAAAGATAGATTACCGTATTTTTAAAAGAACAGTCACTGTCTTTTAAATGGTAAATTACTGTAATTTGTACAATACCGTTAAAAAAAAAAAACGATCACCATAATGGTAACAGGTGTTAGCCATTTATTTTCACCTCTTATTTTTAAACAATTATATATTGTTTAAAAAGTCTGTTTGTAAATGTTTTTAAAATTATACTAGCTGTACTGGCATGCGTTGCAATGCCACTCAAAGAAAGAAAGTGTTTGTATTTTAATCCAATTAATGATCTAATCTCAATCGTGCCTGCAACTGTTACAAATATAGTAATCCATTTTTTTTTTTTTTCTGTATTTTAATAATGGATGCCGGATAGTAAGAGAAACGTACTGTTCGTTTTCGAAAAGCAGACCAACCACTGGCGGACGATTCTACTCCGCAGTCGGGTGATACGCTGAGATGGGTACTTTCCTAAGAAATTCTTTTGGCCATTTTCGCTTCTAAGAAAAAAATAACGGAGGAGCATTTTTGCAATAGTATTTATTCTTTCCATAATTCTTTCCCGAAAAGCATAAATAGAACGCAACTACTAGTAAACTAACACTGATAAAAAGTAAATATCCCCTCTTTATTTCTCCTCACCCCTATTTTGATGAAATCGAAGGAGAACTGACGCATGCGTGAAAGCCTTGAAGGTTCTCGTAAACAAAAACAAACAGTATATGCAATTGGGACCAAAACATATTTGCACTACATGTTGCGGGATCCACATCCGGATCCTTCGTCAGGTGACAATTGGAGTTCTTTTGTTCCAACTGTAAATATAATTGAAGTGCCACACGAATATAATGGATAAAGTAACAGATAAGTGAGTCGTGAATTATATATAAGTGAGTCGTGAATTATATATAACTGAGTGAATTATATATAAGTAAGCAAACAATTTTGAGATTGTTTCACTGCTGGAAAGTAAAAAAACATTGTTATCAAGCTATTTATATTCTATAAAATTCTATAAAAAGTTTCGCAGCTTCAACATTGATAATTTAAAATTTAATACAAAGATTTTTTTAAAAAAAAGTCTGTTTGTAAATATTTTTAAAATTATACTAGCTGTACCCGGCATGCGTTGCAATGTCACTCAAAGAAAGAAAGTGTTTGTGTTTTAATTCTGTTTATTGAAATGCTTTTAGATACACAATATTTTTTGTATTTCCGTCTGGTGCATACACGAATAAATCAGAAGGTTTTCCGACGCGTGAGCAGACCACATACAGCTGTCCATGTGTGAAGCATGGATTTTCCAAATTTAGTTCACAAACTTGTAGCGATATAAGTTGAATGGTTGTTGTCTACCTGTCCTGTTTAATAGAACGATTCACTATTAGGTAACGGATGGCTTAGATATCAAATATTTGCTCACATTTGCGTCTTCGAAAAATATTGTCCAGTATTACAGTAATGTCTAACTATCCTATAAAATGATAACTCATTAATCTCGTATTCGTAATTAGAAGACTGTTTTTTTTTTTCAAAACGAAAATTCGTAAACCGAGGATTGTTTATAAAGAAAAAACAATAAATATTTATTATAATTTATTTTATTCATGGTGCTGCCCTTATTTTTACTCTTTAGGTCAAGTGATCTTGATGGACAATTTTGTCCATTAAAAAGCCTTCAATCCTATCATTTACTAGGAAAAGGTTTTTTTGGTTGTGCCTTACAGCACAATTTAATTTTTGTTGTTTGTTTGGTTTCGGGGGTCACTGCCGGGTGTGACGGTGACTTTCACTTAAGTTCTTGTCTTTCTTGGTTCTGGGGAGGACGGATCGGGCTGATGAGTCCCTTGCAGAACGAAACGGCCGTTCCCCATTCCCTCTCATAATTGAACCAGAAAGGCATTTTGTTTTATTTATTGTGCTTCCCTTGTTTTTATTTTGATTTATTTTGATTTAAAAAAAAGATTGGCGTGAATAAAAATAATTAACTTAGCATCACAATATTTGCTTTCTACGATTTAATTCTATGGAATTACCCCGGTAAATAGAGTCACGTTTGAATAAAAATTAGAATTGGCAAAAATTGGCAAAAATTGGCAAAGATTGGCAAAGCTGTCGTATTTTTAGCAAATTCTATTATATTCATCGGTTATAGTTATAGATCTTCATTTCAGAAAAGAAAATATGAAAAACAAATAATAAAAAAAATGTGCTAGAGCTTAAAAGTAAGGGCGACCCATAATAATAAAAAAAAATAATAAAAAGAATAATGATTATTAGTAATTATTTTATTAATAAAAAAAGGGAATACATTAACGTAAGGAAAAATAAAAAAAAAGTTAGAAAAATCAGGAAAAAAAAAACAAAACAAAAAAACGCACACAAAAAAAGTAAGATATACAGATTTGAACCAACAACCTTCAGTATACGTGTATGAGTCCGAAACTTTTACCATCAAGCTATAGCTGACAACTGAAATGTGGTGGTTGCATTTCTAACATTTAGGCTAATAGCGGAAATCCAATGAAAACAATGCCAAATATCTGGAACGTGGCGGGGGGGGAGGGCGTTGGCCCCTGAACACAATGTTTGGGCCTCTAGACACGATGGTGAAGTCGATCCGACCTTCCGTTCGGGAGTTGTTAGGGGGGGGGGTACAAGGAAAACAATGCCAAAAAACTCGAACATGGGGAAGCGTAGGCCCCTGAAAATACCCTCTTCCTACGGTGTTCGGATCTCTGAACACGAGGTGAAGTCCGTTTGTCGATCCGACCTTCGGGAGTTGTAAGGGGTGGATAGATACGGACGAACGGACAGGACAATCGCAATGAACACCAATTTTGGTCCCTAACACAATCTCTACATATCTTTATCCCAAATGGGCCGCTAAAAAAAGTTACAGACATGTGACATTCAGATGTGTACAATCAGTGCATAATTAACAGTAAACAAACGATGCCATTGACGACGCTCATGAGGTTGTTGTGAACAATCGATTACCGAAATAATGATTCTTTGCCATTTGTTCGGTGGCGCTAAGAAGAGATCAGAATAGACGGGAAAGTGATGAAACGAATATAAATTTCCGCTTTCCTGTTTTTCCTCTACTTAACTTTCAGACTTATCTTTCGATAGAGAATCACGGTGTAAATCAAACGCGTCCGTTTTCTCGCATCTGAGTAAAACAAGAGTCACGACATGGAAACCGTCCGAGGGATCATCTATTAATTATTAACCACACCGAAAAGCACTAACTCACGACTCATCGACACAGCATCTCGTACGGATCTTTGATAGGTGATAAGGCTCTTGTGATTAAGGCGTCCCTTTTGGGGCCAGTGCATGTGTGTGCGTGTGAACAGTCCGTTGCTACTTTAGCACGCCAACACCACCAATGTCTCTATCTTTCTACGAGTTGTTGCAATATTTTCGCAACCCACACCCCACCTCTAATTAAACAAGAACATCAAGATGTAATCTCTAATTGGTTTGGACGAGAAAATTACCTTCGTGACAACAGTTTGGTTAGACGAAACCCCACAGCCGTTAATTATAGCACCCATAAAACATAACGCAACAAGGGAAAAAATATATATGCTTTAAAAAAAATACATCTCGAAATAGATGTCTTGCAGAAGTATTAATTTATTACACCCACGTCTGCTAAGTGAATTAGCATTTTATACTTGCAGTAGCAAATAATAATTCATGGTGTCATTTATTTTTGAAGATAGTTCAGAAACTTATCTCCTGAAGACAACTATAAAGATATTTCTATACGTATGACATGTTTAGACTTGTATGATGTGAACTAACACGACAGTATAAGAATGTAAAAGTAAAGTAACAATCAACAATAGGTAAGAACAAATTGGTGTCAGCCATTGTCGTTTATTAATAATTTAATGCACAGATTAAATTTTTTATGCATTAAAAAATATCATTGAGACCAACGGACTGCTGGCACATGAATTCTTTCACTAATATTTCATTAGTGAGTCTTTTATAGCTTATTTTTGCTTTTGAGGAACCACTGCGATTCCGACGCTTAAGGTAAGAATGGAAGATTACTGCATATTCTTAACAGAATGGAATAGTCAATCAACACACAACAAAGACAAACATGTCGTTTTTATCTTTGAAAAACTTAAAAAATGACCTTGATATCTTTTTAACTAATGTTGAATTTTGCTTTTAATTTTTCTGCCAAAAAATTTCATTTTTTCAATTTGCATAATTTAAAAAATAGTATTTAAATATTTGACTTTTTTTTTTTTGGAATTGTTAAAAATTTCCTTATATTTCCTTAGAATTTATATATTTAAATATGTTAAGCCGGATAGAAATAAAATATCGAAATATGTAAATACGACCAAAAACAATATATATGCATGTAGTTGTGACTTAAAAAAAAAATAAAAACAAAATTGCCTAAAAAATTCAAAATTTGATCTAAAAAACGTTAGTAAACGTCACTTATCCAACCTTCTAAATAATAAAAAAAAGGACAACTTCTAACCAAAGGAAAAAAAATCTCCATTCGCCAGCCAATGCTAAATAGGTTCTCTAAAATTTTAAAATATTATCAGAAATATAATAAAATTTCCCCTAATTTGACTGAAATGCACTTTGAAACTCAATACATTTTGTTTTCTATACAAAATAAAATATTTCTAAGTACTTTTTTTTAAAAAATCGGAATACCTAGAAATGAATGTATATATTAATTTAAAAATAAAATGTTAAGATCAGAAAAAAAATTGATATTCACACATTTTTAAAAGTTAAATTTCTAATTTTCGGAAATTAGCTTACATTGATTTGTCGTCCAGGCGTATTTGATTTCTTGGATCAGGGTTCGAATCCCAGCACTGGCATGGATGCTCTCTTCCTTTCTTGTGTTTATCCATCTGGTTGTAATAAGTCTTCCCATGAGAGCGATGACAGGCGCCAATATCATGTAATTCGCCACTTGTAGAACGAATAAACTGAAAGAAAAGCAAAAGTTCAATAATTTATATTGTGCTCTATGTATCGGGTGATTCATAAAGTACTGGAAAGTACTGGTGGTTTTCAGTGTCCCATATCTTTTAAACTACTGTTCATAAAAATCTGAAACTTTTTTTACAAAATCGTCAAACATATGAGTTGTATTTTCATGTTATTATTTATTCATTATTTATTTGAAATTCATTTTATTTGCGTTCACCACCAGTACTTCCAGTATTTATGAATCATCCGGTAAAGATGTATGTGTACAAATACATATATACTACTATGGTCACATAGAACTACATGATCTCAATTTACAGCGAATTCATAATAATAATAATAATAATAATAATAATAATAATAATAACACAGACAAAACCATACATCACAACAGACCAGACATCACACTTGTTGATAAGGTCAACAAACAGACCTATCTAATTGATATTGCAGTGCCTATCAGCAAGAACATGCAGAAAACTCACGCAGACAAGATCAGTAAATACACTGATCTAGCACACGAGCTCCAGAAGCAGTGGAGGCAGGATCGAGTACGTGTTGTACCCATCGTTCTGTCTGCCACTGGTCTGGTGCCTCACACATAGCACCACAGTCTCAGCACACTAGGACTTCACAAAAACACTTATGCACAACTGCAGAAGGCTGTGGTACTCAACACTACACGCATAGTTAGGAAATTTATGGACACAAGCACACATCCCTAATCATTCTTGCACACATCTTTACATTTGGCAGTATGTGCTTTGGTCCTTGACCCGCCATATTGTTTTTGCTGGGGAAACCCAAGGTTTGAAACATACAAACATAATAATATCACAACAGACCAGACATCACACTTGTTGATAAGGTCAACAAACAGACCTATCTAATTGATATTGCAGTGCCTATCAGCAAGAACATGCAGAAAACTCACGCAGACAAGATCAGTAAATACACTGATCTAGCACACGAGCTCCAGAATCAGTGGAGGCAGGATCGAGTACGTGTTGTACCCATCGTTCTGTCTGCCACTGGTCTGGTGCCTCACACATTGCACCACAGTCTCAGCACACTAGGACTTCACAAAAACACTTATTCACAACTGCAGAAGGCTGTGGTACTCAACACTACACGCATAGTTAGGAAATTTATGGACACAAACACACATCCCTAATCATTCTTGCACACATCTTTACACTTGGCAGTATGTGCTTTGGTCCTTGACCCGCCATATTGTTTTTGCTGGGGAACCCCAAGGTTTGAAACATACAAACATAATAATAATAATAAATAAATTTTATTTTCTTTAATACAATATTGAAGTCCTGTTAGGATCTCCCATAAAGAGATCCTGTCAACAGGTGCTTAGATTATGTTATACAAATTATTTAATTACATAAAATAACAGTATATAAAAAATTACAAAATTTAATCACACAGAAAATTACAGATTTACAGTCATTGTTTTATTACTACTAAATAATAATAATAATAATAATAATAATAATATGATATATTCGAGTTGGGAAAATAAAAAATATTTAATATTAAAATTAGAATAATTAATATATCTATATCGAACAGCCAAAACTCAAAATGGGCCTTTCGAGTTTCGCAGAGCAAAGATTTCAATCAATCTTTTGCATTTTAGAGAAAGTTTAGTATATAAGAATAAAATTAACTTACATTACTAAATTTCAGTAAGTTTTGAATTTGATTTGATAACTGTCATCTGTTATTATTATTATTATATTTCTTTTTGTATTTTGTAAATAAATTTAAATATTACATACTTAAATATTTACATACTTAAAAACTAAAACTGACTGTGATATGTAATAACTGAATAAAAAAGAGCTGTCTGAGAATATTGCGTTTTAAAATTTTATTTATTTTAATTTCCACTTATGCCGCTGATGACGTGAGGATAGATTAGCCGTATCTTCACAGAAACAATGATATGGTTTTTATATTGGCTTTTTTCAACAAAGCAAATAAACTATTTTTATTTTTAAATTTTAAATCTTTCTAATGCAAACAATAAAAATTTCAAATTTCGCTAAAAAAAAAAAAAAGATCTACGTTGAAGAGGGTAAGAGCTTATTGGGCTCTCTGATGGTTAGAGAGCCCAATAAGCTCGAAACGGCCGTCCTGGATCTCACCTTGACTCAAAAAAAAAAAGAGAAGAAAACTCTCAGTATTTAAATTTCTGTAATTCGATTAATTTTAATCATATTAATGCATGCGCAAATGAAAGGATTAACTGAAAGGGTTAATAATATCATCGTTTAAGATATTCACAGAAATGCATGTGTAGATTTTTATGCTCTTCTATGGGAAGTCTTCTCTGTAAAAAATTAGCCCATTATATTTCTGGCTTTTTTTATCTGTATTCTCTTATATAAATTTTCCTGATCTGTGTGCAACGTAACGCACTCCCCCTGTGTTTAACAGAGGAGAGATGCCCTATAAATCTTACATATACCTTTCTGTGTGTGCTGGCATTTGCACTCGTCGGAGATTTTTTTGAGTGAGCCGGTATTTTCACTAGCCAGCTTTATGTTGCATTCACGAAACAGAGACAACATCAAAGTACTCATCAAAAAAAAAAACAAAAAAAGATGGTCAAGGTCATTTGCTAAATGACGCTAGAATTTTCACTCGCAATGTGACTATAATCAAGCCTTCCAATAAACAAATTAATTTATGTTCCTAGCAATGTATTCATTTTAATTTTCTGTTGGTCATATGTAAGACGAGCAAATCCTCTATCTAGATAAAAGCCGTCACATTGTTATCCCGTCATTGTTGACGGGGCATGTATGCTAACCTACTATAATAAGTATCAAGCATAATGGATAGCACACACTGTCACCGCATTATATAGTGACTTGCCTATACCCTTTACAATAGTAAATCCACTTCAGATGTTTTATGTTTATACTAATAAACATATATACATTGTGTATTAGTACATTCACTTTGTATTAGTATCAAGGGGAGCAAATGCCATCCAATTACGAGAAAGAAATACGAATATATGATAATGGTTTTTCAGGTAATATTTTTATATCATAACCAATCTTTTTAATTCATCGACAAATCATTGAAGAAAAAGTATTGATAATCTCATCTGATGAGGCCTATTAAATACGAAACAACGTTGCAAAAATTCCTATATTTAAACAATCCTCCATTTTTCTAGCTAAAATGAAGTTAGGAAACGAAAATAAATTTTAAAACTATTCTTTATGTTATATATTTATAATTGTTATATATGTTATATATTTTCTATATGACATACAGCCAGAAGTCGCACCAGCTAAAATTACATCAAAAAAGGCGTTTTACAAGGTTCAAATTTTATTTTGTTTATTCTCGTTGATTTGAATTCGATCTTAAACAGAGTGACATCGTCATCTGGTGCCAACCAGCAAAGTTCGATTTATGCTTTATAGAAAAACGAATTTTATGATTTGGTCCAATTATCAAACTCATATGTATTAGTCATAAATTTCAAAAGTTTTCAAAATACCGAGAAACAGGCAAAGAGTTGTAGTAGGAAACAGATCACCATAAAGTGAAAAAGTAATAAGAAAATAAAAAAAAAATATATAATAATAAATGATATCAAATTAAATAGCAAAAAAAAACACAGTTATCTATATTAAAAAAAAATACGAAGCAACAAACGACCTCCTTTTGTAATTATTTTTTTTTTTCATTAAATATAAGGAACAAAATTACTTAAGTTTTTTTTTAACAATATATACTCTATATATATTCAATATATACAATAATATACCAAGGAATAAATAGATCCTAATGCATTTATATATTATGCTATTAAAAATATTATCACTGCATAATAAACCAATATATGTAAATTAAAAAAAATTGATAATATAGAAATTTAAAATTAAAATTATAAAATTTTTAATGGATATCAATTTAAAAAAAAAAAAAAGGGACTGTTCCTACTAGAACAGAAACTTACATTTGTCTTAATTAATAATCTGTCTTATTCCGAATTTAGTAAAAATATATTTAGTACACCATATATTCACTATATATTAAATATACAATAAAATACGTATCTCTGAAAATTGCATAAATGGCTTGAAATAAAATATAATTTTAATTTTAACCAAAATTTAATTAAAAATGTTGTTCTAACTTAAAAACAAATATAAAATTAAAATATTGATTGAAAATAAATACATATACAAAACGATGGTAGAGATGGGGTTCTTAAGTACGTAAGCAATAAAGGCTTTAATTTTTATTAATCATAAATAAATGATTAAAAAGGTTACTATCTGAACAAGTAGGCTATTTGACTATTTCAAGATACGTATTTCGTATATTCGGAATACTTGTATTGGTAATTTAGATTATAATTACTTTTGAAGAAATAATGGAAGCATAGAAAATAATAAATAAAAGTGTGATACTGACTTTGCAACACGATCTCAGTGTGGTTTAAATGCTAGATATGAAGATATTTCTAGTAACATTAAAGAATGCTATTTAATGTTTTAATATTCAAGAACAAAGATTAAAAATGATTAAAATTATTAATTATTGAATGTATTATAAAGATTACCCCTCACAAATATCTGATTTATTGCAGGCTTTCTTTAAATATCACTTACAGTAAACCATGTGAGGAAGGCAGTCCCTCAGGCATTGGGACTGAGAACTTGAAAAAATAGGGGAGAAAGGGTATAAGGTAAGTGGGGGTACGGAGGAAAGATTACAACAGTGTTTGCAGAGCTTGACCTCATTATTATCGGCTTTAAGTAACTATATTTCCGAAGAGCTGAATTCTCAAAATACTAAAAAAAGATCACATAAGGTCTTTTTTTAATTCCGTAACAATACCCTGATACCCTTTCACCCCTATTTTTTCAAGTTCTCAGTCCCAACGCCTGCTGGGACTGCCTTCCTCAAATGGTTCAACTGTAAATAATTTCAAATGAATAACTTAACAAAAAAACATCGAAATATTTACGATTTAATGAAGCTGCTTGGTTACGAAAGACTGAAATACTTTAGTTTAAAACTAAACTTTAAAGTAGAATTGAAATTTTACAAGTTGTGACATTACTTAAGAAAATTCGTCCAAATATAATGTTTTGCAGAACGAAACTTTTCGAAAGCTGCGCCATTTTAGGATGAATGAAAGCCTAACGGGAAAAATTGTAATTAATAAAACATGAAATCTAATGACGCTTGAAGTGTAGAACGAACATACAATTTAAATTTATTTATTTACTTATTTATTTATTCATTTTTTACTTTTTATTTATTTTTTGATTTACTGTTATATTTTTTTAAAATAGTTAATGCCTCATTTCATTCTTGTAGCAAATAGAAAATATGGAGGGCGAAAACAAAAATTCACTGAGAAAGAAATTTCATTATTATCAAAAGAATCTATTATATTATCCCAAGCAAAATAAGTAACAAGAATTGTAATTATAATAACAATAATTAAAAATGATAAAAAAAATATAAAAACAATTCAAATATAAAAGAAAAAGCAAAAAAAAAAAAATAAAAAAAAAAATATAGAGCTTAAAGATAAATAAAATGCTACAAAAGTCTTTCGAAAAAAGTTTTTGATTTCCAAGATGGCGCCTTTTAAAGGGTCAAATTTTGACTTTTTCTCAATTTCAACGAAAAGTATAAAAGTTGGAAGAGAACTTTATATTGAGAAAATGTTGGTATTTGAAAGTTCTATCGAGCGGTATATCAGTCATGAACAAACGTTTCTGCGTTTGGAAGATACAGGCAAAAATAAAGTGTTTTTGCGGCAACCCCCCGTGTGAGTGCCAACGCGCAATATAACTGAGTTAAGCGGAGAAGCCCACAACGAGCTGGGAAGTCGTGTATTCTCCGATCTCCATATTAATTTGCTAAAGAAATAAAGGCTTTTTTTTTTTTTTAATGCTATACATGCAAGGGTTCCGGAGCGAAGCGACGGTACCCGTCTAGTAAATAAATAAATAAATAAATAAATAAATAAATAAATAAATAAAGCCTTGGCGTGCCATTTCCGAATACACTCTCCTTATTATGTCCCTTACTCCTTTCGTACTGATTGGATATACATTAAAATCTGTAAGAATCTTTCTTATAGTAACCTAAATCTACCTCTAAAGTTTCAGCTCCCTACGATAGGTAGTTTTCGAGTTATAGTGATCACAGGAGGACGACAGGATGGGCATATCACATCAAATTGGATTGTAGAACTTTTTTTTCATTCTAAATATGTTTTCTTACCTATATTTAGTATAAACGTAATAAATTGTATCAAATCCGTAATATCTTGCGGTAGCGAACTACCTTAAGAGGAAATCGTGTTGTGCAAACACAATACAATCATTTGCGAAACGTTTTTCACATTTATGAAACTTCAAAAATATCAGAACATTCAATTATTCTATATACATGATGGAGCCAGTGACCCCTCAATAACTCAAAGTAGGCATTCTTATTTGAATTAATTGCTTTTCTTTTACCCATCAGAGGGTTTGTTATTTACTTTTTTTTCTTGTTTCTTTCGTGGTCATATACCTTTTGTGGTAGCCTCAGTGCTATCCAAGGATTTGAATTCCACATTTGATTCTTGTTTTTAATTTTCTTACTTTTAGTTATTGAGGGGTCACTGTCTCCACCATGTATTCTCAATACCTCCCCTCGTACGCTTTTTGATTAAATTATTCTGTCTGCAACTATTTACGACTCAGGCAAAGTGTATGAAATCCACAAATACAAAATTTAATCGCCCTGGGTTCCGCATCTTTTGGGGCCTCTTGCTGTTTATAATTTGTAATAAAAACAGAAAAAAAAAATTGAGAAAAATACATAAACACTTTGAGATATTTTTGTCAAAGTAGCAGTAATTTAAAAAAATAAAAAATTCTGGTTTTAGCAACATAGGAATCATAACAATCTTAGGACCCTGCCAAAGTTTTCTTGCCCAGGGCCTCGCAAACATTAAGAACGGCCTTACCATACATACATAGGAAAAAGTGGAAGATTGATATATAAAATGAAAAATAAATACATAAATAATGTTCGTTTTCAAAAGCGAGAACCAGAACTCGAAGACGATTCTACCTCGCAAAGGGGTGATACGCTGAGATGGGCATTTTTCTAAGAACTGTGTTTGTTTTTTTTAGTACCTGTTATTTTTGCAATAGTATTTATTCCTTCCATAATTCTTTCCCGAAAAGCGCAAATAGAACGCAGCTACTAGTAAACTAACACTGACAAAAATTAAACATTTATTTCTTCTCACCCCTATTTTGAAGAAATAGAAGGAGACCTGACGCATGCGCAAAAGCGTTGAAGGCTCTCGTAAACAAACCGAACAGTAAATAAATAAATAAATAAATAAGTAAATATCAGTGAATAATAAATATAATAACAATAATAATTACTAATATTAATTAATTAATTTCAATCTTGTGTTTTATTATGATATAAATTTCAAGTTAAAAAAATAAATCACTTTTATATTATACAATGTTTTATGCTACAAATAAAATTATATCATAGTAAGTTTAAATACCGTTTAATATATTAATTAAGTCCACAAAATATAATATCATATTCAAATTATAAAACATAATTTATTATAAAGTATTAGACTACAACTATACAAATAACTATAGAAATAATAAATATATAACTGAAATAAAGCTTTTATATTACAATTTATTTATTTATTTATTCATTTATTAAATTTATACAATTCAGTCCCGTTAGGAATTCAAATTCCTATCAACGGGTGATGTTATTTTATTATAAACTGTAATAATTTAGGCTACTTAATTTTTATTAATAAATATTAAATAACTTTCTGGATGAACACAAGAATTAAAATATCTACGCGATACATCATATCAATCGCTAGAACAGCTAGTGACATCTAGTAACCATTTCCAAAACTTCTAGTTGACATTCCTTCCACTAGATAGTAGCACCTCGTAGGCTCCTATATTAGCTTTGGGAGAGCAATTCTTTACTCTTCTGTAGTTTTTTTTTTTTTTATTTAAAATTAAACAATCTTTCTTTTTTAAGTAAATGATCCAAGTTTTGATGACAATACATACTAACCAAATTACAAGTAAATGAATAAATAAATTAAATTAATTTTTTTTTTTAATTTTTAATGGCTCACGGACAATATACGATGTGAAACGAATATACTGTATATACCAAAGGGAACACAAGTAGAATTTAAAATCATAATGTTGAGCAAACATCTCGTTAGAACCGTAAGCCTAATGATTTGTTTGCTCCAAACTGCTTACTTTACGATCATTAGAACAAAAAATCTTTATACAAATATTCAAAAACAGGCCTCAATTATTGAACAAATATCTCAGCCAGAAATAATGATTCAGCTGTTTGGTTGTCATAAAAGAAAAAATCAACAAGATGAAGGTAAGATGTGAAAATGTTACTGATTTTTAGGCTATAAATTTTTATAATGTTTTTAATTAATTTTCTTATATTGTTTATAAAAAAGTAAGCAATATAAGAAAATTCTGTTAAAAAATAATAATAGCCAATTTATTTCACAAGTTTTTAATTAGAATCTTTCCAGAATTTATTCGTTTTTAATATTTTTGTTTCTCAAATATGATAATATGAATTTCCATTTAATATGTGCTTAACTGTAGCGAGGTAGTTATTAAGAAATTTTAAGGTTTTACGGCGTGGTAGTTACAGCATCCGTTGCTTGGTAATATACAGTGGGCCAATTCTTGATGGTTGCCATAAGCGTATACAGTAGAACCTCATTAAAACGGACTAATAGGAGCTGAAGGTTGTCCGTTTTAATGAAAGTCCGGTTTATAACAAATAATTCTTACAGGCGTGTAACGCAGCAAGGTGTACATCAATGAAAGAACAATAGTTAGCTATAAAAAGTGTTTATTATACATCAAATAAAAAGCAGCCTTCAACATAGTAGGCTGAATTGAAAAAGATGTGTACGTATACACTGCATTAATCTTTAGAATAAGAAGGTCCTGGTTCAGGTTGATTGCTTACATTCATTGGTTTGAAAAAATAATTTATTTTCTGCTGGGTTTATTTGCTGATTATTTCTTCAGTTAATAACTGATGGAGATGCCGTAATTGTTCATAATACGCAAACACATTTTCATTCGCCGATTGTTCAACAAATTGAATAACAAAATTGAAATGTCTTTCACTTCGCTCACCTTAATTGTAGGCTGCCAATTTTTTTTTTTAAACTGTCCGTTATAAGCGATGTCCGTTATAATAGGGTCCGTTATAATGAGGTTCTACTGCACTGTATAATGGAAGTACCGAGGATGGGTTCTTCCCCCTCCTCCCCCAAATTTGAAGAAAACCATTCTTTCTTTTTTTTTTTCCTATTGTTATTGGTGATCTGCTCCCTAATTAAAATATGTGATCTTTCTCCCCGAAAATAAAAATCTTGTGTATGCCACTAACGTTTACAATCAATCGCAATTAAAACAGCTGCACTAGTTTCAGTGATTTTTTATATTTTTTTTAATATTAGTCCGCCCTTTTATGTTATGTGTTTGTAATATATTTTCAAAGTTTATCTGTTCGTCTCTCGGAGATACACTTCACCCCACTTTTAGCTGCTGTTGTCAAATAGTATCCTAATGCTTTTTCTAGTATTAGGCTATGTTAATGTTAACAGAACTTGAAAAGAATGCATATTTTAATGGCAAACAAAGACAACTTTTCCTGTAGAGAATGTCATGAACTTCCGTCGACGGCATCCGAAGAAATACACTCTTCAAGTGCCATTTGGATGAAGAGAATTAGAATTGATTCAAATTTCACAGTGAAAGTATTTTTATTGAACAATAGCAGCATCGCTGTTACATTTTTTGTATTTGTGTTGATGAATGGCTGAAATAGTAAACTCCCGATTTCCGCGGAATTGGATGGCGCGGCAACCGCGGATAATCCGAAATAGGACGAAATAGGACTGAATAGCTATGCAACACTATCAGATCAGTAGGAAAAGTTTGTTGTTCAGATAGCGTAATTATTTTAAGCAGAGGGAAATATAGCAATATAGTCACGACTTTGAAACATGTGTGTGTTTTTGGTCCTATTATATCGATATTTTGTTTCTTCGCGTTAACAAAGTTCCTCTCTTGGACCTTCAATAGGTGATCATTCAAATGTCTCTCGTGGTAAGACGTGAAGTTTTGCATGAGAATGACTCATACCACTGTTTTTGGGATGAGCGATTTATATTCTAAGCACATTTTAGTGCGGTTCTGAGCGTTCGAGGTCACGCACTTCCCTTTTAAATATTTTACTTTCCTAAACATTAAAAGTCATTCTTGTTTATTATATTTACTTATTGTATTGATTTATTCTTATGTAAGGCAAATGATCAACTGGGTACTTTTACTATCAATGGCCTAAAACAATGCGTTGAAAGAAAGAAGTTGTTGGGAAAGATCCTATGGCTGCTAATTTTTGTTGGAGGAATCACTTTGGCTGTGTTTCAGTCTCAACCAATATTAAAAGATTATTACAGGTAAGATCAAGTCAGTTTACTATACAGTAATTATGGAAAACAAGCAAATATCTTTTTATTAAACTTTCTGGTTGTAAATAAATAATTTTTGACTGCAAATTGTACAAGTAGGTTTATTTTTAATCAATGTCGATCGTAAAATTTTCTTTACATCTGCCATTAAACCACGCAATCTCCAAGAATTATTGTTTATAATTATTATTTTATTCCGACATCTTTAACTCTGCTGGTCGAGTTTTTAGACAAATGGCGATGTTTAGTCCTTAGTCCGAAGCGCTTTTAAATGATAAGTTTCGGTTTCGTTTCTTTCGCATTAAAGCGCTTATGAACAGATACCTTGTATTGTTATAATATTATTGTTGTATGTTAAATCATAGCAAAACAAAGTGGATATTATCTACTTTAGTGGCAAGTGAAAAGAAGCATTTGGAATTGCCAATGGATTAGGATGCCGTGAGATTAACGCACACTTCTTGGAACTGAGGGTGACATGACAGTGCTCACTACCTGCTCACTATTCCTACGAAAGAAACATTTTATATTTGCTTGAAAGGTTTTTCAATCAAATTTTTTATATAATAACAATGTAAAGAATAGAAATAAGGGGGCAAAAATATTTAACTTACTGTGAGCTGAAGATGTTGTTGCGAGGCGTCAACAGCTCCAGAGCGAAGTGGTGTTTGCCGATTAGCTGTAGGTTAGGTAAATTGAGGTATCACCCCCTCCAGGATTTTTAAATTGAAAAATTTTAAACTTTAGCTTTGCTGGGTTAAAATAGAAAATTAATGTTATAATAATGCAGTGGTGATAATACATAATGACGAGTAAATATGATAAATTTAAAGACATTTATCAAGTTTACTAAATGTGCGGTAATCACACGGAATCATAATAGGACGACACTGAATGATATATGAAACGTAGAAAAAGCTGAATGATGGCTTATTGTTTGTTACTGTAACGTACTCTAGTCAAAATACTAGCGTATTTCCTTCTGTTACAGATATTCCTCCATTCAAAGACGAAGTATTCAAGTGAAGAAAACCATTCCGTTTCCTGCTGTCTCTGTTTGTTCCAATAACCCTGTTCGTTGGGAGTCACTTAAGAGGGAACACAACATCTTAGTGGAACAAGTGAACAAAACCATTCAGGAGGATCTGAAGAACAACCCATTTTTGGTAATTCCTTTATTTATCCTATTTTCCTAGGAAACTGAGACTTCCTGAAATTAGCGAACAGATCCTCTTAAAACTTGGCATGCCTGTTTATGGATAAGATACAATCTAACTTTGGGGCTGCAAAATCAACGAGTGACGAAATTTCCACAGAGAAACTTTAAAAAAATAAAATCATAAATTTCTAAAACAATATTTATTTATACATTTATTAATTCTAGGATTAACGTAGGATTAAAAGTAGTTGGTTTTAGAAAAGTGGTTGGTTATTCACTAAACGAGGACTAAACATGAAAAATTTATGATTTGTCAAAAATAATTTAAAAGTAAAGTTATATTTAGCGTTTCTATTACTTTCAGAATTTAATAAAAACGAAGAAAAAAAAGGAAAAAATGTTCTTTTATGAATTTCTAAAAGTTTCTAACTTATGAATTTTGTTGAACTGTTTTGAGCTATTTGAACTTATAATGTAACGAAACGTCATGCAGCCTGAGATGCTTGAAAGATTTAAAAAGTAAAAAATTCACTGTCTAAATTAAAGTTAGGAATCCTTTTCAAGAAATTTTGAGATGTTTTTCAAAGAAATAATATATTTCCATTATTCTTCTTTCTCAGTTATCCTACACATTTTCTTATTTTTTTTTTCTTTTTCCTCAGCCTTCATTTATAAAAGTGTCTATTCTCTACACGAAATTGAAAGATTACAGCGAAAATCACAGGCAAATTCTTGGCATTGACTATGATTTTATGAAAGACTGTAAATGGAACAGTAGAACTTGTTCTAAAAGGTTTGTTATTTCCGTATCCTATGTGTTATTAATAGAACAATATCGTAATACCATAGACATGTTAAATCTAATGCGAAATGTTATTTGTGTCTTATTAAATAAAATTTAAAGAACAGTGTTGTTGAATAAAATAAGTTCATAGAATTAGGAATAACTGTAGCCCTGCGAACACCATCCAACTTTGCACAAACTTAGTCGGTCGATTTTGACGTCACGAGTTGGTAGAGACAGTTTTGAGCCCGTTTTTCAGCGACTTGGCACCAACTTTAGTCGGCCGATTCGAGTTGCTTGTGCAGGACCAACTCGGGAAGTTGATTGGAAGTCGGTCGGAATTACCCAATCACAGGGCAGCGTTGGAACACGTCAGTCGTGACGTGACGCCCATGGAAAGAAATGGCGTCTAAAACGATGTTCACCGATTCGAGTCGAAGACAAGCGCGTACCCAATGAATATCAGAGTACTGCGAGTTCCTTTCATGCATAAATAAAGTTTATACTGAAACGCAATAATTGTATGCGGCAGAATTTATCAGAGAGGTTTCAAACCTCAATTTTTTTAGGTTTTCCACAGCTGCTGGGGAAATGCATTGTATTATGGGATTGCTGTTATCATGGCCGACTCATTTACGAGTTGGATGATGTTCGGGGCTGACAAAAAGTTGGCCGACTAAGTTTGTACAAAATCGGATGGTGTTCGCGTAGCTTATGACACCTCTAGAAAACAAAACTAAAAACAAAAATACATATTAAGAATAAAATTCAGGGAAATCATGTGCTGTCCTCCGACAGCCTCAAGGAATTTTCCATGCGCAATTAAAATAAGAAAAAGCGCCTAAAAAACTGTCTCACTTCTTTCAATGTGTTCATGCATTTTTTAGGCGCTTTTTCTTATTTTAATTTTGCATGGAAAATTCATTGAGCTATCGGAGGACAGCACATGATTTTCCTTTATTTTATTAGCGACCCATTGGGGAGCTATTGGTGATAGCGATCAAAAATCGGTAGCTATTGCGTTTGTCCTGTCTGTCCACCCCTAACAACTCCCGAACGGAAGGTCTGATCGACAAACGATTGCCCCATCGTGTTCAGAGGCTCAAACATCATAGGAAAGGGGTATTTTCAAGGCCCCCTCATCGTGTTCGAGATTTTTGGCATTGTTTTCATTGTACCCTTCTAAAAACTCCCGAATATAAGGTGGGATCGACCAACGGACTTCACCGTGTTCAGGCGCCCAAACAACGTAGGAATAGTGTACTTACAGGGGCCAAGTCCCCCCTCCCTTGTTCGAGATATTCGGCATTGTTTTCTGCTATTAGCTTCAATATTAGAAATACAACCATCTAAATTCAGTTATTAGCAATAGCTTGATGGTTAAGATTTCAGATTCATATACTGAAGGTTCTCAGTTCAAACCCGTATATCTTACTTTCTTTTCTCTTAATTTTCTTTTTTTCAATATCCGCGTGGTTTTTTTTTTCCTTATTTTCCTAATTTTTTTTTCTACGTTTTTTTTATTTTTCCTTACATTAATGTACTTCCATTTTTATTATTATTTTTACATGTTTTATATTACTATGGGTCGCCCTTAAATTTATGCTTTAGCACCACTTTCACTTATATTCACCTCTGTATTGAGACTTGGTCTGTTTACAAGTGACTATTCCCAGCTGATGATCACCAATTTAACGAGAAACAGCTGTTTTGTCATTTGTAAAATAACTTCCTAGTTTCTAATTATTTTTTTTTCTTCAGATCCATCAGGAAATTCAATAATCTTTATTATGGAAATTGCTTTACTTTCAATCCCTCTTTTGATCCGGAAAATGGACTTCAAACTGGAATCATGGGAGGTAAATTAAACTATAGATATTTTTCCATTTTTATACGTGACTCTTAAGAAAAAAAAAGAGGAATAATTACATTGGGTGGTCCAGATTATTGCAGAGTTTTAAGATCTACACTAAACTAAGTACTTCTCCCAAGAATATACAGGGTGTCCCAGAAGGACAGATCAATTTTCTGTCGCACCATCGTTCTAAGAGAGAGGCTTATATGAGATAGAACTATGTGAATGTATAGTTTCAAAAGTATTGATAAAAAAGAGAGGTTACATACTGTTTCTAATATTTATTGATCAACTGACAAATTGGTTACAGTTTAAAAATTCCACCGTCAACAACAATGCACTTTTCACGTCGCCTGAACACTTGGCATGTTGCTTGCCTAAATGAATCTTGACGTTCCTTTAAAGAGACATGAAATTCCATTATGCGATCGAGCAATTTGTCTCGTGTAAATAGTCTTCTGTTCATTTCGCTCTTCATCTAACCCAATAAGTCAATAAATCTAATAGGTTTAGGTCCGGAGATCTTGGTGGCCAGGTAATGGCGGAAAGGAAAGACAATATTGCGAAATCAAATATTGTTTTCAAACAGCTGTTTCAGATTAGGATACACATTCATATAAACATTTTTTGTAAAATACCAAAATAACAGACACCATAAACTCCTGGAAAATTGACCTCTTCTTCTGGGACACCTTGTATTTGTCATTATTAGTTATATTTTTATATATTTATAAATTCATTATATTTTCAAATAACAAAACTCATCTGATGCTTGACGAATACTCAATTACGAGTTTTCGTTTTTACGAGGAATGGTTTTACATTATATTTTTATTTCGCTTTTTTCATTTTTACAACACTTTTTTATGCTTTTTATAAAATATGGATTCTCTTATATGGTACAACGCAAATCTACTGGAGCCATAGTTACTGTTGAGGACTGAACATGTAATGAAACACAGAAATGGAACAAAGATTTGGTAAAAATAATTCACAAAATTTAAATTACTTTACTGATTTAAGTTAATTTAATTTTATCCTAAACATGTAATGTCAAGATAGAATAAATTAACAACGTATTTCACATAAATTTCGGCCCAGTTCGCGTAGTGTGCTGTCAACAAAGTAATATTTTCTAAATTAAACTGATTATGATAACAAAACAAAATCTTTTTAAACCATATTAGATATCGTCTTTAAACTTATTTAAAAATTGAAAAATAAGACAATTGGACATTTCTATATTTAAAAAAAAAAAAAAGAAAACTTTAAGATTGATATGTTTTTAAAAAAAGAAGACTGCTTTGGAATTGAAGATTTATATTTAAAAGACGAAGAAAGCTTAAAGATTGGATATGTTTTCAGGAAAAGAAGACGGTTTTGGGATTGAATTTTTTGAAGTAAATAATAAGAAAGATTTAGGATCTTTTTTAAAAGAAGTTAATATTTAAGATTTTAAAATTATTCAAAAAATTCAAAGAATGAACAATTAACAATTATTTGAACTATGAATTGGTCATATAAAAGTGAGGTGAACATTATGATTCACGCTTTTAATTTGTTAACACGTTTTGGAATTGTTTATTTTTTGTGATTTTAGTGTTTGGGAAGGATGGAAATAGTTCTCTCTTCCCAGGAGATTAAAAAAGGCTTGAAAAAGTAAGACGATTAGTCTTACGAAATATCGCCTAAGTGATGTAAGGAGAATTAAATGATTATGATAACATTTTCTTTTTTTTTTAATCACCAGAAGCCCAAAATGATTTTGGGTTCTGAACCTATTAGCTTTTCCTATTTGCGCTTTACAAGTTCAAACTGAGTAATGAGTATGTTAATATCATTTTTTTGAATTTCCAATAATGTTTTGACACCGAACAATAACACAGTATTTTTGAGTGGAATTACATTGGCTTGTAAAACCAATGTAAAATTTTTATATTTTAAGTCCATTTTTGCAAAAAAAATAAATTCCCTTGTATCAAAAGTCAATTTGTACTGTTCTTCATATTATTTTTAAATATTTCAAATATAAAATCCGAAAATCTTAAGGTGATATATTGCATAGTTTTGTATGTATTAAAATTTAATGACATTTATTATAGAAAGATGTTAGTTCACTATAAAAATGCCAGTATCTTTCACATACATACATACATACATACATATACATATACAGCAAACAATTGAAAATATTTCTTCCATAGTAATTAATATTTTATATGTCTATATTTAGGATTATCTCTGGTGTTGTCAGCCGAATGGAGTGAATGTTTTCCATTCATTACAAAGAAACCACCAATTCTTATAAGTTTACATCCGGTTGGAACAGCACCGATCATAGACGATTTCTCCATCAGAGCCTTTCCTGGAGATGATATTAGAGTGCAGCTATCAATGGTAAGACATTCTGCTTGTCATTTTAAGAATTGATTTTAAAACTTAAAATCTATAAAAATGCAATGTTTTCAACGGAAATAAAACAAGGAAGGCGAAAAATATACAGTATCGGGATCTGATACTTTTAGCAAATCACTTCTAGAAAAATTGAGTATTAAATATTAAAAACGAAATAGGAAATACACTGCCTTACAGTCAAATAGAAATTCTACGGTTAATGAAAACAAACTCTAAATTCAAAAAAGTACTGTCGATTCTTTTTAGAACGACAAAAATTGGTTCAAGGAAATTGTTATTGGCGTCCTAATTTCTACATAGTATTTTTAACAGTAGAATTCCCTACCTTAACCTCGACATCCCTGACTACAATCCATCCATCCATAGTTTTCTGTCCGGAGACAGGTCCAGTTCTATAGAGGTCACATGGAATTTCCAGAAACACCTGAGGAAAGATACTGGGGGTGGTTTCCCGTTGCCTGCCCCCAGGACGCCATTACGGAATGACTTGAGACCGAAGATAAAGTGAAGAAGAGGCTTACAACACAGGAAAGGAAATTGAAACATCCAAGCCACTGCTGGGATTCGAACCCAGGTACTGGCGCACTGGCCACAACGGCAGACCGCCGCCGAGACCGCGCGGCCACGCCAGCACGGCCTGACTACAATAAGTAATTTAAATTTAAACAAATTATATATTTTAAACTAACAATTTCAACAATAAATACATAGATTTTACTATACTAACTGAATGAGCTTTTAGGACATTGGTTTACTACAAGTAAGTAAAAAAAAGTCGAAATCTGTTCACGGGTTTTTAGGCGGCGAGCCTTAGAAGTAAGGGGGTGGGACCTGAAAGCTGTAATGGGGATAACAGCCGTACATTGTAAGCCTTTGAGCTAAAACGTTTATAGGTGCTAGATACCCTTAAGGATTCGGTTGGTATTGTATTTCAGCCAAATCGGATCAGCCGTTTCAAAATGGCGGCCGATAGAAATTTCCACTTTTATGAAGTTTTTCCTATCTTCAAAACGTCAAACAGCTTTTCTCACAAACTTTTTAGAACTTTTAGGGCATTGGTTTAACTACAAATAAGTAACAAAAAAGTCGACATCTCTTCACGGGTTTTTAGGGGTCAGGTCTTAGAAATCGGACATGACCTGAAAGTTGTAAACGCAGTTTTAAACATCTTTCACCTTCGGAAAATCCACTTAACCGCTGTGGAAGAGCGGCCCAGATATTTTATATTCAAATAATACAGCTGTGCACTAGATATTCTAGTACGTTAGTTATAAGCAGTTTAAAATCATTTCATTAAATTAATATGTTAAATAGAAATAATATAAATATACAGTATCAAAATGCTTAATTTGTAATTTCTTTATGACTTAAAGCTAACCTAATAATTTGCTTTTAAATGTCGATATCTATCGATTAAAATGATGTAAAGTCTCTATGAAAAAGCGATGTAAACACTTGAAAATGAAACTGAAGTGGTTAGTTACATAAAAGCGCTATATTTAAAGGACTACAAAGCGTTGGTTGTGATTCATAGCTTTTATAAATTATTTTAAAACTACGGGTGAATAAAATGATTAATCCTAAAGATTTATTATATAATTTTAAACATTTATTGGAATGAAAGCTATTTTTGTTGTGTTGCTTTTTAATGAAAATAATCAGATATTATTAATATTAATAAGTTAGTAATAAAAATCGAAGCGTAAAATAAGAAAAAGAGATATCATATTCATTAATCCAATCGAAAACTAATTTAATTAACACAATTTTCTTTGTGAATTTTAATTTTTCTCTAACATTAGACATAAACGCTATGATCACATAGAAGGCGTCTCCATCTGGCGAGAAACCTTGGAACTGTGAAGTTCCCTCGAAAGCCCATAGATGGCGTTTATTTTTTAACCGGAGTAATTAAACAATTAAAGTCTCTGTCCTAAAGCGTTTTAATGCAAAAGAAACGAAACTAAATGTGTAAATTTAAACAAAGCGATTCTATTTAGGGAATAAAGATAAAAAGTTAAGATTGAAAGCTCTTCCAGCGTAATTTACAATACCAGAATGCAATCACAGTTATTGAAAACGAACAAAAAGGACTCCCTTAATTTTTTGGTCATTAATTACAAATTTAAAACCCTTTAATTTACGAATATTTAATTAATAAAAGTTTCAAACACAAACTTACGTTTTGTATGTTGTTAATATTATACTTCCGAAATATTTGCTGTATTATAACACTGAAAAACAATCTATTAATTAAATCAATTAACCAAAAATGCACCAAAGTAAACAAAAGATTTCACCTCTCAGCTATCAACAGTGGGAGTGTGGAATGGCCGTTTCGTCCTCTTCATGGACTCATCAGCCACACATAGTTGATGAGAAGCCTTGTCTGATGAGTCCATAAAGAGGACGAACCGTCCGTCCCACACTCCCACTGTTGATAGCTTAGAGGCGAAATGTTTTGTTTACTTTGGTGCCTTTTTGGTTTATTGATTTGTTTATAACAGGTCAGTTAAAATTTCTTTATAATCTAAATGAATTAATTACAAAGATTTTATGAGTAAGTTGTTTACTAGAAATAACAAATAATTTACTTTAAACATATAACAGACACTACGCATAATTCAATACCAAAGACATATAAGTATATTAAAGGTCTTTATTCAATACCATAATGTTAAATGAAAATTGAAATTTAAACAACAATGTAAACATTAAACGTTCTTTAACGTGCGGAGTGAACAATCAAGAAACACAATGGACACAATGAACTCCTTTGCGTAGTTTGTGCGTGTCCATTGCGTTTCTTGAACAATGTAAACATTTAATTCTATATAAAATGATGTTACAAATGAATTCTATCATGTCCTCTACATATTTAAGATTTTTTAATTTATAGCGGCTTTTTATGGTATTCCTAACAAAATTATGTGAACATACATTTTCAAATAGAATAAAACACTTTTTTAAAGCTTTATCCTTCAGTGCGAAGATTAAATTCAGAAAAGTATTTCAGTCAATATTTTGACTTATTTTCTCATGATTTGATGCACAATAATAAGATTTAAATGAATAAGAATTGATTCAAATGACATTGAGTTTTTTGCTAAAGCGTTTTATAGTAGTGAAATGAAACTGAATTTGTAACTTAGCCTTAAAGCGCATTATCTTAGGATATGAGACATTTCCATGATAATCAAAAAAAACCAAAAAAAAAAACCTCCAATTCCATTTTTTTTGTGCTTGTAGACCTAGTTTGTTGGTTTTAATTGTTGAGCGTCATTTGCCATCTGAAGAATATATTTCTCTTCCTCTCGTACGCCATTTGGGTCTTGCATTGGCTGAGGAGAGCCTAATAAGCTCGAAACATCTGTCCCAAGGTCTCGGCTTGACTTAAAAGACATTCCATTATCCTTTATTTCCTGTTCCATCTGATTTAAAGCCGTCAACACTCAGACAGCAGCTGCAGTAAACAAAATCTTACGCTGACACTATGTAAAAAAAAATACCCAAATTCGTAAAATGGAAGCTGTGCTATAATATTTGGAAAGCAGCTGCAGAACTATGCTGTGAAGGCTTCTTGAATATAATGTTAGGAAACTTAAACTGAAGCAACGGAAAAGAAAAACCTCTTTTATTGCAAAGATCAAAATATTAGTAATAAATTACGGTTTGTTAAATACAATATTCACATCTTTCCGATTGTCAATTGTTTGTTGAATGAACCAATAGTAAATGACAATGCATTTGTGTAACAATGAAAGCGTACAAATTATGTAGAATATAGTGGGTTTGTGCATAAAACAAGGTAGGGAAAGCGATTAGAAAACCAATCACAATGCTTCGCAACGTCTTCTGATAAGAAAATAATTTCATTGATATTGCTTTAAATTCCTTATTATTATAAATGTGATTGTTGCGAATGCAAAAGGCGCAATTGTTGCGATTGTTGTGATTGTTTTAGAGCTGTATTGTAAATGTGATTGTTGCACATGCAAAAGATTGTTGTGATTGTTGTGATCGTTGCTAATGATAATTTAATGATATTTTAATGATATGTTAATGAGATTTTAATGATATGTTAATGAGTTTTTAATGATATGTTAATAAGATTTTAATGGTACTTGCCTACGTGACAGACAAAACGGGAATGTAAGTCTGTTGATCTTATCAGAAGACTAAAAAGTGCCAAGAAAAGTGAATGTTAAATATGGAAATAATAAGACGGGATTTATTTTTTCTCCGAAAAACAGTTTAGGAATCACGTAATACACAAGGTCAATTGATTTAAATACATAAGTCAAATATAAATGTGCAATTGTCATTTGTAGGCTCGAATTCTTTGTAAAAAGAATTTTGTGCATGACATCAAGGGTTAACAAACATGACATGATAAAACTAATGAAGAAACGGGTTTTTACTCAGTCTTACAGTTCTTTACTATTTGTATTCTTAAATCCTTTTCTTTGTTAATTGATTGTTTCATTTAAATACGATCTGTATGTTTTTAAAGCATGTTACTAGTATTTCTTGGTCATTCATGCAATCCAAATGCATTCATTTTAATTTGATATATTACTAATTTAAAAATATAAAAACTATATTGGCACTAATCTTAAAACATTTAAGACTTTAAAAAATCACACCGTACGTTTCAGAGTTTCACATATCAAGCTCCCTTCTCAAGTGGAAATCATTCATCTTTTCCCTATGAGTGTATTTGAAACCTTAGCAGACGACCACTTCCTGTGCATGTTTAAAGCAATTGTCACCAGGAGGTGTTTTTGTTAAATATGGGAATAGCCATTTCTGTCTGTTTAACATTCTCGGATAAGGAAAGGTTTTAGATAAAGATGAATGATTTCCACTTGAGAAGGGAGCTTGATATGTGAAGCTCTGAAACGTACGTTGTGGTTTTTTTAAAGTTTTAGATATTTTAAGGTTAGTGCCAATATAGTTTCTGTATTTTTAATTTTATGTAGGTTAGGCACGTTAAATTTGCTTTATTGATATATTACTATTTATTTTTACTCCAATGTAAAAACAGTCACATAAAAGCAATTCTATTTTTATGAAAATTATCAGAATAGTAGATGCTAAAACAGCAATGCTTGTTCTTTCACTCATTGAAATTCTTGTTTCTTTTCTTTCCCTAGTCCATTACCACTAGACTTCCTTTTCCGTTTCCATCCAAATGCGTTGATCCAATGGACTTAGAACTCAGAAGAGCCAGTGATTATTATGGTCATAATCATCCATTCATTTATTCCAGACAGGTAACTGTCTATATTCATTTTATTTAAATATATTCAAATGATCTAATCAGAAACATTATAAATTATAAATGTCCTACAATATTGGTACCGGAAAACTTGTGAATATTTAGAGTAAAAGAAAGGAATTACCTTTAATGAAAAATATTCCCCCAAATAATTACAGTGAATTAAAAGTGAATAGTGAAATTTACTGATAAAGCCTTTATTAAGTGCTTAAAAGAAGTTAACAGTTAAGATATCTCATCTTTTTTTATTTATAAACAATATTTCGTCAAGAGAATTTCTTCACTTCCTCAAGCTTTCTTCGAAAAATTAATAATACATAGATTTCAAATTTTACAATAAATATAAAAACAAATTACACATTTTGATATCCTTATTTTGTTTTAAATAATCTAGAGGCATTTTGACATGTTTACTTTGTTAAAAAAACAAGCTTTAACAATCTTTTGAATATTCACTTTAACAATTTTTAACAATTTACGTGAATTTTAATTTATTTTTTAGTACTTTTTTAAAACTTTCTATTGAATACTTATTTATTTGTAAACCTTTAATTGCGTAAATAAGGCAAAAGTTTTACAAATGAATAATATCAGCTCTCCTTTGTTTTTTCGCCTTCAACAAACATCAGAATACAGGGTGTTCCGGAAATGGTAGATAAAGCGAAGAGATACGGGTTCCAAAGATCATTTTGAGTCGAAAATGTTCTATGCCATTTTAGGCCTATTGTACGTAGTTTTAGAGTTAGGAAATGAACGCTTTGGGAATGAATCAAAGAAAGCCCAGTTCTGGCCATTTTCAGCATTTTCTTTAATTATCCTACCTGTTTTCAGTCATGACATTTGTTATTCGGATTGCTCTTTATAATAAACCTTTACCTTATTTACTTTCTAATGTGAACTGAGCTTTCTTTGATTCATTCCCAAAGCATCTAATGCCCGCACAACAGAATGTCATACAACATATTCGACTCTTCGCTTGTATCTCTTCACTTTGTCTACCATTTCTGAAACACCCTGTATATCTACTGTTCTCTTGTCATTCAATCCCTGAGTAATGAGTACTGCACCACTTAGCATTCTGAATCTCAGTTATCAACTTTCCTATCCTGTCTTATTTTCCTTGAGGCCTGCTTCGAAGCCATTTTACAGAAGCTCTCTTTGTCCTCTTGTATTTGCTGGAATCCTCGTTGGCCAAAACCAAGCAAGAAGCTTTTAAAGATTCAGAACATGACTTTGAACATCTGTGGTGGCCAATTTGATCGTAAGTAGAGATTATAATTTTCAGCGTGTGTAAAAGTAGATATATTCGTTAAAATGACGCCAACACACATAATTTAAAAATAAAAAAGATATAGAATTAAAACCACATGCGAAAGAAGATGTCTAGCATCTTCAGGTGCTGGTAATGACCAAATCACACCAGCATATTTTTTCATCATTGATTTGCTTCATTGAAATGTCAGTGAAGTGTTCCTATCATTGTGACCGATCACACGATCGAAGAATATATGATGAAATAGTGCATGTGATTGGCAGAGCACTAGCCAATCAGAGTTGAGCTCGATATTATGGCGAAAGATTCCCCAGTTACGAAAAGACGGTGTTTAATCTTTTTTTAGAGGTTAAAATCGTGTTTCGGCAACGCAATTTCGGTAGAATTTGAAATGACTTTTAGCAAGCTGTCAATCTGTTCGAAACTAATTGTATATTGTATTCAAGCATCTCTACTATTTAAGCGAATGCGAGGTGAAACAGCGGCAAATCATGACAGGCATCAGCGGACGTAACGAACTGAAGAAGAAATGAAATCTCTCTTTAAAAAGTTGTCATCTGCAGATTCTAACGCATAAAATTAATTTATTTCAGTAAAAATATTGCATATTTTCGAAAGATAATCTCCTCACTGTGATACTTATTTTATAAAAGCCTTCCGATTCAATCGAAACGGTGGGAAAATGGCGCCGGTTGACTTCTTCGTTCTTGAGCTCGTCTGTTCTGATTGGAGCTTTCACTAATTGCTATCGTTGAAAACATCGATCGGATAGAAGAGTTTCTAAATTTTTTCATCGTTGAAAACAATGATGAAAATGATCAAGTGAGGCAAATCACACGATCATAGACCTCAAAGATAGGGTCAATGATTGAAAACAATGATGAAAAATATGATGGTGTGATTTGGGCATAAGCAAATGTGCCTTCATTGTAAGCTTTTGAAGGTCGTCCAATTTGGTTACCATCACCTGAAGATGGTAAATGACTTCTTTCGTAAGTGAAACCGGTCGTGATTTTAATTGTATACATGTTTTATTTATTATTTTATTTTGAATCTTGTTTTCATTCCATTTTGCATGAATTTTTTTTCTGTAATATACTTCTAAATGTTATTAATCTGTTAATTTAAATATAGTGAAATTACTTTTATGATTTAACAAAGGGAATAAAAAGGCGCACAAATAACAACACTCAGCTTCTTCTTGGGAATCCAAGATAGCCTGTTTCTGGCAACAAAAATTTAAAAAGCAGCTCAGTGTTGTTATTTGTGTGCGTGTTTATTTCTTTTGTTAAGTTGTTGGTATGTACGTAAAAATTTCATAACTTACTTTTATGATTATTACGACTTGTAAGAATGAAAGTCACAAAAGAACATTTTCGATATTGTTAAGCATTTGTTAATAGCTAAGTCACACGGAAGAAGTTTCTGTGTGAGTTTTTAATCAGACACACTAGTAACTGTGAAATGTTACTGCGTGATTTGCTTCTGTTTTTTATGGCAGAACTGGATATAGAGAGAATCCTATTTTTCTGTCTCTTCTCATTAACAACAACCAATCACACGCTTCCGGAGTGATGACGTCACGCCACAACAGAAGTTTGTGCCATTTTTAAAATGTCGTGGAGTAGAAAAGTTGTTGAAACTTTGATTGATTGTTGAATTAAATCAATTAATATAAACACAACAGAACTTTGATTTTTTTTTCAGTGACAGAAAAGCAAGGAATAAACCAAAGGCAGAAAAGTAACACCGAAACTTCTTCCGTATGATTTAGCCTTAATAAAGTTAGTGGAAAGCATACGTAAATATCCTTGTTACCACTTAACAATGGTCTCTAGAAATCTAAGACTACAGATACAGTTCGTTTTGAATTTTTAAGACCACTGTTCCATGGCATATGTAACTTTGATGTATTAATTCTACTTATTAGATCATTACATTAATGAAAATATCATATAATTTTATAATATATAAAAACAAAATACACTACAGTGTTAGCCATCGCGAATGACCAAGAAATTTAAAACAGTCCATATTAGAAAACAAAAACAAAACCTGATATCTGTAGTTAGTCATTTAACAGTAGTTTAAGATGTAGTTAACGAATTATAGTTAATTACGATAATTATTAATAAATTTAATTAAAGAAGCTAATTACACTCCAGAAAATAATCTTCCTTCATTTTCTTTATTTAGGAGTTTTTTTTTAGTGTTTATTTTTTCCCCGTAATTCTTTCACGATTCTTTTCGTCTATAGCTCAAGCCATGATATTGATTTACTTCAATCAGAAATGAATGCATTTATTATTGATTTTAACAGATAGTTGCAGGAATGCTTATAATCCAATGCAGTTGCGGTCCGTACTGTCAGAGTTCAGCAAATGTGCTTTGCCTTGCAGGTAACAGGACTTAACATTTAATGTTCTATTCATTTTTGAGTGTTAAGAAATTTGGAACCCCTTTCCCATGCAAAGAAAATGTCGATGTTCAGTAATACTCATGTTTTTCTTACATTAAACTGAATATCGAATTACTGAATTCCTTTTGAAAGCCAAAAAAAGCTATATATATATAGACAATCGAACAGGCAAAACTCAAAGCATATCCTTCGAGTTTCGCAAAGCAAAGATTTCAATTAATCAAAAAGAAAACACCACATCTCCATAACATGTAGTTTATTTAAAAACTTTTCGGAATTTTCGGGATTATGATACGTCATCCCTTCTTCAAGCGAAATGTAACAATAAATTAGTTTTTTGGAATAACCAACAATGCAAACTAGTGATAAACATGAACACTATGTTGAAATAATTTATAATTGTTTTTAACAATATAAACTTATATATATATATATAAACTTATCGTGAAACATCAGAGGATAATAGTTAAACTTGCA
>JAFIDM010008419.1:36862392-36878045 GCA_023159025.1 Thereuonema tuberculata | reverse complement strand
TTGATGTATCTATGTGTCATGTTGTTAGTTCATTTGGATTATTTGTTTTGTCAAAAATTGTAAAGTAATGTAAAAGCATAATTGCTATTTCATATTGTTAAAACAATTGTAAATTGTTTCAACGTTGTGTTCATGTTTATCACTAGTTTGTATTGTTGGTTATTCCAAAAAACTAATTTATTGTTACATTTCGCTTGAAGAAGGGATGACGTATCATCATCCCGAAAATTTCGAAAAGTTTTTAAATAAACTACATGTTATGGAGATGTGGTGTTTTCTTTTTGATTAATAAACAAAGATGAAAAGGAAGAAGTTGAAAGAAGAATTTGGAAATTTCAATTAATCTTTTGCAAATTTAGAAAAGTAAAGAATATAAGAATAAAATTAACTTTTATTACTAAACTATATAAAGCCGGACAATGATGTGGGATTTTTTATATTGGTATTTTCAAATCCCACATCATTGTCCGGCTTTATATATGTATATCTAAAACATAATTAGGTTACCACTTTAAAATATAAAATAAGGTATATTTACAATTGAAATGCGAGCACTTTCGAAACACTCAACGTTTCTTGTTCAGTCTCCTTCTGTTTTCAAACCGAAACATGATACCTTACTCCTCAATGAGACGTTGAGCGCTTCGAAAATGCTAGTATTTCAGTTACAAAATATAAAATAAGATATATTTACATGTGGTGGCCACACATAATTATTTACATAATAATATTTATGTAAATATTATTATGTTTTACATTATAAGATAATATAAAATGGAGATAGTGACCCCTCAATAACTAAAAGTAAGAAAATAAAAAACAAGAACAAAATGTGGAATTCAAATCCTTGGATAGCACTCAGGCTAACACAAAAGGTATTTGACCACAAAAAGAACAAGAAAAAAAAAACGTAAATAAATAAATGATCAACCCTCTGATGGGTAAAACAAAAAGCAATTAATTCAAAAAAGAATGCCTTGTTGAGTCGAGCTGATACTCTGGGACGGCCGTTTCGAGCTTGTTGGGCTCTCCTCAGCCAGAGCTGCTAGTGCAAGACTCAAAAGGTGTACGAGGAGAGGTATTGAGAATAAAAGATGGAGACAGTGACCCCTCAATAACTAAAAGTGAGAAAATAAAAAACAAGCATCAAATGTGGAATTCAAATCCTTGGGTAGCGCTCAGGTTACACTAAGGGTATTTGACCACAGAAAGAACAAGAAAAAAAAAACATAAATAAATAAATAATTTATTGAGCGCTATCCAAGGAGCGCTTTATGAGCGCTACCCAAGGATTTGAATTCCACATTTGGTTCTTGTTTTTTATTTTCTTACTTTTAGTTATTGAGGGGTCACTGTCTCCATCATTTATTCTCAATACCTCCCCTCGTATGCCTTTTGAGTCTTGCACTGGCTGATTAGCTCTGGCTGAGGAGAGCCCAACAAGCTCGAAACGGCCGTCCCAGAGTATCATCTCGACTCAAAAAGGCATTCTTATTAGAACATTACAAGATACACACGTAAAAGTTTTCTTTAATATAAATAGGTTTCTATTTTATATTTCAGTGAAACCCAATACAACACAATCATATCCAGGCGAAATAGGCTTCTCATGGTAAGATTTCTTACTTGCCCTTAAATCTGAATTAGAATTAACTTTAAAAGTTTTTAAATCTAAGTAAATTAAAAAAAAAAAAAAATAGATTTTTGGGATTAGAGAAACATAAACCACCAAACAAATCTGAATCAAATAAAGAGATTTAACATGCAGAGAAATTATTTAAAAACAGAAAACCAAAGGCTGCACAATAAATAAACAAGAACGCCTTTCGGGGCAGTTTAAAATCATAAACGGCTGTTTCGTCCTGCTTGGGATTCACCAGCCCGATCCTCCCTGCCCGATAACAAACCCCGAAAGGCATGAACATAAATGGAGGTCACCCTCGCACTCGAATCATTATAAATCTGAATCATTCTAATTATATCTTTCAGGATTCCATACTGAAGAAATTTTCAAGTTTTGGAGCTACGTATAATAAACCGTAAGTTTAACTTATAAAACTTCTTTTATTATAACTAACGTCTCCATGTTACGATATTTCGAATGCCTAATCGGCTTTCTTTTTCAAGCTCCACAACTAAAAATAAATAAATACATAAATAACAAGATATATCGAAGGCTTAATCTGCCTTCTTTTTACAAAAAATAAAAGAAGTTTTATAATAAAAGAAGTTTTATAAGTTAATGATATTATTTGTAGGGATTTTGAATGAAACCGTAAGTTTATTGTTCATCAATGATGCAAAAAACATTTTAACTAAATGTCAGTAAGATAGTAGAAGTGTTTCTGAATTTTTGAAAGTCAATTTTACGGGTATATAGTTTGGTTCTGAAGGAGGAGTGGGACATGATACTGTGAGGCAAATATTAGTTATAGTTTAGCGAATAAAGTCTTTTTTTATTGCTTGCAGAGTTACCGATAACTATAGTTACATACTCAGGTAAAGTTCTTATATTAGCTGCAAATGTTCAAATTTATTTACAGCAAAGCACTTCTTGCTGTATCACTGTCTTGAGAGAAACTAACTTTGTTCTTGCTTCCAACAATTGACACTGGAACACTTCTGCGTGCCGCGTGCTTCGAGCTGTGAGGCGCCCGCCTTTCGATTGTTGGCTGCTTGCTATCTTTTGCCAATTCCTTCTGGCAGGTTCTTTTCGAGAATAAATATTTAATTTATCCTCTACCATCAATTCAGTGTCTTTTGTAACTTTGAAATATGGGATTTAATAACACTTAAAGCACAGATACTATATAGATCCTTTTTTTTTTTTTAGGGATTTTCTCACTCCTCAATGAGATATTTTCTCGATATTTCGGCCCGGTGTTTCGGGCCTTCTTCGGGAGATGTGTATATATCAATTATATCAAGATGGGTGCAAATCTAACAACTTCCGTTGTTACTTTCTCGGAAAAGAGAAACAAAATACGAAAACAACTTATCCGAGAAACTAACAACAACGAAAGTTGTTAGATTTGCGCTCACCTTGATGTAATTGATAACAAATCATGCTAAATAACAGTAAGTCCTAATCAGGCTAAAAACAATCACTTCTAATAGCAATTTAAATAATTTCAAAAATCTCTAATAACATGATAAAAATCTTTTATCGTGCTCCGATGACGGAGGATCAATTTTTTAATGCACTTGAGAAAGAACCATATCAACATTGATCGTTTGAAACGTGGTGATAATTTTTAAATTATTTAGATTATTTTAATTGTAATGTGTTTTTAATAGTTGAACATTTAATCTCTAATAACAATTACAATCATCCAAAAACAAAATTGTATGAATAAAGATAAATTCCTAAAAATAAGCAATATTTCTTTCAGGTTATGTGAAAGAGTTATGAAATGTCTGGATTGTTGTTTTTTATGTTTGTTTAGATCTTTTTGTGATCTAAAAGTTTTTATGAGGAAGAAGAGTTAATTTCTTGTCCTCTATTGTCACCTGAAGAAGTCTCGCGTTGAGGGCAATGAAATATCGTGGAATTAAAGGAGTTATTTTGAAATTTTTAGTAATGCTTGGTTATTCTTTATGTTTTTGAGTTTTCACGTTATTAGAACAAGCGTTGTAAAATCCCTAGGAGTCAGCTTGCATCCCTCCCCAAATGACCCTACTTTGTCAGACACAGTTTTTTGTTAATTATGAAAATTTTTGGATAATTGTTGTTGATTTTACCGTTATTTATTTTATTTTTATTGGTTTAAGAAAATCAAAGGATAAACGCATTCTATTGGATATAGTTATTCAATCAACGTCAATTGAATTATTACAAGAAGAACCCAAGTATTCGGTAAGAATATTTATTTGTATTATATATGAATATTTATTTTATTTATATTATATTTGATTATACTTAAATTATGTTTATTATAAATAAAATTATTTTAATTATATTATCAACTTATAAAATTTGCTAATTTCGTCTGTCTGTCCGTCTGTAACTCGATATAATTAAGCTATTAAGATAGATCCAAGGTTCTCAATGGTACCATTGAATCAAGGGTACTCAAATTGGATAAAATATTAGTTCATTTTGTCATTCCATGTTGTTTCCATGAAATTTTACCTGAAATTCTAACAAAACATACGTTCAAAACCAAATAATTTTGTTACCACTTCACCGATTTTAATGAAATTTGGCATACTTCCTCAGTTTTTTACGCTGATTTTGAAACTCAAGACTATTTTTGCCGTAGAAGCTTCGTTCACAAGTTAGCGCAGTATTTAGATTATACAAAGGTGAGTTTTAAATGCCTTTCGGCATTATGAGTCAAAAATAATAATTATTCTTTAGATAAATTAAACTTTAGATATGGTTGGTATTTCGTTTTTCTTTTTGGGTGGAAAATGATCCTTTAGATTAAACTCTCAGAACCTATATTACAGATGTACAGGTAAGAAGAACACCTAAATAGGTCTGATAAACATTAAAAAAAAAAAAATTTCAAATCAAATCATCAATCGAATCAAATATGTATATATACATATAAATTGGCTAAGTTCGTCTGTCTGTCTGTAACTCGGTATAATTAAGCTATTAAGATAGATCCAACGGTTCTCAATGGCACCATTGAATCAAGGGTACTCAAATTGGATGAAAATATTAGTTCATTGTGTCATTCCATGTTGTTTCCATGAAATTTTATTCTTGGGAACTGACCTCGACAACTGAAATTCTAACAAAACATACGTTCAAAACCAAATAATTTTGTTACCACTGCATCCATTTTAATGAAATTTGGCATACTTACTCAGTTGTTTACGCTGATTTCGAAACTCGAAACCATTTTTGCCGTAGAAGCTTCGTTCACAAGTTAGTACAGTATTTAGATTACATTTACTTTATATTTGGTAGTTGATACTAAAATGATTTTTCAGATTTTTTTACGCCTGTCGTCCGACAGGCTTTGCTGCTAGTTATTATATAAATTATATTTTGAATTATATTTATTTGTATTATATTTAAATATATATTTGTTTATTTATCGTTTTTTTTAATAATCTTTTTAAAATTCAGTACAATTTTAATTAAGTAAAAGCTTTCAAATTATATGAAATTTAGAAATTATAATTACGAATAGAAGATCTATCTATCTTAACAAATAATCCAAGTTTCTAAATAATTGGAAATTATTAAATATTATAGATGGAAAACTAATATTTGTGGTAAATGAAATGGCTGAGTTATCATAAACACTAATAAATAAAGAAGAAATTTATTAGGATATTTTTTATGTTTGTATTTTGATGATATTTTTTTATTAAAATTTGAGTAACGTAATGCTGTAATTTTCAATTTGAGTTTTGTAAAATGTGCCTGAAAACTGTATTCCTGGTAATAATTTTGTAATAGTAACATATATTTTAAAAGCGACTATTAAGCAAGATTTCAGTCACGTGATTAATTCTTGTTGTGTTGCTTTTGTATGATAGACTGCAGACTTTTTTGGGCGAATTGGTGGTAACGTGAATCTGTGGATTGGTGCCTGTATCTTATCCCTACTAGAGCTACCAGAAGCTCTGATGCTGTATCTCTACAGAAAACTCTTACAAATGTATAGAAAGAGATCAGTGTCTGACATACAAACACCAACTGAAAGGAAATAAGTTTCAGTTGTATGACAGACAGGACATGGGTTAATGAATACAATTCTGCCACTTTTTTCAAAGCAAATATGTTATTGTGGACATTTCATTCTTCTAAAGATTTTTTTTACAATAACCTTACTGCTTTTACAATCAAATTATTTATAAAGCAATAATGCAAGTCTACTGTAGTTTGTATACATTTTAATTCTTGTAAAATTGCTATTTTTGTGCTTAATTTCTCTCTGTCTCTTCTTAAAGCAAAATTGTAATAGAATTTACAATGTTTAGTACCTTAAATACTGAATCAACAAAAAAACTATTGTTTTAACTGCAGTATTAATTAAAAATTCTAACTACAACTTATTGAAATATTTCTTATTTATTGTTTAGACTTACATCATGGATTTTGCACTCATATTTTGTATGAAAAAATATATAAAAAAATAATCATAAATATTTACTTCAAATCTTATATATCATTATTAAGTGTATTAAAATATTGGATGTTTAGAAATGCATTTTTAACTATAGCAAATATCTATTGGAATGATTTTATGTAGGAAAAAAGAAATACATTTAAGATGACTTTGTAGCAATATGTACATGTAAAAATTATCAGAATATATCAACTTAAAATTGTAGCTAAAACTAATAAGTTTTGTAGTTGATGTTAAATAAACTTTTTAAGATGTTAGATGTAATGTATTTATTTATTTGATGTATTTAAATCTTTTTTTTTTTTAAATGAGATGATTGTTCGAAAATTAGAAGGAGATATAATAAAGATTAATAATAAATTACCGATAAAGAAAAATTTAAGATCAGAAAAAAAAGTTAGCTCTAATAACATAAAAGAAAATTTCAGAATTTATGATAAAATAATTTTATAAAAACTGGGAAACTAAAACTTGCCATAATGTTTATGAATGCAAAAAGTTCAAAGATATCGTACGGATGTATTTTAGCACACTCAATAAATACAGTTTCTTTAATGTCTACTAATAGTTATTCTATAACAGAAGTATGATCATATTTATTTATTTAATCTAATGCTCAGACATTAGGAACATAATCCATTAGTCTTCTGGCTTCCCAGTAAATTTGTCCATCGGATCTCGTCCAGTAAAGTTGAAGTGCTTTACACTTTCTTAGATGTTTCCAGTCCATTGGGGTATCTTCATTGCACAAAATGCAGTTTGGTGGGATAATATTTTGAGTTGATATTTCCAGACAATCATGGTGTGTGTGATTTTACGAAATGCAGCGACGGTTTCACTGCGTGGTAACTCAGGTATGCTTTTGTTATTTAGGAGTGGTTCCACCCAATGTTTCTCTTTACTCAAATCCTTAAGGTATGCCAACCATTCAGATTTGAAACAGGATTTAATTTCAGCTTTGCAGAATGGAATGATAATTTTGTTTTTGTGGTGTTTAATATTGTTGTTCCCTTTTTTGCTAGATAGTCAGCTTCCTCATTACGTTTAATGCCGATATGATAATATAATATAACGAAGGGACTAGGCACACTTAAAAAATGACATATACAATTAATTAAGAGATTGCCACATGTTATCAGGTATCCAAGGTTTGGAAATTTAACCTCCCTGTCAGATCAATTCAAGTAATCTGCTCTTTTTGGAAAACGCAAATTAGGAATTCAAGACTAGAAATGACTTCATCTTACATTTTTTTAAGTTATAAGCTCATTTCAATGTACAAGATATGTTGACCTTATAAAACATACGAAATTGTTTCACTTCCGTTGTAGAATTTTTGAGTAAACGTCTTACTTCTGTGAATATTTCTATTTTCATTCTTATTCAACAATACTACAACTCAACAATGTTAATTGAATCAAAAATAGTGATGAAAATTTGTTGTTGCTCCATTTTGGAGCTTGAGACCCTGTTTCCATTATCTCCTACTCTTCATTAATATTTAGGTGTGATTTTCAGTAAGTATTTTTGGAGGTTGTATCTCCGCTTCAAACATTTCACAACTATTGTTATGTTTACCAAAAATGCTCAAAATTTAGTCTGCTTTTATAGACTTTCCATACGTTACACAGCCATGAATATTTTTTGTTTAATAATATACTGAGTTTGTCATAGTTCTAACATTAATGGTGCAATAGAAACGAGACCAACGAAAATTTAGACCAATTATTCTTTCGATTTTGGATTTGCTTAAAAATCAAACAAAATTAACAGGTTTGTAATTGTTTGGTTGTATTTCATAAAAATAATAATTTTCGAATATCCTAAGGTTTTTTGAAGCTTACTCGATATTTTGCATTTCCATGCTAATAGCTTGGAATCTATTAATAATTGTATGTATTAGATTGTAATACTCCAGTTACATTTATATATTTAACTACATTTATATATTTAACTACTTCAGCAAATCGCTTTATAATAATAATTGATGTATAGTAAACTGCAATGCTATCATCATATCAGAAGACGATAGTTTTCGATGTCTATAGATTCATAGAACTAATTATTTGGTAGTAGTTCAATTTAAAATTCTTTAACGAGTTTTCCTAAAATTATAATTTCCTTTCAATTGCTGAAAGGAGGAACTTCTGATTTATTCTACGAATTTATCTCGTTTTATTTTTTAAAAAATAACAGTTCCAAGAATGGAATAGTCTGTCCTTGGAATAACTACCCTGGTCACTTCCTTTCAAGCTGTTCCGTTAAAACGAACGTAATTTAAGCCTAACCTTCCTTTTCAGACAACGATAACCTTTCACACTAGAGCCATCTCGAGGGAGAAGTTCAGTAAGTGCTGAAGACATGTCACCCGCCAAATTGCTCTCATTTAACTAACTACAGCTCGTTTGTTTTAGCAAACATGTGGATTCTCTTGTGGATTGTGTTAATCCAGGTATTCTTAGTCCAGGGTCAAGGTAAGTTAGATGACATCACATGAGTTTTATGTGAGTTTCAAATTTGATAAGAAAATTGAATATTGAGCTATGATGTATTCATAGCGTTTAATCTTCTACAAATTCAACGAACTGTCTAATTTTTATAATTTTTAGGATATTTAATAAATTACATAAATAAGAAATTAAAATAAACTCGGAAAAAGAGTAATATTCAATAACAATATTAAAAAATAGTATGTGAATAATATTACGCTAATATTATTATATTATAAATATACTATTAATTATAATTACGTTACAATAAATAGTCATAATTATTCGTACAAATGCTACAATATTCATAATTATTCGTAAATATGTTTTCTTGAACAAAAAACATGTGACCTTGAGTCATATGTATATACAGTCGGAAAACAGTGATTTTCTTGTTATTTTTACTTGATATTCCGAGAAAGCTGTAATAAGTGCATAAATTGAATAATTTTACTGTGAATACATTACTATATATTATATTTAATTATAATATGGATACGTGAATTTTGGATATTCAAATTTAAAACTGATTGTTAATTGACAGTTAACTAGAATGAAGTAACGAATGACTTTTCGCTATTAGTCTACTATCTTACTTTAAAGGCCTGTAGCTGCTTCGCAAATCAAATACTAGTTTTATTCAATATCTAATGTTTCGACTAGCATTTTATACATAACTGAGCTGTTTCTTCACTTTTTACGTTAGTGTTACGCCATTGTTGACTCCTGCATATACATTGTTGACTTTAATCATCACCGGGGCACATTAAGTCCTTCATGAGCTTGATAAAGCTGACGCCTTATAAATTAACTTATACACCAACTTCGCTGATAATTTACACATACAGAATTGCACTCAACCAGTCGTTTTCTCTCAGTATAATTAGCCCACACTTAGTATTCGCACACTGAGGGTAGTTTATCCTCCATAGCAATTGTTTATCATATTTAGTAAACAACGAAATTTTGAGCGCGTATGTAAAATTAAACCTGAATATACTGAAATCAAAAAAGCTTTCGATATGCAAAAGAAAAAAAAAAACTAAAAGTAAATAAAGTAAACAACAAAGGGTGAGACCAAATTGTTTGGTCATCATCATTTGACATCCTGGAACTGCTGTTTCACGCTCATTTGGCGATCATCAGGCAGGAGCAGTCACCAGTAAACAATCAGGTCTATGTACTGAGGGTAATAGGATTAATCGTCGGAATCGTCGCAGTGGTATCTCAAAAGCAAAAAAAAAACAACAAAACAATAAATAATAAAAAAATTCACTAATGAAATATTAGTTAGAAAAATCATTTATTCAGTCCGCCGACCTCAATAAATTTTTTTAATACATAGAAAATTACGTCTGGGTGAGACCATTTTAGCTTTTGAGCCATCACTGCGCTTCCGACGATTATTCCTATTAGCCTCAGTACTGCTCCTGGCTGATGATCTCCAAACAGCGTGAAACAGCTGTTCCAGGATGTCACTTGGTAAACAATTTGGTCTCACCCATTGTTGTTTATTAATAATTCAATGCGCAGACTGAATTTTTTATGCATTAAAAGAAATCATTGAGGCCGGCGGACTGCTGGTACAAGAATTTTCTCACTACGTTTTCATTTGTGGGTGTTTTTATTGTTTATTTTTGCTTTTTAAGCCACCATTGCGATTCCGACGAGTAAATAAAGTAAATTTTAAATATATTGACCTTTATTAAATGTATTGAAATATGCATATAAATGTATTAAAATATATATATTATTTCTCTTCAAATATACTTAAAATTTATTATCTTTTATGCTTTAAATATAAGTATGATCTAGCGTTTACTCAAAAACTAATGCTTGGGGTATTAAGTTCGTATCTTTTTACTAGAAAATCTTTAATACATTTATCTAATTCCAATAAACGTTTTTAATATTAAAGCGTAATTCAGATTAAACACTCACTTCCAAAAGTTAAGCACGGAGAGGAAAAAATGTTAATTTCCATAAGAGATCTGAATTAAAGAAGCTTAAATTTGCTGCAAAGGTAGAAGGAAGTATGGAAATTATATAGGTAACAGCCAATCACGGTTTCGCGTCGAGAAATATGCAAAACAGGCAGTCGTAGAAGAAGCGGGCATTGTGAAGGGTTACAGGAGTTGCATGACAGGGTTACAGGAGTGCTGATGAAAGGTGTTTAGAATGTTCATACGATTTGTTTTCAAGCAAGACGTGTTTCTACGGCTTCCAAAAGACGAATGGAAGATTCTGAGCGCTGGCGGGCTGTCGGACGCATTGAAGCAGGACAGTCTATAACAGATGTTGCTCGTTTCTTCGGCGTTCATCATTCCGTCATTTCACGATTATGGAAACAATTCCAAACCAGCCAAACAGTTGTCCGAAGACCTGTAGCCGGTCGTACAAGGGTTACGACCTCCGCAGAAGATCGATATATTGCTGTTGTAGCCAAGCGGAATCGAAGATCAACCTCGACACGCGTGACATCTATGGTTGTAACGCCCATTGGTAAAACGATATCTGCCAATACTGTTCGTCGAAGGCTACACATAAATGGTCTGTACGCCCGGTTACAGTTTGTGTTCTTTTATCCGTCCAATCCAGAGGGGCACGATTACAATGGTGCCGCCAGCATGTGAATTGGACTATGTCTGATTTGAGTAACGTTATGTTCACAGATGAGTCCAGATTTGTCCTACAACACGATGATAAGCGTGTAAGGGTCTGGAGGGAACAAGGCACACGCAATCGGCCCCAGAACATCACCGAACATCACATATTCCGCGGTGGAAGCATCGTGGTCTGGGCAGGGAGTTCATTGGGATATCGACCTGCACATCCACAGGCGACGTTCTGTGACGGCTCTACGGTATCGAGATGAATTCCTAGACCCCATTGTAAAACTGTACGCTGCAGCAATTGGTCCTTCTTTCGTTTTAATGGACGATAATGCGCGTCCCCGTAGAGCTGCCATCGTTGACGACTTTCTGGAGAGTGAGGGGATTGCGCGTATGGAGTGGCCAGCTTACTCGCCGGACCTTACTCCAATTGAAAATCTTTGGGATGCCCTCGGCCGTGCTGTATGTCGAGCTTTCCCACCTCCAGGCACTCTCAGAGCTTTAGATACTGTCCTACAGGAGGAATGGCGATACCTCCTGTAGGAGGAATGGCGATACTGGACTCTGCGGTGGTTGATCACCTCGTAACAAGTATGATCAACGCTGTAAACTTTGTATGCATGTGAGGGGTGCTCACATACCCTATTAATGTCGGTTTTTATTGTTTGTTTTGAATTTAAACATCATTTTGTTAATGACGCAAATAGGATGTCATCGTATATTTTATGAAAATTCAATATTATGTTTATCTCTGTATGTAATTCTTTGTTTTGTTTCATGAATAAACATAGAGCTACTTACTTGCAGCATTTCATGTCAATCAAAGCAGTACTTGTCCATTTTTTCGCATTTTACCGCTCCGTGCTTAACTTTTGGAAGTGAGTGCATAATATTTATTTCCTCTACAAAATCTATCTTCAACCCAATATAGGCAAATTTCATCTTTTGAAGTTTTTTTTCATCATTGCTGTTCATATATTTGACCAATGGTGTTCTATGGAGCAATAAACGAAATTACTGAGGACTCTGGATAACAAAAGAACCTGAAAATGAAACAATTTAGGAAAATTGATACATACAGTATGGCCCAAAACAAACGACACTGAACGTTTTCAACAGGAAACGCTGCAACCGAAAGAATAATCAACTGTGGTGGTTGACAAATAGATGTTCAATGTGATCTCCTTGGTGCTCTAAGCAGTACTTGTAGCGGTTGCATAGCTGTCCACCATGTCCCGGAAGAGAGGTTGTTCCATTCCTCTAAGAGTAATTTTCATTTGTTATTACTGTTACGGAACGGTAGGTGCAACCTTTCAGCTGTGAGAGTACACTTCCGGATCGAAGGAATTTATCGACGACGGATAACATCAGCTTGTTCGTGGGTGCTGGACGGTTGAAACGCTCCCGAAATTCCGAAGCAACATGTAGCAGGCTAGGTCCATTGCCACGGCCTGTTCCGTATGATCGAAAATAGTGCTCCAGAATAAACACTTTCTCGTCGATAGTTAATTCAATTTTCGCAGCAACACTGATTAATCTCACATCCACAATCATTCCTGTTCCGAATACAACAATCACTTACATGTTCATCTCCCAGTGCCACCTTTCATGTGGTCAAATTGTTCAGTGTCGATTGTTTTGGGCCGTACTGTATTACGAATTGAAACATGGAAAATAAGATGGAATGAAAACATGGAAAATAAGATGGGGGAATTATTAGAGAAGTTATATAAATAAATAATATACCTGTACGTGGAATTACTGAAACTAAAATGGTAGAGGAATTTATAATTAAAAGAAGCATAGAATGGAACAAACAGCAGACAGAATGGAAGAGGAAGAATTAAAAAGAAGGCGAAGAGAAGATTAAAGAAAAACGTGAAGAATACAAAGAGAGAAAAAATGACTACAATGAGCAAACTTCATTGCCTGAAGATTATTTAATAATGAATTTCCAAGTCTTTACAGGTAACATAAAACGTCTTTTATTGATGCCAAGGTTTTTTGTCATGACTAGCAGAAATATCGACAAATAAGTTTCTTACATTGGACTACTAATCTCTCAAGCTGTTATGATAATACAAAAATATATCTCTTAGTTGTGAGCTACAGCCACATGTTCACCTAATAGTAATTTAACGAGAGAAAGGAACGGAACAAGGTGTATTAGTTCGGCAAGATTCTAAGCGAAATTTTACCATGCAGAAAAAGGCGGGTCCAGCAATTGAAAAAGCTGTTGGATGACTAATTCAAAGAGGGAGACACTTCCAACCAAGGCTTAGTAAAAATAGGATTGAATGCTGGTTGGCACGTACTATCCGACCTATATTTTTCTCACTTAACTATCAATTCCAGTAACGAAAAAGTCAGACTTCTTTAGATTGGGATGAGTTTGAAAAATCGGTAATCCAATTTTCTAGTAGATCAGTGATCTATTATTATAATAATATTTTTTTTATAGTAAACCTTAAGTTTTTTGTTTATTTTTGACTTTTCTAATTTTTTTTGTTAAAAATAAGAGGAACTGAAAAGAAATCTGAATGTAATTTAAGTCTCTTTGTGGAACTTAATATTGATAACTGTTTTTTTAATGTAATATGTTATCAATGAAAGCCTTATCGGTAAATAGTCTAATCATTAGAATCAAAAAATGATTATAAGCGGTTTTTCCAAAACTTAATCTTATTTCAGGGTCTGAAGGAATTCACATTGACCTTTGTACTCAAAACTGATCAATTTCTATCAAATTTCTTCAGCACTGCTAATGGTTAAAAAATAACAAGAAGCGTATTAATGACAAACCTAATTTCTTTGTAAAATAATTTTTAACGTTGGTGTTTCTTTATAAGCGTAGGTAAAGCTTGTCTTAAATATTATTAGGCTTTAAGTCTAAAATTATACTACAACAGAACTACTGTATTTTCTTTCATATTAAGCAGTGAAATTTTACAAAAAAAAAAAAAACGATTGCGAACTGGGAGAATTTTATTGGAACATCCAATAAACGTTATAGATAGAATATCCATAGTTTTTATTTACTCTTGCAGTAACTACCGGTTATTCAGTTTTCCGGTTTGGAAGCTGTCCGGGAAAAGGGGGAGAGGATTAGATTTTGCAAACATAAAAATATATATAAACATATTCGGCTAAAGTTGCGTTGGTGGTACACCTCGTCATTCGGTTCGGAGGAATACACCCCAGTGTTAATTTTCAACCCAAAACAAAACAATTTCCATCCTAATGAGTTGCGAAGCAACGATTCGTTTACTACAATTAACTGTAGGTTAGGTAAGATTAGGTTGGCTGAGCTGCAGGATGTATGTATTGAAAAATAACCCTTAATTTTTCAACCCTTCAAATTGTCCCAATCGCGATGTCCGCCAAAGGTGTACCACCATCGCAACTTTAACCAAATATTCTATATTTTATATACTAGAAAAGTTGCTTAGTTCTCGTTCACACTCTTCAGAAGGAGTCACTCAGAGGCTAAGAGCTTAGAAGTAGCAAATAAGCATTATGTATACATCGCTGATTAAAGAAAAAAAATAAATAGTCAAAAACTAGCCTGATGCAGAAGGGAACTGATTACACGAGATTCGTCAATGCAAACGTTTTATTGATTGGATTTTAACTGAAGAATCCATAGAAAGGACAGCCGTCCCAAACTCTCACCGATGACAGCTCTGATGTTTTTCATTTCTGTGTCATTTCTTTGTGCTTTTATATTAATGTGTGGCACGTTAAATCTTTTGTTTATATTAAATCAGGTTGGGTTCAGTCTTGGTTCTTTATATTCAAATTCCTTTGCGCCTGATGGTTCAAGGATTTGAAGTTTTGCCTGTTTTGGTTTCTTTTTTAAATGTGTTTTTTTGGAGGGAGACCATAGCCGGGTGCGGGGGTGGTTTCCCTTATTACTTTTGTAGTATGTGAGCATTTCATCTAGTGAGTGGGTTTGGCTGATGAGTCCCTGAAAAGGACGAAACGGCCGTCCCTAACTCTCACCGATGATGAAAGCTCAGATATTTATTATTTCTGTTTCATTTCCTTATGCTTTATAGAAATAAAAGTTCTGTTGAGAAGATAAGAAGGCGGTAATGTTTAAATATTTTTGAAATTTAAATTAAAAAATAATAAAATCAATTTATACAAAGCAGCGAGCTTGCAATTTTTCATACTTTGAGTACATTTCAAAAAACTTCAGACATTAAACGTGATAATAATAAAAATTAGAAAACGGAGCAAGAGCTTATTATAAAAGGATTTCATAAAAATATATAAAAATAATAAACAAATCACATTAAAATTATATTCCTTTAAGATTATGCAATTACTATTAATCTAGGCAAAATTTAACGTGCATAATACATATACAACAAGAAAAGTAAGGATAAAAACGCATACATTTAAAGGATTCACTGAGCTATTTTTTTTGGAATTTACGTACTGGGAACCCAAGACGG
>JAFIDM010008419.1:36784852-36840115 GCA_023159025.1 Thereuonema tuberculata | reverse complement strand
ATTTTTCGATAAGAAACCCTAACTACTTAAATATCTTCGTGATGTAACAAGTCCTGACCTATTAATCTTCGATGGTCTATCTTTATTATCTGTAACCTTTGCTGAACTTCTATTAGCAATTAAGCTGATATCTGTTTCGTATTTTAATACAGAAAAATCTAAAAGACGGTATCCAAAGGAATCCTGAATTGTTTTATTTAATTTTAAAGCAATATGAAGTAATAAAGAAAATAGAAAGAGTATTTATTTTGGGCGACCCGAGATCCTGAAACTATCCCGCTTTCAGGACCTTGACCTCCGTTCCGATTACGTCATCCAGGCGTTCTTCCTGGATTTTTTGAGGTTTTTCAACATTTCGAATCTTAAAACATCGGAAAGAAAAAATAGATATTAGTTATATTAAATTTTATTTGTTTATTTTAAGTCGTTTAAGTGCGTCGGCATTTGAAAAATTTCCCGTTTTAAAATTAATGTTTTATGGTCACGTGACCAAGCTCGCTCCTTTCGACGTGGACCTTGTAGTGGTTTCCAGCGTAGCCGCTTCCGGCACGAATTTCATTTGAAAATTTGTAGATATTTGAACACAGGGAAATCATCGCTGGTGAAATCGAGTAGGAGAAGATGGGGAGTAAGTAGATCGACTGCTTTTTCGTTCGTAAAAACCGTTTAAAACGAAAAAAACATAGAGTTATGAATCGATGTGATTACGTGGCCACCATTTTCTATCAGGGTTACGAAGTTGTCACACAGTTTCTTAAAATTCCTTTAAGTCAGCGACGAATCAAAGGAGGGGAAACGATCTAAAGATTAATGAATATAATATTAAGAAATATTTTCAATAACGTTAAGATTTCTGTGGAGTTTTAAGCTAAGGAATGGGTTAGGCCTATGATAGGCCTAAACTGTCAGAACACCATTTTTGTAATCCTTAATATCCTGAAGTAATTTACTTTTTAAAATTGATATAATACTTTCTTTTCAGTTAAATTCTTGGAGTTCATCAAGCCGTTTTGCGGTATACTACCAGAAATAGCAAAACCTGAACGTAAGGTGAGCAAAATCCGTACCATATTGTATCTTACATTTTAACATCTAAATAATCTCAGATCAACTGATATATTTGTAGTACGATTCATGTATTATATTTTATAATTCTTTTGCAATCTTTACTGTAAAATCCTCTAAAAGTAGAATTAACTTCACCAAATATCAACATTTTACTTGCTGATTTGGCAACTTGATATAAATACTGTATCTGGAAGAGTTACTGATTATAGTGATCTGTTATCTTCTTTTTTTGATTATTATTACTATTTTTATTGATATTCCTAAATTTAATCGTGACAAGTTTCTTATTTGGAATAAATTTTAACGTCTAAACCAGGAACTAAGCTTCATTACAAGCAACATTAGGTAATAAATATCTTTTATACTTTAAAGTATTTCAATTTCGAAAGTTATTCCTTATAAAAATATTTTTTTTATTTTTATTACCTCAGCTTCTATAATAAAATATTAAATTATTAATTGAATCACATTTATAAAGTAAGTTTTTATCAAAATTTAGATAAGTAAGCTGGTTGTAAATTTCCATATAACCTACTAAATCTGTTTGAGAAGTGATTATTTATTAATGAACAGATAATTTTTGTAAGAGTAATAAAATTCTATTAAATATATACTTTTAATTAATGCAAATAAGTTATTTAAGTTAATAATCACATATTATGATTACTACTATATAGGAAATGTTTCGTGATAGTTATAACCCATCAGAAATAACATATGAACTTCCTGTATGGGAGTAGATATTATTCTGAAATGGCAATTTGTCATACCATATGGTTTACCTGAACTACTAGAAACCAATATCACTTCCTCCAATCCTAGTGGTAATCATTTACTGATACTGATATAAGTAATGGAAAATATTACTGATAATAATGGAAGAGAATCAGAATTGATATACAGTATTTTTTGAAATTACTGCCAGAAAGATGAAGGGATTTAAATTTAGTGGCAGTGTAGTGAATTGTATAATTTTGAACTTCCTTGATTACGTACAAAATTTCGAGTCAAAGAAATAGAAATTTGTAATATATATATATATATATCATCATCATTTTCAGTTCACTGCAGGATGAAGGTCTTGGAAGTTTTTTTCCAGTTCTTTGGTCGAAAGTTTTTCCCTTCCAATCTAATCCAGCAAATTTTTTAATTTCATTCATTCGTCTATCTTGTGGACATTTTCTCGGCCTCCTTTCATTTCTGAGAATCCAGTTTAGAAATTCTGTTGCCATCTACAGTCGGACCTCTATTTAACGAAGTCGCTAAATCCCGAAAAAAAGTTCGTTATATGAAAAATTCGTTAGAGATTTGCCTTTTAAAATTACTTTAAACTACATAAAACAGACTTAAAATACATAAACAATAAATATTATTAAGAAAAGTAATAATTTTAATGACATAAAGCATACAATACCACAAGCGTACTTAAATTTTACTAATAAAGTCTGTTAATTTTGTCTTGAGTTTTTTTTTTTGTTTTTTTTTTGAAAAAGTGTTTTTGCTCATATTACATCTTGCATCTTTGCAAGGCACCAAAAACCCCTTCAGTATTTTCTTCAAATTGTAATCCGCGTCGGATTGTTTCAAATGATTTTAGCATTTCATCATAAGAAGGTTTTTTATTTCTGCATCATGATCATTTCCATTTTCATCATCTTCATCGCAATTCATAGCTGTATTTTTATTTTTCTCACTGTTCTAAATATCCGATTCAGTTAGTATTTCCGAGGTCTCAACTTAAAAATCAAGTGAAAGATTATCATCAATCAGCACATCATCGTTAATTTCTTCTGTTTCCCCCAGCTATATCCACATTTCTTTCATTTCCTCTAAGAGAATATTAATAATAAAAACATTTCAAGGAGAAAAAGGAAAAAAAAAGATCCCACGAAAAAGTTCGTTAAATAGAAAATTCACTTCGCTATTTGGAGGTTATTTTACGAAGAAATGAGCAAAATGTTCTTGGTTCCAAAGAAAAGTTCGCAAAATAGAGGTCCGACTGTATTATTACATCTTGCTAGGTGGCCAGTCCAATTCCATTTGAGCTTTTTTGTAATAACTGATTAAAAGATATTAGAACTGGTAATATACATTGGTTAAAAACTTCTCTTTAAGCATAATGGCATTGCTCATTTCAGTATTGCAGTATTTCTGCCAAATGCTGTAATATATAAAATTGGTAATGGAATGAAGCAAAAATTACATTATAAGTAAGTTCTGGAATAAATGAAAAGAAAAATTGGCTGGTGTTAAATGATATAATTTCAAAGCCAAGAGAGCAAAGAAAATTAAACCTTGACATAAATAAAACTGAGGATATTTATCCATGTTTAAGATAATTTTTACTTTGTCTTAGTTTATATAATCTGCAACTTAGCTGAATGATATAGGCCTATAAACAAAGCTTGAGCATAACACATTTGGTTGGTGTATATAATTGTCTCCAATTGTGTTGATTAGACATTAATTAATTTATAGGACTAGTAATACTGGAAAAAATAGTTGCATCCTTCCTCTTATTGCTCAGTCTAATGACCTTTGATATTTAGGTAGTGTGTTTAATTAATTTTTAAACTTCTGCAAAGACTTGCTTTTTAAATGTAATGATGCAAACCGTCTTGTTTCGTATCTGAAATGATTGCCCGCCAATTTCTTCAGTGGCATTAGAGGAAAGTTTCCTTATTTTCATCATATTTTATTTTCCTTTTGCTGAACTGTCAGCAGTATCGTCCACTGCTTGTGTAGTCCTAATATGTTTCACATGCACAATAAGTATCAAACAACCTGACTTTCTGCTGTTGATCATGTCTTTAATAGTCATATTTTGCTGTGATAGTCTATTTTTTTACCGAGTTAGACTTTCTCACTTACTGTCTCTGATTAATAGCTGCATTTGTGCAACAGCTCAAGTCATACAGAAATATCAGGACACGGAAAGCCACGTTGCAAGTAGCTTATAATGTAAATATACTGGAGATAAAATTTCAAATTCTGGAAACTTCCTTACAAATTACTTTCCTACATAGGTTTGGTCTACTTCCTTTTGGTGTTTTTCTTTTTTGAATCCTGAAATTTCTTTGGAAACTTTTGTAAAATGTCCTTATACTGTTTGTTTTTGAAGGCCAGAATCAGCACTGACAAATGATTTTACTCTGCAGAGGGGTGATACGCTGAGATGGGCTCTTTCCTAAGAAATTCTTTTGGACATTTTCGCTTCTAAGTAAAAAAAAAAAACGGAGGAGCATTTTTGCAATCGTATTTATTTTTTCCCGAAAAGCGCAAATAAAGGCAGCTACTAGTAAACTAACACTGATAAAAAGCAAACATCACCTCTTTGTTTCTCCTCACTCCTATTTTGATGAAATCGAAGGAGACATGACACATGCGCAAAAGCGCTGAAGGTTCTCGTAAATGAAAATGAACAGTACCTTCTTATGTAAGCTTGATCTATTTCCTTTTAATGCTTTAATATTAATTTTAATTTAGAAAATAGATGATGTGGCTTTTTATAAAGAATAATTAGAAACATAAATATCAGTTCTGTTCATTCATTTTTATTCATCTCATAAAAAACAGATCTGATGTCGAGAAGTTATGGGTGTATTTCATATTATTAATTTGAATTTGGCTGCTTTCTTTTTCTTTGTTTTTGAAAGAAAAAGAAACTTGTACTTGTTTAATTTTATGTTCATGCTTATTTGCATAAAAATATTAGTACCTTTTTTCCAATGTGTTATCATGGGAGAATTAAAGGATAGTAATGATTGGTAGGTAGTCAGCTTATGGGCAACCAAGTAAATGTAGGGTGAAAGTGTGATTTTAGACTATCGAAGGGAGTATGAGCTATTATCTATTTTGTTTAATTTATGAGGAGAAATTTGTAATTTTTCATGTATTCTTGTTAATTTTTAAATTGTTGGATTTTAGATATTTCCTATTTAATAAAAAACAAAACCAAGTAAAGCTTGTTCCATTTCGTTTGTAGTAAGAGTCTCATAAATGTCTAAAATAAAATTCAAAGTTCTAATTAATGTTGAACTTGGTTGTAAGGTCTTTTGTGTGTGTGCGCTCGTTATTCAAGATTTTAAGTAAATAAGTTTACTACTGAAATTAGGACAGCTGTGTAAGAATTAGCAGGAAGATTTATTGTCCAATTTTGTAAATTTTCAGATGTCGGTTTGTGTACATAATAATTGGATTTTGTTTTACAATATTAACATTGGGATTTCAGAGGTGTTTCTGTAAATTGTTTGCAGTTCCAAAAAAAGCTTTTAACAATTATTTTAATTTCAGTTTAACATAAAATTTTCAGTTAGTTCCTAAGTATTTTGGAATTGCATTAAAAGTACTCACTTCAGTTGGTGTACTTTTCATTTTCTTCTGTCAACGAAATTCTATATCATGTTCAAAATTCTTGCATTTTGTAATCTCCCCCATTTCTTTCTATATTCCGTATCCAGCAGTTGTCAAATGAGGATGGTTATGAGTCAGATTTTCATCAGTTTATATTGAAAGTCCTGTAATATTTTTACTTGGCCGTAGAGTTTATTTATGTAAGAAAAAGTTAATCTCCTCCTTAGCTACTTTGACAGTTGCAGAACAATTAAATAGTTTGTATAACTAAGCCCCAGTTTTACAAATTTGAGATTATTGCGAATGAGTTTCTTTATCATTACTTAGTCAATTGTTTGCTATTAAGGTGAGGCAAAAGTCAGTTTGGAAGTATTAAGTTCAAATCGTTCTGTAAGTGATAAAAATACAACTAAAAATTTTAAATATGACAGTTTAAATAGTAATGAATCACATTCTCTCTATTCTTGATTATTTATATAACTGAATTAATTGCACTGAACCTCAAAACAGGCTAATTTTTCGAAAAAATTTCAGTTCTTCTAAATTATTTTAGCATTAACAAATGCTCCCATCTCTGATTCTATGAATAAATAAAGTAACAATCTAGTAACTGAATTCCAGATTTCCTTTATTTTCCCAATAGCTGAATTTCAAAAAATAAAAAAAACATAATTCTTTAAAATTCAGCTATTGGGAAAGTAAAGAAAATCTTAAGACTCACAGAACGATTACTCAGACTTCCAAATCGTCCAAACTAACTTTCACTTCACTGCAATTTAATTAAAAGGTTGAAGTTTCTAAAACTTTCTAGAGTTGTCAATCTTTGCCCTACATTATATTACTTTTGGATTAAGTTCATTGTAAGCAGATAAATAGATAGTTTTCTTGAGATTTTTCTTGTGAGTAAGCTAAAAAAAATTTTTTTAATAGGATTTATTTGGCTTTCTTAAAAGTGCCGGTCCATATCTTTTGCTAAGAAATCCTAGAATCCACAAGTTCAAAAACAAAATTTGCCTCAGTAGTATATCTGTAGTTGGCTATCTTAATGAAAAGAAATTATTAAATTTTTTATTTCTCTGTCTGTCCAGCGCAATTGTTAATTTCCTGTGAAAAAATTACTACAATGAAATGTTCGCGACGGGAATCGAACCTGCCACCTTTTGATCCGAAGTCAGACGTCTTATCCATTAGGCCGTGGGGACTATATTCAAATTATTGTTTCTTATCACTCCCTTTGTGTGTGTGTGTGGCGCAATAAGAGAAGAGCCAGACATATCTCGACATGAATGAAGAAATTACAAATGATGAGCATCAATACTCTATCTCAACTGAAAGCTGCCACATTGTTATCCTGTCATTGTTGATGGGGCGAATATTTTATCTCTAGTGAAAAGAAAAAAACAGAAATCAGTTTGATAAATGTGAAAGATATTTAGAATTCAATTTACTGTGATTTAGTAGAAACTTTATTTCAAAAATCATTGGGTTTCCATGCAAAACAGTGAAGCTACACAATGTAAAATAATGCATAGCTTAATTATAATTATAGATAGAATAGTATGGGTCTTAAGAATAGGTGTGCGACTTGTTTCTTGATACAAGAGTAAGCAGAAGTGATTGATTTTCAACCTATAGCTCACTAAGGAATAAATAGTTAATGCATTTATTAGTGCTGGTAATTTACTACTTTTATTTTAGATTATCTGAGTAAAAATAACGTCCTTTTCTTTTTTTTAAATAAATACATAAATATACAGTTAGATTCACTATCAAATAAATGTATTCATATTTATCGTATGGCATTCATTAGCCATGTGATCAAGATGATTGTCAGGGCTGCCGAAATTGCTAGTGCTTAGCTTAATCCAGGATGCACCATGGGGCGAACTAGCTTTTAAACCTGATGAAACGCTGCAGAAAGAAAGAATGAAACATCCAAACCCCATGCCAGGATTCAAATCCAGATTCCAACATATCTGTCTCATGGCAGACCGACATCTAGACTACAAGGCCACGCCAGAACAACAAATATATTTGTAAAATATAATGAAGTGTATTAAGTTCAGATTATCAATGTTATTTATTATTATTGCATTCTCAGTATTATTCAGTAATTTTTTTATCAGAAATTGGCGAAGATATAAATAAATAAATCCGGAAGAAATTCGCCTAACGGCTGCTATGTATTTCTCAAAGTATAACTAGTGTGTTGCTGTATGGGCATAGATAGCGTAGTGGTGGTCGAGGCGATGGTGCGTAATTTGGATGCATCTTAACTTTCTTTAGTATGTGTTAATTGTTCTTTCATAGACTTGTTCTCAATTTTATACCTTGTTCCTGGCACAGCATAGCTTCTATCGCTCTTGCACTCATTAAAATCACACACTGAACTAATATAATTATAATATAGGAAACACAAGTTCTTCACTAAACATTGCTATATTTCGCAGAAAGCTGCTTATTCTGCTTCTTCAGGCTTAATTAAAAAGCAAATAGAAACAAACATAGAATAACATAAACAAACAAAAATAGGCAATGTTTACTTTAAATAAAGATAGGCTATGTTTACAATGTTATAATTTAAACAAAGATAGGCCATGTTTTCAATGATTACAATCATTGAAAAATTTCATGATTTTTTACAAATGTTTTTGAATTTTTCTAATAAAAATGGACTTATTTCCACTCCTTTTTGTTTATTTATTGGAGTATTGCAACTAAACAAATATGTTTTTAATTTAATATTTTCAGATTCAGTTTAGAGAAAAAGTACTATGGACAGCCATCACATTATTTATCTTTTTAGTATGTTGTCAGGTACGTACAAAATTCTAAACCTTACATTGTTTAATTAGTATGTTGGTTTGAAAAAATAATTTGTAATGTAATTTATATATTCAGGCATACCTCGCACAGTGTTAATGCTTTAGAAAAAAAAAACCTGCTGGATCCTCACTGAAAGATATTATTATATAAAAGCATTATTCTGTCTTGTCATTGTCATAGACTTTGTTTTTCCAATTTTGTGACCAAACTATAAGAGATAGATTGGTCATGTAAATGGATAAAATGTTAAGACAAACAAAATGCTACAAAAATCTTTCGAAAAAAGTTTTTGGTTTCCAAGATAGTGCCTTTTAAAGGGTCAAATTTTGACACTCTCAATTTAAACGAAAAGTATAAAAGTTGGAAGAGAACATTATATTAAGAAAATGTTGGTATTTGAAAGTTATATCGAACGGTGTATCAGTCATTAACAAACGTTCTGCGTTTGGAAGATACATGCAAAAATGAAGTGTTTTTCCAGCAACCCCCGTGTGAGTGCCAATGCGCAATACACCTGAGTTAAGCGGAGAAGCCCACAACGAGCTGGGAAGTCGTGTATTCTCTGATCTCCATAAATAATTATTAATTTGCTAAATAAATAAAGTTTTTTTTTAATGCTATACATGCAAGGGTTCCGGAGCGAAGCAACGGTATCCGTCTAGTTATATATATTATGTATCGTACGTGAGATTGGTTAAAAGGTTAGTATTGCGAAGAAGTTAATTCATAGTAAAAGTAAATATCATTCATTATTAGGGAAAAATATAAAAGCAATTATGAAGTAAAAACAACAAAATATTTAATGAAGCTGCACTGTGTGAGGTGTTCCTGTTTATATAAATATTAACAAGTGATCATAGTAAAGTGATTTCTCTTGCTTTTATTGACTAAGATTTATTCATTTTAGATTTACAGATATTAAAATAAATTTTCCATAATTTTAATCTAGATTTTTATGCAAGATACAAGATTTTTGATTGCAAAATAATATTGAGAGTAATTTTGAAACTTTTACAGATTCCATTATTTGGTATAATGTCCTCGGACTCAGCCGATCCTTTCTACTGGATGAGAGTCATTTTGGCATCAAACAGAGGTAGGATTTTTTTTAAAGTTTAAGATAATATATTTGGAGAAAGATATGGTTTTTACTGTTGCGGCCTTCATTTTGGTTTAGGCAATCTTTTTCAAAAATCAAACAAAAAATAAAAAATACCACACATTTAAAAAAAATAACAAAAAACATATTACAGTAAGCCAGGATATTTCGATCTGCAGAAAACTGCACAATCATCTTAAGCTGAAAAAAACCTATATCGAAACGTCCTGGCTTATGGTAATATGTTTTTTGTTATTTTTTTAAATGTGTGCGATATTTTTTTATTTGTTCGATTTTTGATAAATATTCATTCCTCGTGTTAAAGTTGAATTTATAATCTTTTACAATTCAAGAACATGAAGATTTTCACAGTAAGAGCTTGTCTGAAAAGAAAAAAAAAAAAAAAAAGACAGTTGAAATAGTGATTTTGTTAATACTGATGAGTTATTATCTCATCAGTACTTACCTAGTGCTTAGTTCTAAATCCTGTTTTTGAAACTGCTAATGCCATGAATAAATTGGGAGATCCAAACCTTATTTCATCTTTTTAACCCTTCAGGCTGGCGAGTTTCTTTCCTGCATATGTCTTTCACCCAGTACTTTCTTATTATTGAGATAAAAAAGAAGCTAAAAGAAAAAATTTTTAATTTCGGAAATTATCCTACAGTGCGGAAATTTAAATTCTGCCACTGAATTGTAAGCTTTTATTTCATTGTCTCTCGGTCAGTTGAAAATTAACAGCGAGAGGCTGCCATTTATCTATCCCTATAAAAGTACCCATAGAACATACCCCTGTATGTCAAACTGGCTGTGAGACAGAGACATTGGAACATACACATGTACATCTTACCAGCTGGAAGGGTTAAAATTGAAAATTGGGTAACACTAATAGTATGTAAGTAATGACTTAAGATCTTATTGGAAACAACTTTTAGTGTGTAAATGACATTTTGAGTGATTCCTTATTACTGTTTACAAAATAGTATTGAAATAATACTACAATTAACATTCGTATGCAACTTGCAGAAAAATTGCTTACATCGTCATTTCCTTCTAACCTGGAGTCTATTTTTATTTCATTTATTTGCTTTATAAATTTACACAACTTTTTTGAAATACATAAGTGGAGGTTTCTAATTTGAAAGTATAACTTAAAGCCAAGTCTCAGAATCTTAAATATTTTTGCTGTACTTTTAACTTCTGGGGAAATTTTTGAGTAGAATTTTGATTTACTTTCTTTATAGGAACTTTGATGGAATTGGGTATTTCACCAATTGTTACTTCTGGCCTCATCATGCAACTGTTGGCTGGTGCCAAAATTATTGAAGTTGGAGATACACCAAAGGATAGAGCATTATTCAACGGAGCCCAAAAATGTAAGTAAAATCCAGTTGGTTTGTGCCTTTTTTTTTTTTTTTTTTTACCTTATAACTTAAAATTCTTTTATATTATTTGTTAAATAGTTGTAGAGGATTCTTATCACTGCTTGAAAACTTAAAAAAAAAAAAAAAAAAAAAATCATTTCTTTTTTTTTTTTTTCATATCTGTAAAAATTCCTAAATTGATAAATTTGTTCACTACTTGAAAAGTATTTAAAAAACCAAAACTTGTAATTGTATAAATATTTCTAAGAGTTCCTAATAATCTTTACAAATGAATAGCTAGCAAAATTTAAAGAACTATTTTTAGATACAATGTAAGACTTAAATGTGACTGCGAATGACATATACTTGAGTAATTTCAGAAATGAGTTTTTACCTTAACATAAAACGAAATAGGAAAAAAAAAACCTAAAAAAATATTCAAATTAATACATTTGTAAAGTGTTATTAATACTAGATGAAAACATGGTGTTCTTTTAATCATTCCTGAAATGGATGGATTTAAGACCGTCTTTCAGTTTTTTATTTTATTAGTCGGGCATTTCTTTGGCTACAAAAGGAAATTTACTCTGAATTTTTTCGTATTATTCCAATTCATTAGATGCAAGTGATTGTTTTGAGTTGTTTTAGAATAACTGCCATTTTCCATTGATTTTGGATTTAACAATGTGACTATATTAGGATTAACCCTCACCCCCAAATACAATCCTGAATCAAGCTAAGCATGTATTACATATGTGACTGCTTCTTCCTTTCCCCGTCATTAGCTGAGTGACTTATCAGTGTATGGCTTCAGTCACTTTGAGTTGGATTAGTAGAGTTTTTGATGTTCCTTCATGTTAACCCATAACATATCGTAATATATTCCATTGATTTCAACCAGGGTAGTAAACAGGCAAATGGCAAAGATATACACTGTCCGGACACTTTATTAGGTAGACCTACCTAGTAGCGTATTGGGCCTCCTTTAGCCTTCAAAACAGCCTGAATTCATTGAGGCATGGATTCCACAAGATGCTGAAAACGTTGAGGTATTGGGTACCATACAGACATGAGTAAGGCTCGGATTATATGCAAAATGCTTATTTGTTATTAAGAGATGGCATTCTATCTAATGTTTTTTGATAGAATGGCCTATGTTAATCGAAAAACATTAGATATGTATAGAAAACTTACAATTTTGTTGATATACCTCTTAAAAACAAATATGCATTTTGCATATAATACGAGCCCTAGACATGAGTGTGTCATGCAGTTCCTGAAGATTTGATGGAGGAGTAGTCCTGGGGTGAACAGCCTATACCAGCTCATCCCAGAAATTTTCAATCAGGCTGAGATCTGGGGACTGAGTGGGCCACTGCAGCAAGGAAAAGTCATAAAACCATCCTCAAACCATCCCATAGTGATGCGGGCTTTGTGCACCGGTGCATTATCCTGCTGGAAGTAGCCATCTGCATGAGGATAAACTGTTAACATGTATAGTTACACTTGTTCAGCTACGATGTTTAGGTATGCTCTAGCATCCTGATGTGCCTCCAGAGGTATTGATGGACCCAACATGCGCCGGGAAAACATCCCCGAAACCATGACACTGCCCTAACCGGCTTAAAGAGTTGTTGTGAGACAGCAGGGCTGTACCTAATAAAGTGGCCGGACAGTGTAAATCAATTTAAAATTCTTGGAGTGCTCAATTACAATTTGGAATTACTCCACTCATTGAAGTTTCTTGTCTTAAGTACAGTGACAGAACACTGCATTATGGCAGTTTTAAGCCATAGCATTTTCTTACCTATTCAAGTTGCTGGTATTTGAGGATCATAAAAAGGAATAACGGATGAGCAAGCTTTCCTTTGCCTTGACAATAAATACAGCTGTGAATGTTTTCCAATATTATTAATTGGACTAATAAATGACCTAATGGAAACAATAAGGGAAAACTTGTTCCAAGGTTGTTTAATATAGTAAGATTCATAATAAAGAGAATAATAAACAGTACAACATAGTGGGCCTAATAGCCAAGAGGTAAGGCTCTTGGCTGCAGTGTGGAGGAAAATGGGTTGATTCCCCAACCCTGACGGAAGTTAGCAATTTTTTTTCTTCTCTTGAATTCTCCACCAGATTGGTCTTAAAATCTGCCCAACCCTCTGATGAATAGGTAGTGGTTTGTTTTCTGGGGGTTAAAGGCAAACGGGCATAGAGTTGAATTGCCACCCAATCTGAACTAAGTCCCATTGGTGAGGCTACTAAGCCTCTAGTGGGATAATTTAAGCAACAACCACACACGCACACTTTTGGAATCATTGCAGTATTTATTTAGAAGCTTGTTGTCAAAGTATTTATCAGCATAGAGAGAAGGGAATGTTTGTAGGCTTATTGATTAGCAAGAAAGTACATTCATGAATTGGGTGCGACATGCTAAAATTGACTGGTTTTGAATAATGATTTTGCTCCTAATTTTATTGCTTAGCAAAAATTCCTCATTACAGCAGTTAAGATTAAAAGCTTTCAAATTTTATAAATCTATGAAACTAACAAATCAAAGATAAATGACAAATTTCAAATAAGAGGTTTATATATTAACAAACGAAAATTGAAAGCCAAGATTTAATTTTGTAGTGCAGCAGTTTATGAAAGGATCTCTTAAATAATATTTATTTATTTCTTATTTCATTAATTAATTAATTATTTTATTTTCTTTCCAGTGTTTGGAATGGTTATCACGGTGGGACAAGCTATTGTCTATGTAATGACTGGAATGTATGGAGATCCAGCTGAAATTGGAGCTGGTGTTTGCTTACTCATTATTATTCAAGTAATTATTTTTTAATTTTTCTGATTGTTTATTGAAAATGGACTGAATTTACATTGTTTGATGTAATTTTATTATTTATGAAATACAATGGTCAATTCTTGTTTGTGTGGCTTTATCTTTAGAAGGCAGTGTTTCCCAAAATGTGGTCCAGTAGTGATCCATAAAAAAAAAAAAAAAAAAAAAATCATTCTACAGATAACTTAGTTATAATTTGAAATAGCTGGCCATAAAAAGAAATTTGTTATTGGAAAGAAAGGAAATCTCCATCATGCATTACTACAAACAAAACCAATTCATGCTTCTGATTTTGTTATTTACGGGGGGAATCTAGAAATGCTGTTCTCCATTGTTATGGATCATCAGCTTAGATTTACCCCTCAACGACAAGATCAGAGAGCATGAAAATTAAATTTAAATTTAATGCCACTTTGTACCCTTGAGTTAAGGGTCCTCCTTGGAGATCCTGTTTTAATACATGCAATTTCTTTTCCTTATTTGATTTTGTTGGATCCCAAGGCCTGGAATGGTTTTGGGTTCCCTGGCCTTTCATGCTCTCTGATCTTGTCATTTAGGGGTAAATCTATCTGATGATCCATAACAATGGTGAAACAGCTATTCTAGATTCCCCTGTCAATGACAAAATCAGAAGCGTGAATTGGTTTTGTTAATAGCAGTGCACGATGGGGAGATTTCCTCTGCACGATAAACTGCTTTTGTTAGAAATTGATTGTCTTTAAAATGTGTTTATTTCAATAATATATTTGTAATGTTATTTAAACAATGTTGTGTAGCAACCAGAACTTGGTAATTTGTAGTTTTTAATTTGAAATAGGTGCTCGAGTGTGTTAATAGTTAAAGGCAAATGTTGAAGTGACCTCAAAAAAGAAAGAAAATTAGTCCCTGGTTGCCAGAGTTTGGGATTGAATAGATCTATTTATTATTGTCGTTTTGCAAAAGGTTAACATTTTACCTTTTATTAAAAGTTTAGTAATAACTGAATTACTGACTGGTAATATGTCCTATTTTGTCCGAAGTTTTTGCTTTTATTTTTGTATTTCTCTAAACTCAGACTTTAGCTACACTTCTCAATGTATTTAAAAAAAAAAACTCTCTCGTCCCAAAAATTTAACTCAATTCCAGACCATGAAAAATTCTATACTAATAGTGTCAGCTGTTAATAGTAATGCGATCTTTATTATTGTTAATTAACACACCGTTCTCAATTCTTAATAAGTACTTAATTATTATCTAAATTAATAATAATTACAGTATAGCTAGTCATAAGGCTTACAGTTTCCAGCAAATCGGATTAATAATACTCTAGAATTAGATATTAGCCACAGTCTACAACAAGAAAAAAACTGATACCACCATTCTATTTTACTAAAAATTACCCCTCGTTAGTCCATTACTATTAAGAAATATAAACTATGTTGCAGGCTATCTTGCTTAATAAACATTTATTATCCATGTCCCTGCAGTGGTCAGATAATTGCAGATGACCATCTAACAGTTCCCTATAACATAATGCAATTTCATCAGTGTATGGTAACATTTTGTCACCATATCATCCACACAAAATGTCAGTGCATTGCTACTGACACTAATGAGGAATTGGCAGAGTTAGATAAACGTACAATTGAAGAAACCAACAAAGACAATGATGAAGACTTGGATAAAATTCCTAAGGACACGGGATTGTGCATTGATGGATTATACAAAGCATTGGCAAAGATTTATGGAATTGTCAGTGATTTCATTAATAGCTAGCCAACAAATATGAACTATAGCAGCAAAGTTTAAGTGCTGATAATAGACTTGATCATCTTAATACAAAATAATTTTAAATTAAAAGGTAAATTCCAGTAAACAATCTTATTTTGGATCCTTTTTTTATTATTATTATTATAAATTGATGTAGGTCTTGACTTATATAATTAATAATAATGAAATACAACTAGGCCCTTCTGAAATTTCGTTGTAAATTATAAACATGTACTTAAAAACTTATTAGTAATGTACGAAATATGTACAAATATGAATAATAAAGACATAGTTTCCCATTTGCCAAATGATTTCCCTACTTTGAGGACACTTAAATATTTTACTCTTGATTTTCTATGAATTTATGGTCTTAGGTCTAAGTGGGCTCACTTAAAATTGTACTTTTTTAGTTTCAGTCGTCCAATTTAAATGAAGTTGATCTGTATATGGAGCTTTAAATTGAAAGGATGTTAATGGGTTATTATTTAAGGATTTTCTCATGCTTGCTTCATATTGGATTATAGTCGTATGCAGTTAAATAGGAGCCCCTTAACCCTCACTTACACGGGTGGTGTACTGAATGCGCCACCTTGTTTTTTAGCAATCAATGTTAAATAAACTGTTTTTCCTTCTAAATGTTATTGTTTGGATTCAGTAATAATTAAATAAGCATGCATCCATAAAAAATTTATTACAAAACCACTTGAATTTTTTTTTAAAACTGAAAAATGCATTTTTGTTTTCTAAACAGATATCTTGCATGAAACTACATAATAATGTTCAAAACTTTTTCTATAGGTGTAAAAAAAAGATCTAAAAGATACATAACAAATTACTCAAACATTTAAAAAAATGTTTTTAACAGTTTTTGTTTTATAGATATTTTTTATGAAAAATTCACTCTCACCTTGCTCTGTAGCATTTTGTTCTTCCGAAGTAACTTCTTCCCCCATATCAGGCCCATAATCACATTCTGAATCAGAATCATGGTCACTGTGCTTGGGTAGGTGGCGGGCCAACCCCCTCCTCTGTTGCTAATTGATTTTTTTTTACTTTATTGTTGCATGGCGCACGCCATGACGTGCGTTTGAGGGTTAAAAATGTACAGATAGGTCACAAGAATCACTGTCTCTAATGCTTTTTGTGTTAAGAAATACTAGCAATCCACAAAACTTTTAGTGGTCACGTGAACGTCGCATGTGTAGGGTGAGAGTAGGTGGCAGGGAAGCCAACCATTTGATCTTCCATAATGAGCAGTTTAGCAGTCGACCTTAACTCGCGTGACTTAAGGCTGACCAATGCTGATGATATATAGGCGTCATTAATAGTATACCTAATATTTTGACACCTTATTTGTATCTGTGTCTTTATGATTTTGGGGGACTAGCAGGCAGAAAAAAACAATATGTATAGATTTACAATTCCTGTTCCTTTTGTTATTTCAGCTCTTCATTGCTGGCCTGATAGTTCTGCTTTTGGATGAACTTCTACAGAAAGGCTACGGACTGGGTTCTGGTATTTCACTCTTCATTGCGACAAATATTTGTGAAACCATCGTTTGGAAGGCTTTCAGTCCAGCAACAGTTAACACTGGCAGAGGTAAAATATATCTTCTGAAATAAATGCTATTTTTAAAAACATTTTGTAAATTTTAATGCAGATGTAGACCTTTTTTTTTTAATAAATAGAATATTAAGTTTAATAGTAAGAAATTCTTATAAAAAATTGAAAATTTTATTACTTTTGTTTCTGTTGAAACTGTATCAACATTGATTAATGTATAAGGTTCATTACAATTATTTAATATTATTAAGTCTTGCAACGATGTAATGGTGCACTTACAATCAACTTCATAATGCATTCATCTGTTGTTTTGCTTTTTTTTAGGAACTGAATTTGAAGGTGCTATCATTGCTTTGTTCCACTTACTGGCCACTCGCCAAGATAAAGTACGAGCTCTTAGAGAAGCTTTTTACCGTCAGAACCTGCCCAATTTGATGAATTTGTTGGCCACTGTCCTTGTCTTTGCAATAGTCATATACTTCCAGGTACTGTATAAACTTGTTTATGCGCCTTTAATTTCGAACACACACATATCTTTCATGATTTTAATTTCCTTTTTATATACGACTTGTAGTATTATGTCTGATTACACTCTGCAGCTTAGTAACTATCCATGGCCTCCGTTGTCTTTCTTTTACATTTATATAAAGCGGTTCTCACACTTATTATTGCTGCTAGCGGACTGCTACCCATGGTCTTTTTCTATCTGATTGTGTAAATTGTGCTGTATTATCCTTCCATAATGTTCAAAAGATGTCTTAATTACAGATTATGAAAGTATTTTAACTTCTTTGCAAAAATACCCAACCCTCCTATTCTGTTTTCTTTAATACAGTGGAATATTTTTAGTCTTGTCAATTGCATAATGAAACACAGTAAACTCCCGATTATCCGCGGACCTCTGCTGTTTCCATTTTTTTTTACTATAATTATTGTTTTTACTTTTATAGTAAAAAAAATGGAAACAGGAGAGGTCCGGGGATAATCGGGAGTTTACTGTAAGCAGTAAGCTTCCGTTATTTCTGTGTACAATCCAGCTTTTGTATTTCGTACAAAGTACAAAAGTGACATTTTTTTCTATACTATGCGAGTTTTTTAGGCGGCTTGCCTTTTTTTTTTTTAATTTCCTCATGAGTTTTGGCATTGGTGCTGAATGTTACTTGCAATAATCAGTGTCATTTGAAGCATTAACCCCAAGCCAGACTTTAACTCACAAAATTCCAAGATTCAGGCCAAAATTAGTGTTTTGTTTTTTTTTTTTTTACGTTTTCACGTATTACAGTGTGATTTGCAGGCTAATTTATTGTTTACGGAGAAGTTTCACCAAGGCTATTTACTGTTTTTTCCTCTCTTTTTTTCTTTATTATCTTTTCGCTGTAAATAATGACGGTAGTCACAATATATTAAGTGACTAAATCATATGGCAAAAGTTATCAAACTTTGTACAGTGAAGCAGTGTAGTATTAAATAATCCAAAATAAAAAGAAAGAAAAATTCAGTGCTGAATTGCATTCTTAAGGGAAAATGGAACAAAGTAATTATATAGGCATTAATTGGGAATATAGCGATTCTTCATATAAATTTCCAATTAATGCCACCTCTTGTTCTGTTTTTCTGAAGACTGCTGTTCTTCAGCACTTAATTTCTTTCTCTTTTTTTTTATTATTTTAGATTACTCGATACTGTTTCACTGTGCCATAGTCTTGCTGTACCCCGAGAAATTTAGGGAAAAATAATAGTAATAAGACTTCATTGACTTTGTAGGAAAAGGTCAGGAAAACTAGGGTTGGAGCTTAGAACATTTTCCTGTACAAAAGATATTTAAAGCTCTGTGGTCCTCTCTTTTCTTGTTGTGTAAGTGTTGGGAGTGATTCACTCAAAACTTGATGTACTCTTGATAATAAGGGTTTATAAAAAAATGGTAGTAGTAAGGATGTAATGCCATGTGTATAAGAAATTAAATTTTAAACTCGCACCTTAAACTCTCCAGTATCTTTTGATCAAATTTTGAAAAAAACTTGAATAAAACTAATTTTTATTTATTTTCTGTTTTTGCTCCATAGGGCTTCAGAGTGGATCTTCCAATCAAATCCGCCCGCTATCGTGGTCAATACAGCAGTTATCCTATCAAGCTTTTCTACACCTCTAACATCCCAATTATTCTTCAAAGTGCATTAGTATCTAATTTGTATGTTATTTCTCAGGTAAGGCTATAACCTGTTTGTTCAGAAAGTTTTTAACGTAGTTATCTTTTACTGAGAAAAGCTTGACATTTAGAGTGTCATAACTAAGGTAACAAGATTTTTGAAATAGAAACCTGGAAATGTAATGTGGAGACCTAAAGAAAAAGCGCCTTGTGTCAAATTTATTTATTTTTCAATATTTGAAAATTACCCATTAGTTAATAATTCCACTGTTTTATTGTTACAAGTAAAAGGAGATTTTTTTTCCCCTTTCCATCAAGTTCATCTTCATAGTTATTTTTTGCATTAACATTAAATTACTGATATATAGTATTTTGCAAAAAAAAAAAAAAAGGGTTCTTTTTGCCATATGTCAGTATGTAGCGATCGATTTTTGTCTGGAACAAACGTCACCAGTCATGACGTCATCAACTTGAACTCCGAGCAGTCAGTCCAAGATGGCATCGTTTTGTGATCGCATAAGCGTGACCAAGGAAGGACAAACTTTGCATAGCCAAGCAAGGGAAATAGTGTGGAATGTTTTTAATTATTTCAGTTTTAATTATTATGTATTTGTAACTGTAGAAAATACAAAAACCAGAATGTTTTCGTAATGTATATAAGATTTAGTTACAGATGTTAGCAATAGATGGCGTTGTTACATCCTGGAAACATCAATCTATGAGGAAATTACGTCATCAAAAGCTCTTCGTTCAGAAACTGAACTGTAGTTACTCTTATTAGCAGACATATCAGTACTTGATATGATACTTTGAAAATAGGACACTTCTAAAGATAGCATTAAGTTTCTGGGGTTTAAGAAAATGTTTGTTAATTATCAAACTTTTAGAATTTAAAAAAAAAAAGGCTGCTTCAAAAATCTTTCTAAGTAAAAGTACATCATTTCTGAACTTGTAAGATTAACTGAGTTTGGTATCATTTAAAAAAAAATTATTGATTCATTTTAGCCTACTTTCCAATTTAAAAGCTTTCATGAAATCATTCAATCAGTCTGTCTGCCCCCTAAGAACTTTTGAACTGTTGGGGGGATCTTCCTAAAACTTGGTATGCATATTCTAGGACTAGGAGACAAAAACTTTTATACTTCAAAGCTTTTGCTTGATAAAATAATAAGTCACACAAAAAAAATCACATTTTTTAAAAAATATATAAAAATACTGAACAGTGATGGAGCCTTTCGGGGTTCCCATGCGGGTAAAACCCCTTTTCATTGCTGAGAAAGTAGTGCCAGATGGCAACAAAAATTCTCGTGGAAAGCATTGCTGTTTAAACAGTAACTTTCTATCCTATTTCAAGTAAATGTTTCATTGTCTTAAATAGTGCATTTTTAAATCTTGTCTAATCCATTGCAAGTGACTAGAAGTAAATAAAGCAGATTTCATATTTTTGCTAGAAAATAGAAACTTTGTACTGTTTGTATTCAACATGTATTATATTTGAAATATAAATTTAGGCTTTTCGTTTTTGTGACTTCCTTAAAATGATCTGGTTTTTTTTTTTTTTTTTTTTAAATCTTTTAAAATTTTTTTTTTTTTTTTTTTTTTTTAAGATCTTTCAAACTTATTTATTTTTCTTAATTAGTAGAATATAGTAGATCATTATTGACTTTGTGCAACTTTTTATGGTAAACAGTGGTGGGTATATCGCGCCATCGTAAAAATCTTGCTTATATTGATATTCTTGTTTTGAGGATTAACATTTCTTTGCCCACATTAAATCCCTTTGAGCTTGATGGTGAAAGGACAAGGGGTTTAGAGTAATTTATTTATTGTTGAGCTTTTTTTGGTTGACGTAGCACCGCGGTTGCGGAGATGGGATCCTTAACTGTTGCGCATACTCTGGACTTACCATGGAGGGTAAAGCTGGCCGAAGATGCCTAATAAGGCTGAATTGGCCATCTCAGCTGCGAGTCCGCAATAGCTCAGAGTGCAAATCCTTTAGACTTGTGGATTTTTTATGTTAATAATATGCAAGTTAAACTTTTATTTCTCTTGCTTGTATTATTGTTCACATAGTAATTTGAAACGAAAATATGCTGTCTTGCAAGATATACAAACCCACATCAAAATGATATTACATTTCTTCAGAATGGCAAGTGAAGTGACCTACAGTCAGTCCTCAAGAAATGTTGAAGGCATGGTTTGTCAGTCATTTTCAACAAAAAAGTGTTCTACAATAAAAGTGTGCTGATCCTTTCATAGAGCAATTTAATGTGAGGAAAAAAAATATTTACACAAAGTATCAGTATAGGTTGATGCCTTTAAGAAAGTACTTCTCCAGAAAAATATGCATATTGCATTCTAGAAATCTTGAGCATTTTTGCAGTGAGTAAAAGGATTGAAAATATAAGGATTGTCTTTCATACTTAACTATAATGCCCAAATTTTATCAATTATCCATTACTAATTAAAAATGTTCATTTCTCTTTAAATATGTAGATCAGTAGGATCCATTTCGAAGTCCTAACTTTTAAATTGTTTTATCTGTAGCTCAGATTATTAAATAAATATTTTTGGTTTCCCAAAACTATGTAAATATGTTTAGTCATATTTTATAGGAATCTACTAATGCTGGCCGAACACATGTCAATATTCTTCAGTATTGATGGTCAATTTTATTGATATCAACCGTTTCCATCAATAAAAATGATCAATATTGACCATTTCAAGAAAATTGATATTGATACCAAAAAAGGATCAACTTCAGTTGACGAGAAATATTGATGGTGCGCGAGCGAATCACATGAACGGATGAAATCACGTGACAATGGTGATGTACAAACATGGCGCCTCTTTGAAGATAGGAAACGCACTGAGCATTTTTTTGGGAAAGAAGGCGTAATCAGCAAAATCGGTCGGCCAAAAAAAGATAATCCGAACGACAACATTTGGTCAATTGATCATGAAAGACTCCTCATTGATATCTACAGAGGTAAGGCGTTTAACGAAGCGCCGTAAAGCATCAATAATCAGGTCAATACTCGAGTACAAAAAACTGTGTGTTCGCGCGTGATATCAACTGTCAATATCAATTTTAATCAGTATCGACCGTCAATACTGAAGAATATTGACACGTATTCGGCCAGCATAACACTTGGACACTTTACAACATTTCAAATTCAAGTCTGGAAAGTAATGTGAAATTGAATATTTGAAAACGTTTTAAAACTGTGCAACAAAGGGTTAGGTTTGGTGAGTAAAACCGCCAAAGCTAATTGATTGAGTTTTTTAAACATTAAATTTAATGCATGTTTCTTCTTCTTTTTTTTTTTTTTAGATGCTTGCAGTAAAATTTAGTGGAAACTTCTTTGTCAACCTGTTAGGGGTTTGGGCTGATGTTGGCGGCGGTGGACCAGCCAGAGCTTATCCTGTGGGAGGACTCTGCTACTACCTTTCACCACCAGAAAACTTCGCACACATATTAGAAGACCCAGTTCATGCTATGCTGTACATCGTATTCATGCTGGGGTCCTGTGCTTTTTTCTCAAAAACTTGGATTGAAGTGTCTGGTTCCAGTGCTAAAGATGTAAGTTGTTGTTTCAGTTTGTTTTTATTACCCTTGCTTTAACCTGTTCCGTGCCACCCCTGAGTATACTCGTCTTTGTAAGGTGACAAATATTTTCTAACAGATTGTTTTACTTGTTTTGGTTTTCTTGGAAAAATGATATTGTCACCTGTATTATGAATTGATTTAGCCACAAAAAGGCGCATCAAATTATTTCTTTAAACATGAGCAGTATTTTAAAATCACAAATATCTGCAGGCTTGTCAGTCTATTTAATAATGCCTCTAAAAAAAACGAAGGCTTGAATTTCAGTGAATTATAATTATTTCCTTATATTTAAGAGTTTTTAATTCCATGGTTATTTGAAATTTTTTTTTTTATTATTATCACTAAAAAAACTAAAACATTGTTATCGATTTTTTGAGCATTGTTATCCATTTTAATCTTTTCAAAAAATTATAATATTCTCAAACAGATTAAATTATTCATTATTATTTTCATATATATAAAAAAACTAAGCAAATAATTATTTCGGAGTGAAAAACAATCGAAATTAACTTACGAAAGGCACATTCGAAGGCGTTAGGCTTAAAATGCACGCAGAGCACCCCTGCGCCACGAAAAACCCTGCAATGAACGGGTTAAACAAAACTACAACTAACACTAGTATTGCAGAAATTCAAATACTTGGCAGATCTTTACAATATGTTACAAATTGTGGGTTTTTTTTTTTAGGTTGCTAAGCAACTCAAAGAACAGCAGATGGTGATGCGTGGCCATCGGGAGAAATCCATGATTCACGAGCTGAATCGTTACATTCCAACTGCAGCTGCGTTTGGTGGACTCTGCATTGGAGCATTATCTGTATTGGCTGACTTCTTAGGTAAGTGAAAACCTAGTTCCCACTTTATTCCATAAAGATACCCAAAAGTTACTAAGTAATGTTAACCTTTAATTTTATTTTCTAAATAACACTTCAAAAAGAAACTTTTTAAGATGAAATTGTGTGTAGATTATAAAAGTAAATTGGCTTTTTGGATTAAATCATTGAAAGTTTTGAGAGTGCGATAGGCTATATGAAATTGTTTAATCTGCCAGTTCTTCTGTAGAACCTGTTTTTGGTTTAAAAATGACAACTTTTCCGAAAGCCCTTTGCGGCATAATCACATGGTCAGGGCATTAACCTAAAAACGGATAAATGGCAGAACCTGGGTTTGAATCTGGGAGCCGTCTTGGATGTTTCTTTTTTTTTTTTTCTCTCACTTCTGTACGAGATTCTTTTTGTTGTTTTCTGTTGCTACAACTTTTCTTTTTCTAGAGCAGCTTAGCATCTTTATTACTCACTTGAAATAAATACCTTTGTGTTGAAAGAAAAGCTTTTTGAAATCAGTAGACATTATTATTTACAAGAGAACTTCTTAATAAATTATGATAATAGATATCCATCGCCATGTCTTGTTCAGCGAAGTACGTGTTTTGTTACACAAAACAAAAAAGATGAAATCTAACAATATCTTTGCTGCTATTTGAATTTGGCAGTACTGGTCGTGATCCTACCTTTACAGCAGCACTCGCTGCAACTTTGCCACAAGATTATTAGGATTTACATTAATTTAAATATAAATTCAGTTTCTGATAAACCTTAAATTTTAATTTTTATCGAGTTTGAATGCCAAAGAAAAATGCATGAAGTTCTCATATCGTCAGTAGACAATAAGAGAAAAATATCAAGTACAGTAGAGTCGCGATAATCCGAGGTAATTAGGGCTGATGATACCTCGGATTACACGGAAAAAAGAAAGAAAAAAAACTGGAATTTTCAACTAAAACGAGATAAATTTAATTTATAATAGATATTAAAGTTACAGATACATTAACAATGTTACCTGGTTACATGAAAAGACTCTTTATAAGCATTTACAACTTTAAAAAACTGTCCAAGGTCTTCTGCTTCACAGTAGAGCAACGCTTTTTAGCAGCGATGTCACGCCATCATCGAAGTAGTAAAATGGAAAACTATCACACTGACCCCTCAAATTTCTTCTTGGAATCGTCGCCCTGCGTGACCTTGGACTAGCCTCACCTCGGATTACACGGAAGCTCAGATTACCGTGACTCTACTGTATATATATTTTAGAATTTCTCAGACAACTTTTTTAGTTACTAATTACTTAGCCATTACTAAAGAAAGCTGTTTATATTAACATTCTTTGTTTTTCTTTGCAGGTGCCATTGGCAGTGGTACTGGTATCTTGTTGGCCGTCACCATCATTTACCAATATTTTGAAATCTTTGTTAAAGAACAGAGTGAAATGGGAGGAATGGGCACACTCTTGTTCTAAATGCAGCAGGAGGTTTGTTTTAATTTGCAAGACTGACTCTGCCTGAGAATTCGGCAGCAGGAGCAGTATTTTTTTTTTTTTAGGGTCATGTTTTTTTGTTTGGACGACCCTTTCCATTCATCACAGAAAAGAGTATACCAAGCCGAATTGTACATTGGAGTTTCCTCAAGAACAGACAATTAAAAGAAAAAAAAGACCTAACAATTCTCCTGTCACATTACTCATTTTTAAAAACAAACAAACAAAACTGCATTCCCATTAATTTTTTTTTTGTTTAGAATGTGTTGATGATATTTTTCTCATTTTATACTTAAAAAAAAAAAATTGTTTTCACAAGTAGACTATAATGTAATTGAAATGTTCATCATATGAAGTATTTTTTACAATAGATTTAAAGTGCGGTGAAAGGGAATTTTTTAAAAAAGAGTGCATTCTTGCAATGTAAATGTAGAAACGTGCCTGAAAGAATGTGGATTTTTACATGAAACTGTGTTCAATAAATTATCTTGAATGGAAGGTATTTCAGTCTTTTAATTTCACGAAGGTTAATACTTTTTTGTTTTGTATGTGGATAAGCGAAGATAATCAGTCTTACTACAAGATATCCCATTTTTAAAATTCTACTTCTGTGAAGTGAAACAAAAAAAGGTTGATGGATGAGCATTTGTAGCAATTTGTAAGTGTTCACTGTCACGGCCAGTCGTAGAAGTAAGGACAGTTCCAACTGTGAAGGTCTGGCGAAAACAGTAAGATGCTAGGTTTTTTTTTTGTTTTGTTTTTAATTCGGTACGTAAGAATAATGTTCAAGTTTTCAAAAATTAACAATAAAAAATTGAATCTTTTTTAGATAATTGTTATTAAAACATTAAACAAAATGTCATTAGTAATTCTTACTGCCATGTAATATTATTGCTATGAAATGGTTTAACTCCAGAATTATCGGATAATGCTTAAGCAATGCATTTTACCTTAAAATGGCTTCCATGTCTTAATATCACGTTATGTTTTTATTATTATAAACTGAATACTCCCATGGGCTTTATCTGCAGTTGGTATTACTTCCAGAAATTCAAAAGATTGTTTGTATTATTTTAAATTTTACAAAAAAATTATACGTAGTTTCTAAAATTCTTTGAAGATTATGTATTCTATACTTAATAAATATTATGACTGTAACATTAACTTTAAACAGCTATTAAATTGTTTGAGAATCTATTAATAAATTAGTAGCCAAGAAGATACTTTTGACAGGGATTCTACTAGCAACAGTTCCCAGATCAAGAATCAGTAAAGTACAAAAATAATACACAAATTGAAAACTTTTTTATATTGCATTATAATTAATCAAAGCAACTATGTTTGCAAGGAATTACAAAACAAAAATTGTATCGGGCATTTATATAAAGTTCACTAATTCATGTCTTAAGTGATCGTCAATATGGGTAAACGTGGCTGACAAGTTCTAATTAGGACGAAACAGCTGTCCCAGATTCCCATTTGATGATCACTCAAGGCATGAAGGAAATGTGTATTTATAAACTGGTGGTTTTCATCTTCTAAAAATCTGAAACTTTATAACTCTAGACGATGTTATATATATTTTCATATTATTATTGAAATTGATTTTATTTGCGTTCAAACACCCCAATAAATCTATATTTTAATAACTGTTGTGATTTTGTTTAAACTCTTTAAAAGTCTGGATCCAATAATTAAATGATACAGAAACCTAATTAGGAAAATTTAATCTAAACACTTTTTGTCATTAATTCTTAGTTTTTTTTTTTTGAAAATGCATTCTGACAAATGACTAATAATTTTTTTGGATAATTTCGATATATTGGGGGTGTTTAAACACACAAAGTTATATTTTCATTTTATTATTGAAATTCTATTTCGTTAGGTCTTATGCTTTTATTAAATTCCTTTGTGCTCAGTGCAAAGCTGGCCAAGGTGATTTTCCTGTACTGGTTACAGTGTTTTTTCTTTAGTTGTTTGCTTTCAACAGGGTACCACTTCCCTGAGGGGAAGACGGGATTATTAGTACCAACGCATTCCGAGCTCCATCAAAGCTAAATCTGGCTGATGAGTTCTAATAAGGACGAAACAGCTGTCCCAGATTGCTATTGATGATGGCTCAATGCGTTAAAAGCAAACAATTCTAATGAATTTGTGCATTTTATAGATTTTTCTTCCCTTTTCATAACTCTTATATGTTTGATGATTTTATATATAGTTTCAGATTTTTATGGAGCAGTAGTTTAAAAGATATGGGGCTGTGAAAACCACCCAGTAATATATATATTTCAGGGTGTCTACAGAATCAGGGAAACCGGGAATTATCAGGGAATTTTGCAATTATTACTTAAAATCAGGGAATTTTTTTATTCAGATTTTATAGACACCGTGATATTTGCAAGGTACAGTCACTTCGCTCTGGAATCCTTGCATATGTAAGAAAAATATCTAGATCAGAGAATATACAACTTTCCAGCCCTTTCTGGGCTTCTCCACACACCTATATCACTTGCAACCTTCCAGCACCCCCCACACAAAATAACGTGGGGATTATAAGTGCTTGGGCCATTCGTCATTATAGTGTAGTACTGAGTAAACCTACAATATTTGTGGCTGTTCCAAGACACCCCATGCGGGCCGGTGGTATGGAACCTATCCCACACGCAAAATTTCAAGTTTGTAGCCTGTTCAGAATTATGCTAAACATTTTTGAACGGATACATCCACAAATTTCCTTTTTATATAAAAGATATATCTTCATCTGGAAGTTCCAGCATTTCCATGTAACTTACAAATGCTGTTAGTGTCAAAACAGGAAAAATAAGTTAGCATCGAAGATACATTTATAATTTGCATAATTACTTGTGAGGTACTGGATGGCTTTATGCTGAATAATCAATAATTTAAGGTAGTTGAAACTCCCAGAATGCAACGCAGATTATAGATTTTTCCTTTCCTGGCCGGTTGCTAGCCTTCAAATAGAAGAGAAAATGGCAGTCGCTGCTTCACATTCAACATTTCGACTAGGAAAAGTTCTCTGTCAAGCTAGGGAAATTATTCTTAATGTTGCTCGTCGATTTCAAGATGATGTGAGATTTTTGATATTTACTAATTCCTGCGGAGCTCATGACATTGATACCGGAGAAATTAGTCTATCAATGATAATGTGTTTCCGGTTTCACCATTCGCCGCGACGACTATAAGGAGATTTAGAAATGAAATTCTTAATGCATTAGTTTTAAAAAAAGTTTTTATTTCATTCAAGAAAGCTGTTAATCGCTTTATGCTATAAAAGAATTTGATTTTTTTTTTTATTTTTTTTTTTTTTTTAAGAGTAGTTTTTACAATGTTTTTTGATTCATCCACAGTCACAAATGAATTAACTACTTTACTAAAGAAGGGCTAGATTAAGTGCAGTTTAAACTTGGATTTTGTTAAAGTTGTAATCAGTATTGTAGAAATTTTGTATAGTGGTTTTTAAACAGAAATCAGATTTTATATAACTAAAAATGCAGCTCACTCTTGAAATCTTAAAAAAAAACTTGTGAATTAACACTTTTAACTCTTCGTTTTATAATGCAGTATGACACTTCGTCTTTTTTTTTTCAGTCGGAGGGGAGGAAAGAATGGAAAACTTCCTATTTCATAAATTTGTCGTCTTGTTCTGCCAAGATTTTTGCTGATGATTTGGCATCAAAAAATAGTTCACTAATATCTTTTACGTCTTCTTTAGTAATGCCCTGCCTTCCATTAATTTTGGCCAAAAGATTTGCAGGAGTGAGAAGTTGTACAGCATACCTGAAAGGACAACAGAAGAAACTTGAATTACTTAAAAAGATTTTAAATCGGAATAAGTTATTACAGAAGATATTTTGCTACATTTAAGTCAGGGCTGTGGAATCTGAATTTTTTTTTTTTTTTTAATCCAATCCTGGTAAAATGTCGACTAAAAATAATTGTGTTGAACTCAAGACCGCTAATTTAGTAAATGCAACCGATTTAGACTCCATAAGCTTGATATAAATGCAAAAAAAAAAAAACTGAATTTGTCCCATTTTATTTCGTCGCTAATTTCATGAACTGGCGAATCTGTAATTCGATACTTTAAGAAAATCATCTATGACGAAAAGATGTTTTTTTTAAAAGTACTTAATACGTGTACTCAATGTCATAGGAGGGAATTGTTATCATTTGTGCCTTAGTGGATTGAAAGTAAACCTCCCATAAGTATCAATGGCACATGAATTGAAAATTGACAAATTTTCGGATTCGCCAGTTCGTGAAATTAGCGACGATTTGTGATTTAAAATACAATCTTAACAAGGGTTGATAAGTTCAGCGACAACACCAATTTCCAAATGAAGTATTCGCTTTGTAACAACAACCTGAGGTTTGAAGAACTGCAATATTATTTTTCAGGCCTTTAACTTCTGTATATGTAACTATCCAATTTCAGAGGTAACTTGTATTATAGTTAGCTCCAAATCAAAAATATAGAATAAAAAGATTTCATCTACTAGGCATCAGAAAAAAAATACTCCCTCTGTACCATAATAATAGTAGAAAGTTAATAATTAAAACGGGAATTATTTGTGAATGCAGCTGTAAGTTATGTTGTAGCGCAAAATTGCGAAGCCTTCGATCAAAATCAATGTTTCATGACATCTGTGCACATCTTTCTCTTTAGGTTAACTTAATTATTACGATTTATAACTATTTTTCAAATTTCACCCGCTGATCGAAATCAAAGGTTTTTTTTTTTTTGGTTGAATATCAACCCATTGTAAAAGTAAAATAAAAATAAAAGAGTTTTCAAGCAAAGATCGAGGAATATCAACCCATTGTAAAAGAAAGATAAAAAAAAAAGAGAATTTTCAAGCAAAGATCGAGTTGCGATTGGGAAAGCAAAGCTTCGCAGCCAAGGGATCCTACCTTCAAAGTTTAAAATGACTATTATTATGGGACAAATTAAATTCATCAACTGCTACTATTATAGGACGGCGAGTATAATTTTAAGTGGAAAGTACAAAAACTGTATATTTATTCAAGACTCATCAAAGATATTGGCATCATTAACATGAGAAATCCGTAATTAACATACTGTCTCAAAATTGCCTCGCCTACATAGATATATACTTGTGGGAAAAAAAAAAAAAAAAAACCTTCGCAATTTCCAAGAATAAAAAAATAAATAGAAAGCCAGCCTTTGTTCTGTTAAACCAGTACAAGTAAATATTACTAAAGCACTTAAATGGTAATAAATTTACAACAGAAATCGACTGACCTCTTGTACCTTCAGCGCTTTAAAACTGAACGCCAGCCGAATTCTTTTTCATGTGTCAGAAAGACAGAATGAAAAAGGGGGGGGGGGTGCGCCAAGGAGTTGCAGGCTTCATCATAAATTAAAACATCTCTTGCTCGAAAACTTCGCACAAAAGTCAAACCTCATTACCTGCTGGATCTATTAACCGCACGGATTATTTACGACTGACGCGACCTCTGGCGGACCATCGCTAATATATATTCCTAACAGATCCCTTCAAGAAAACAAGAGTTTGGAAGAAACAAAAACAACGATATATTTCAGAATTCCCCAAAAAATGTCTCCATAACGAACATTCAAAAACTAACAATCTTTAAAGGTTTTTTTTTTTTTTTTTTTTTTTTAAATAAAAATGTGAAACGAACATCCCAGAACACCAATGTCAAAATTCGAATGTTCCCTAAATTGACACGTTGCGGCGTACGAATATGCGATCGGCATCGCATAGTCCATAAAGGTCAACATTTAATTTGTGAGTAAGGTTAAAGGCAGAGAGGGCATCGTAAGCCAGGGGTCGAACTGCAACAGTAACTATTAATACTAGAGTAACACGAAAAACCGCTGAACAAACGAGCTGCCGTTCCCCAACTCAGCTGTGTCCGACCGAGGAATTTTCAATTACTCAAGGAGCGTTATTTTAATCAACTTTTGCCACGAAACCATCCATCCATCAAAACGGAACTGGTTCCAAAGGTGGGAGGGGGAGAAAAATGGAGATGAAAGCTACACCACGAGGTTACAGGCCACGGAGTTTTATTACGGAGGGAATCCAATTGCGAAAAAGACAGAAATGAAGACAAATTGACAAGACTCAGTTGGAAATACAACGAAAAACAAATAAATTACACCCACAAATCATACAAGTCAACGGAAAATTACACTACACTGAACGGGGGAAAAAAAAGTCATTTATAAAAAATATAATAAAAAAAAATTTTTCGTTCAATTTTTTAAATGTAAAATTTAGGCGGGGAAACAATGAAAATGGAAGCAAAACATACAGTTGGTGTTAAAAAAGATTACAGAACTGTATTTTTTTTTTTTTTTTGTTACAACGACAAACTTTCTAAATGATGAAACAAAAGTCGATAAAAAATAAAGTACTTCAGTAATTACAGACAAGGTTTTTTGTTTGTTTTTTTTTTTCGTATGAATAACTCCCCTTCGGAATTTAGAGAAGTTAAAATTTTGATTCTAATTTTTCTCGCGCATATTTTCCTCAACCTTATATTCTTCTTACTTCAATAACTCGGGAACCCGAATTAATAATAATCCAGGAGGATAATAATGGCTTTTTTTTTTTTTAAACATAAATACGCATACAAGCGAATTAGAAATTGTTATAGAAAGGTCTTATTTATTTCTGCTTCCTTCAAGTCGATGTTCACAGCCTATTCACCCACAAAACTTTTTTCAATAGAATCTACAGAAAGGGCGGGAAATTACACGAGTAAATACGATAGCTATCGATTTAAAAAAAAAAAACAAAAAAACAAACCAACTCGCTTTCAAGCAACAAAATTTCTGAGCATGCTTGACCTGTTAGTTCAATCCACATTTACCCTGTTCCTTCGAGTTGTAATTCCTAAATAAATGTCCAGCTTTAAATAAGCAACCGATACACAACAACAATACAAAACATACTATATAAAGACTGCAGCGCAAAACACACGTAGGTTAGTTAGTTGATTTTAATCATGCAAAAACATCTTTGGCTACGCTGCGCCAAGAAATGAACTAAAAAGTAAAAATAAATAAAATATGTATAAATCAAGAATATCCTTCTATTACATAACATACATACAAAGGACCAAAAAAAAAACAAGAAAATAAACAATAATAAGGTTAAAAGGTTTAACGTGCATCAAGTGTAACATGAAAACGGAAAAAATATATAGAAATGCACAAATTCGTTTGCTTTCACGCCTTGAGCCATCATCGACGGCAATCTGGAACAGCTGTTTCGTCCTTCATCAGCCAGACTTAGCCTCGATGATCAAGCTCAGAACGCGTGAAAGCCTATGGATCCCTCTCCCGCTCTCGGAAGTGGGACTTCCCACAAAAGAAAACGACAAATCGCTATAACTAGTACAGCAGAATTACCTTAGCCCGCTTGGCTGATGAGTCCTAATAAGGACGAAACAGCTGTCCCAGATTGCCGTCGATGATGACTCAAAGGCGTGAAAGCAAACGAATATGTGCATTCCTATATTTTTTTTCCGTTTTCATAAGGTTAAAAGTAAAACCAACGAAAAAACATTATATAAAAGCATATAAAAATTACTAGTAAAAATCCGAAAATTTATTAAAAAGGTGGCAAAGACCCCACAGATGAAGGAATCTTAAAACCGATGACATTGGTAAAAGATCATCGTCATTTAAAAAAACAAACAAACAAGGAAGTATGAAACAGAAGGTTGAATTTAAAACAAAAGACAAAACAATGACGATGAAGCAAAAAAAAAAAAAAAGTATTCAACGATCAGAAATCTTTCATTTACGTCGGAAGGAAAAAATATAGGAGCGAGTTTAGGTTGGAGGAAGAAACTAGGAATTTATTTGCAAATGAGGTCTAAACATTTTCATGCTTCTACAATACGGATATCGGGGTATAGCTTACCTCAGTGTACTCTGTGTTCCAATGGCCCCTAGCGCCTGCAGCGCCTCTGGATCGACGTGAATCCCTTCAGTTTGTGCACGAATTTTTAAAATCTGAAAATGCAGAGATTACAGTGTTAGCTACCCTTTTTTTTTCCTGTATAAGTTTCTCATTGAACGACTTCACCAAAAACATTTTATGAAAAATCCAAACTACGAATTCGGGTTTGTAATACTTCTTTATGATACAACGGTAATTCTTAGTGGAAATAATAACTGTAGATTGTCATCGATCGTTTCCAAATGTAAACGAATCTATTGCAGATCCGAGCCGCGATCTCCAAGAGGTGTCCATCAACAATAGACGGTTACATGTAAACAAAGAGTGGAAGAAAGGGCGTTACCACGAAACTTTAACTGAAATTTTTATTTTATGGACTAAGCATATATTAACTAAAATGAAAAAAAAAAATAATAAATAAATAATAAAACGCTTTTTAAAGGAGGAATAGACCTTCCTATTTTAACCACTTATTTTGACGAATGGTTTTGCTCGAGATCATGACTCGATCATAATAAATTTCTTGCTTAAGAAGACAAAAAGGTAAAATGAAAGCAAAATCCACGCACATAACAATAAGAAATCCTCTTAAAAAAAGGATTAACGTAGATGATGCTAATGCCAGATGTTGATATTTCTCGTATCGTCGGTGCTGAATTTACTTAATCCATTCTATAGCTCCTACTAAACATCTTAGTACTAACATCATCGAAATTCTCATAATTGGTTTTCTTTGATATACAGCAATTCCCGAACTTTGAAGCAGCAGTAATTTTTCTGAGGTAAGGTCCATCAAAACCACGTGGATATGTTTCATTTAGCTATCCTCCTCCTGTTTCTGAATTGTTTTGTATCAGAATCCCTGAAAAACTCTTACTTAAAATTGCTATAGATATCATCGTTCACCTTCAACAAATTTAAAATACATAAAAAAATAAAAATAAGGGACAATGTATAACTTAAAAAAGGAAAAAGAAGTTTTTAATTTTTTTTTCTATTGTTGCTGCTGTTCCAATTTACATTAAGTCACTTCCCTGAAGACAACAATTCCCTAAACTGGAGATGTTTTACAGATGCTCAATCCTGACGTCGGAAATTAGTATGACGTTTCAGGATCATCTTATGACTGCCGCTAGAGGTCGTTACATGTCCTATCACCTCCGTCTCATTCGATTGATTATTTTTCAAAAAAAAAAAGCTCAATATCTTTATGAATTATCATTGGTAAATGATTGGCCCGCCAATCGAAACCCGGTCATGTTTTCAATTGTCTATATACGTTTTTTGAACTTTCTAAAATATGTGTCTGACCTAAATAACTTTTTAATAATGCAATGTAGGACTTACTTGAACCATTTCATCCTGTGAATACGGCAGTGTTCTGATGATCATAAGTCGATCCAACAAGTCCAGAGGAATTCCGTGCGGAGATACAATGTCTTCTGTACCTCTGTAAATAAATAAATAAATACTCGATCATTACAAAAAAAAAAAAAAACTGATTTCATATTGTAAACGAAACCGTAGCGATACCGCACATTTTCGGCCACTTTCTGGGGGACACCTATTTCCCCCCGACATCTACAAAGTCATACAAATTCTACTACAGTACCACTATATCTGTATTAGTTTGGGTTGTAGAGGTGGTAACGTTTCATGTAAGACTTCGCTAAGAGGAAGAAGAAAAATTTCGGTTGTTTCCCGCTAAAATTCTCCATCTCCTTTCAGAGGCGCCACAAACAACCGTTTTCACTGAAAGCAATTTTCACTGCCTCAAAGATTTCTCTAGACAGGTGTTACATTAAGGTGACCAACCGTCCTCCTTTTTTAAGCTCAGTCCTCCCTTGAGAAGTGTTCTCCTTTTTGATGTCTGAAGAGTAATATGTCCTCCTTTTTGTTATGTGAAGTTGAAAATCTTTTTTTTTTTTTTTTTTTTGGTTGAACAGATTTCAGATTTATATCCCTGAAACCCCTGATATTTTTTTTCTTCAAATTATTTGCGTCCTCCTTTTCATTTTAGAAAAAATGGTCACCTTAGTTATATGGCTAACAATGAAACCGACGTATGCCTTCAGGGTTAGATCGCCGTAACAATGGGCTGAAATTGTACTTACCTAATAAAAAAAAAGAATACGTCAATGGCATTGATAGCCACATAACAACGGTCTAAAGCAGCAATAGATGAACTAAAACTCGTTCGGTTTCTAACGAAATGCAGTCAAATCTTCAAATTCTAAAGATGAAAGATATAAAGTAAAGATACGATAAATAATTTATTTATTCATGCACACGAGACTCTGGGGTATTCCCACATCATAAAAGACGAGGCCTTTCGCGTCCTATTGTTCAGGAATCGTCTTCAGGTCTAAACAGTAGGACGCGAAAGGCCTCGTCTATCTCTCTTTTATTATGTGGGAAATATCCTCGTCTCGTTTGCAGTAACTTCGCCCACATTCACATTAGGACTACATTTATTTATTCATCCTTATTCTTTTTCTTACAAATAACGTTTTATTTTTTTTAATTTCCTTTGTAAGACCACTCTATCACTACTTTCCCTATAAAACCGATACTTTACCAATTTCTAACCCATGCTCTATTTTTCAGAGTTCAAAGTTCCATTAAACGCCCACCCCCAAATGTTTTCCTTTATCCAAGTCCTAAATACGACTATTTTGTTTTTGTTTGGATTAATACGATACTTACACTTAAAATTCCCCAAATTACAATCAGATATACATTACGTGATTCAGAACTTTAGTTCATTTCAATTATTATAATTACATTTCTGTAAAATACGTAAATTTTTGTCACAAATCAAAATTTTCTATTTTTCAAAGAAATAAATAATAAAAAAAAAGTATTTTAAAACGTATTTTTAAAATGAAACTGGAAAACGATCATTACGAGTCACAAAATTTAAAAAAAGATAACATGAAACTAACTTTCACTAAAAAGGTTGCGTAATTTGTAAGCTCAAAATGACGCTAATCCTTTGTTACTAACGTCATCGTCCTTTCGCTTAAATCGAATTTCTGATCTCAACTACGGATTAAAAATCGGATCTCGCCGATATACTGAATCTTTCGAAGGAAAACAAAAAAAATCCAATACAAGGGAGAGATGCCTTTGTCCAAACATATGCATAAGTTCAAGGGGAAGATGTGTTAAGTTATTGGGGAAGTGGAAAGGGACAGGAAGTGATCATAGAACGGAATTTGTACATTTTCCAATTTTTACAATAGTTCCAATAAGGTACCACTCATGTCTGTACTGCTTGTCGTTTGGGCTGTCGAGTTTGAGCTGTTTGGTGACGGGCGAATGAACAGAATGAGAGCTCCCTTACACTTTCGTGTACGGGGTTCACTAAATAGGTGTTTTTTTATTTATTTATTTTTTTGAGAATACCACGTTGCATCGTAAAGATTTTTTTTTTTTTTTTTTGGTTAAAAAAAAAAATAAAAAAAAAAAAAAAAAAAAACTCTATTACTTTTTTGAGTAAATTCTTCCCCCCGGTCATAATTTTCAAATAAATAGTTTCCAAAAAAAAAAAAAAAAAAGCATTTGTTTTAACACTACAGGTCTGTAAATAGTGCTTCGACTGAAGCCACCAAGTGAAAGCTCGGATGATTTACGCCAAAAGACGTGTTTTTTTTTTCGTTCCGCCCTGATTAATATTAACTAAGATTCCCCACCGAGATGCCTGGGCAGACGGGAGCTATACCTGTCACCAGCTCAGCAGGGACGCCGACATCTCACTTAACACTCGCGCCAATGTTGGTTTTTCCGTTCGCACCCCCTCAAAGAACCACCACCCATCCTGTTACTTGAACGAAGATAAGGGGACCCACCTTGACGTGGAATTATGGAGAGGTTTCAGTCGCTGAAATGACAGGCTTTCGTTTTGTCTACCAAAAAAACCCACGATAAATGATCCAAAGCAAACTATCAGCGCCTGTTCGCACTCGATTCTATTTACCGATTTTTGGGCTCATTTTGCATCAAAGCCTATTAAATTCGCTTTTGTTGCATCACGAAATAATTCGACTCATATTTGTTACGTAGAAAGATCACTGAAATTTATTACCCAATTCCAAATTTCACTTGAGATCGCGAGAAAAATAAGCACCCTTCCCGCCCTTTTGAAATCATATAATTTTCAATGCTCAGCTGGATACATTTTGATAGGATTTGATATACAATAGAACTTGAACGTGAGAAGAGATCAGGGCTGCTTAAAGCAGGGTTGTTGTAATTTAACCCGACCCAAAAAAAACCCATGAGGGTTTTTTTTTAAAAAAAAAACTGCCAAAAAACCCAACTATATTCAATTATGAAAATTTAATTAACATACAAAATGTTACATAGTTAGTTAGCCTTACACAAATTAAAAAATCATATTTATTGAAGGCAACTATTTACTGTCATGAGAATTTATTTTATTATGATTGTGTTTTAACTTTTCTTGCAATATAAGAAACACTGTTAAATAACATTTACACTTCCAAACAGTGTAACATTTACAAAACATTAATAAAAAAAACTTGAATTTGATGTAGAATCGTAATGACTGTATAGTACAATTTACTCCTTTTTGGAAGCATGCAGAAATTTATAGATCTTCACTAACTTCTCGGCTCTTTTCCCTCCTAAATTATTCCTTAATTTTGACCAAACAAGCCCGAGGGTGGAGAAGGTTCTCTCAATGGATGCAGTGCTGGTAGGGCAAGAAATTTTGCTGTTTTCAGCTCCTTTATCTTCCACCATTTGTTTGGATGGAACTGTGTTACAATTGCATCAGAAAACATAATGGCAGTAAAATAATCAGAATCAGCAATCCTAAAAGACATAACACTTGCAATCCATTCTGGATGTATCGCTATGAGCCAGTTTTTCTGCACTTTCTTCTTGTTCAGCAGTTAATCTTCTCCCTCTGAATCGTGAATCTAACACATTAGCAAGATAGTGATAGGGTTCTAGTGCTTGTTCCCAAAAAACCCAATTTAACCCAACGGGGTTTTTTTTTTTTTTTTTTAAAGACCCGGGCTTTTCTCAACCCTGGTTGAACGCAGTGAGGAAGATGGTTGAAAAATATGTATTTAATGAATAACATCCACGATTAAAGCGATCGCGGAAGTAGAAAACGTAACGAGTTTATCTTGAAGCTGTTGCATGATTATCTAATAATAATTATGTAGCGTTGAATATTCCGTTTACATTTTGTAGGAAATTACAGCTTTGTCATCCGCCGCCAGATCCAATTAGAGGCTGTGGTTAAAAGAGTTCGTGTATGTGAACTGACAGCTTGTAAAAACAAAATCAACAATGGACTATTCCTCATTAGGTGACAATCGAATTTATTTTCCGCCAAACAATCATTGAGCGAACCGCGGGGGGTTGAAAAGGAGGGAGGGATCTAACCCCCCCCCTCCCTTCTCATTGTATCCGAAATAAAATGGAAGAAATTTATCATTTCGGAACATCTTTTTTCTTCTTAGATTGAAGAGTTTTCTAAGACCATCGTAACGCCGCCCATACCAAATTCCAGAGCACGCCTCCGATCGACGTATTTTAAATGAAATGTAACGAAACAATGGCCATGACAAAACTACAAGATAATTACGATTCGCAAAGAAAATTTCTTACTATCAACTCCTATTTTAATAAATATCCAAAGAAACGTTTTCTACTACTCAACATGATAAAACAAAAGACGATCACACAATCGCCAAGTTTCACCAACTTGCGTAATTAGGCCTAACTCCTAAAATATGCCCGACGTTTCGAGAATATTCAGGATTCCTTTAAAAAATAAAATAAAACAAAGTTATCCCTTCCCCTCAATTTCTAAAAATTAAAATGACGTGAAAATTTTTTTTTATAAAAATTCCATGATCAACACAGGTACAATGATGTCAATAAAAAAAGGTTCTTCACGAAAATAATTTACTATTTATTTTTTCCCCATTAAAAAGTTTGAATTGTGACGAGTAATTTTCATTTTAAGTTTTAACAAATGTTCTATTCGTTAAGTTATTCACTGCTTTACTTAATTCTAACGAGTTTCCTAAGTTTAAATTCAAATAACTGCTTCCTTAAATCTGTTGATCCAATCAAATATCATTTTGTGTTTTTATCTCAACCAATCATCTTGCGATTAAAAGAGCGTGCTTTTAAACAAGTCCATTTCTTCAATAAAGACATTCCTGGACCTGTAACCAAACTGTTCTAGTTCAGCCACCTTTGCTCCATTTATTTCTATACGAACGATTTAAACATCACATTATGACATCATTCCATAACCCAGGAGCAAAAAATGGATGTATACAAGAACAGCTTGTTTTACTTTTTCTTTCTTTTATAAAACCAAGATGCCGATCCAAAATTTCGGCTTCCTCTCGGTAAAATAAAAGATACAAACACAATTAAAAAAAAAAAAAGGACACTGGGCACCCCCTTTTTTTTAAATGTATTCCATCGAGACTTTTTTTTTTTTTAATATTAAAACTAGCAACCCGGGGAAACTGGATTCTCCCAATGTGCGGCTGCTTTCTCACAACTACCCGATAAAAGTGGATTCTCCCAACGTGCGGCTGCTTTCTCACAACTACCCGATAAAAGTGGATTCTCCTAACGTGCGGCTGCTTTCTCACAACTACCCGATAAAAGTGGATTCTCCCAACCCACGACTGCTTTTAGAACCAGCGAGTGCGTCTATGACATATTTGTATTTTAGAGGGATTAGAATATAGTCCCCATGGCCTAATGGATAAGACGGCTAACTTAGGATCAGAAGGTTGCAAGTTCGATTCCCATAGCGAACTTGTAGAAATTTTTTTTTTTTTTCACAAATCACAACAATTGCGCCGGACAGACAGAGAAATAAAAGGCTTTATATAATACATGATTATTTCTCTTGTAAAAATTGCTTATAAGCTATCTTTATTTGTGGAAAAAACCAGCATTGAGTATGTCCAGGATGTTCAAGTACTTATATGTGATAAAACAGCTAAAATAAACTATGGGTATAGTAAGGGATATAATTAGGGCAGAGATTTTTATGATCAAAGATCTTAAGATACACCATTAAATTACCTTAGGGAAATTCAAATACGTGAAAAATAAAAGGACATCCTATTAAAAAAAGATTTCACACGCTCACACTTTCGCTCTGAACCAAGCAGAAGATTCTGAATACTTTTTTATCTGCAAAATATCCATCAATACGAGTAAATATGCTCTGAAACCCAAAAAAGTTAAAATATGCATCTACGTGCACAATAAAGACTATTATTTGAATCAGAAAAACTAAAAAATATTTGCCTCCACTTAGAAATGAAAAACAAGATAATTAATGCTTTTAGACAGTGTGAAAAGCAAAGCGGCCCCAAAATATGCACAATTTTATAAACAAAAGTAGAGTGAACCAAACTAGCGCTTACAATGAACCTAATGGACGCTTACAGCAAACCGGAAGTTGAGGGGTCAAAAGTGGTCGCTTCCGAAAAAGAGGAAAACGGCGATAGACGTCCCCTCAATATCGACCCTTCTGAACACATTGGTGATGGTCACGTTTTTGCCAGACAAACGGCTACTGAGATATGATTAAAGAAAAACGTATTAAAGCACCGACTTTTGACCCCCCACATCCGGTCAGGGAGTGGTCCTAGGAGTCTGATTTTTTTGGACATGGTCACCTACTTTTTGATGCTGAACACAATGGTGAAGGTTTCATTTTAATATCTCTAACCGATTGGCCACTACAGTGTGTGACATCCAGCAAGCATAAAAGCAAGAGCGGTCCCCTATGCTTCACAGACAAGCTGTAACCTAGGGGCCGCTAAAAACAAACCGAAAAAGCACCTAGATATGTAATGAAAATTCGGATTCTAGATAAAATTTAAGTCAAGGTTATAAGAGCACTTCTCATCAGGTTCTTGGACCTCTTTTGTAACAGAGTCTGACTGTATTATCATTTTACAAAAAATCCTGAGACATACAACAAAGGTAGAACGAAAGAAAAACAGCTTCTGAAGTGCTGTTCAAATATTTTTTTATGTCTGTTTAACTACATAAAAATTATAAATAAATTGTGCTAAATAATAAAATTAAGTGCGACCCATTAAAACCCACGCAGACATTGAACATGTCAAGTAAAAAATTCTTAAACCTCACCCAAGGAGCGTTGGAGGGTGATCCTCCAAGCAACGACAACCGACTGCCCACCAGAAAAGGTGAAGTTTGGGAATTTTTTCCTGTACAACTACTGTCTCGATCGACTTGAAACTTGGATATGTTTTAGTTTAGAGTGTCTGCTATACAATCTATATTGTTATTCGACCGTATATATAACAGTTTGCGGACCCAGCCGAATACAGTAGAATCTGCTTATTGTGATCAAGGATAATGTTATCGTTCATTATCAAAATGAGTCGATCCCAAAACACACTTTTAAAATGTATTAAAATAATCCGTCTATTGTAATCAAACTTCCAGTTATTGTTACGAAAATCCTCGAATGGTTAGCCTTTTGCATTTCAAGATTAAGAATTTTTAAGGGTTAATATCATGATAAAATTTGTCGAAACCTAAATTTTTCTGTTAATCTTCTTTTAATCTTATTCTTCCATAAATCTTTTGCATTTCAAGATTAGGAATCAAGATTAAGCAAATGCAGGTGGGTATAAATACAGTTGAACTGTGATGTATGGAGTTTCCTACTCTGATTCTTGCGATTGATTTTGACTTGGCTCTTTAAAACAGCCCTCAGCATTACGGCAGAGGCAAGCAAGAAGCATAAAGATTTATCTTTGCAAGAAAAAGCAGTGTGTTTTGGAGTGCTACGATAGGTAGCCCAAAATCAGTCAGCATAGTGCGGCTTACATTTAAAATGCGAGATGCAAGAAGAGCTACCGATACTTCATTGTGGTGTGCAACATACAGCAACAAACTTCGAAAGGCATTATGAGTATGAGCAATTTATTCATAAACTACTATAAGCAACTCACAACAGACAACACTAGATAAGTATTTAAAATAGTTTTATGTTATTTCTCATAATAAATTAAATTATATAATGCTCATAACAATAAATTGAAATAAACGATAATTTTTTTTTTTAATCCTTTGTTTCTTGATATTAGTTATTGTTATTAAAAAGCTATTGTCCCAAAGTGATCACAATAAGCGGTATATACTGTATTACAGTGCTTATTATATTACTTAAAAATACTGTAAGGACTACATTGTCCAGCCACTTTATTAGGTACACCCCTGCTGTGAGCATGAATGTCTGGATCAGTTGTGTCTCACAACTTACAAGCCAGTGGGGACAGTGTCATGGTATGGGGGATGTTTTCCTGGCACATGTTGGGTCCATTGATACCTCTGAAGGCACATCAGGATGCTAGAGCGTACCTATTATCGTAGCTGACCAAGTGCAACCGTACAATTTAACAGTTTATCCTCATGCAGATGGCTACTTCCAGTAGGATAATGAACTGGTGCACAAAGCCCACATCACTACGGGATGGTTTGAGGAACATGACGATGACTTTTCCTTGCTGCTTTGGCCCACTCAGTCCCCATATCTCAGCCCGATTGAAAATTTGTGAGATGAGCTGGAACGGGCTGTTCGCTCCAGGCCTACACCTCCATCAAATCTTCAGGAACTGCGTGACACTCATATGTCTGCATGGTACACAATACCTCAACGTTTTCAGCAACATGTGGAATCCATGCTTTGACGAATTCAGGCTGTTTTGAGGGCTAAAGGAGGCCTACTAGATAAGTGTACCTAATAAAGTGGCCGGACAGTGTATATATAAAAATATATATATTATTCCTTACTTTTCAAAACAACAAAGTGGCCTAATGATTACAAGGTTATATATCAATACAGACAAAGAACTCGGTGACAAAAAAATGAAAATTACAGCCACAACAACAATATAAAACTTACTGCCTTCTTAGACATTATTTTTTTTATTACTGGTAATGTATTCAAGACTAAATATTTTAAAATTTTTGTTGAGCAAGATTTTATCGAGTGTTGAAAGGCATCTCTTCACTTTTGCTGATAATAATAATAATAACACAGGCCTGCATTTTTCGGTTGCATCATGTTTTTCAACTTTTGATGATGGATTCCTTTTTATGTTTGTGCGCTGAATCCAAAAATGATCCAAGTTTCTATCCATCACCTCAGATTTTTTTGCAAATCGCAATTTGTCAAAATGTGTTATATATCGAAAAAAATCACAAATAAAAGACATACTGACATCTTTAAATACATAGGAAATGGTTTATGATGACAACGAATCGGTTTCATAGGGCAATCTGTACACTTAAAAGAACGGTACGACAATTATAAGTGGATCGTGTGTGGTGATCTCAAAGTAATATCGATGATTCTTGGACAGCAAGGCGGGTACACAAAGTTTCCTGTTTTTTATGTGAGTGGGATAGAGAGCCAGGGAAAAATCATTGGAAACAGAAAGATTGGCCACAAAGAGCTTCATTGGAACCTGGAGTAAAAAATGTGCTCCAAAAACCTCTCATTGAGTTGACGAATGTTCTCCTTCCACCTCTACATAGTCAATTAGGCTTGATGAAGTAATTTGTGAAAGCCTTTCCAAAAGATGGTAAATGTTTCCAGTACATTTGTAACAAATTTCCAGCTTTGTCAACCGCAAAACTGAAAGAGGATGTCTTTACGGGTCTGGACATTAGAAAACTTTGCAAAGATGGAAATTTTGAAAAAAGAAATGGAAGTTGCTGAAAAAGAAGCCTGCATCGCCTTTAAAGACATAGTAACCGAGTTTCTGGGCAACAACAAGGATCCGAATTTCAAGTCTACCGTTGAGACTATGCTGCAGAAGTACCAAAATGTAGGCTGTTCCATGAGTTTGAAGGTTTATTTCCTACATTCACATTTGGACTACTTTCCTGAGAATCTGGGTGCTGTTAGTGAAGAGATGGGTGAGAGATTTCATTAGGACATCAAAGAAAAGGAAGATGCAATGATGGCGGACTACTGCTGGATGTTGCACCGAGATGATCCCAGAAGAGCACATGCACGGAAAAGCCTGAAACAGAGCCTGGCTGGTCCAAAGAGACGTCGGCACGACGACTAAAATCTTTAGTTTTTTATTTTCTATATTCTATTATATTATTTTTATTACAAGCCGCAAAATAATAAGTTTTATATGAAACAAACCTATTTCACTCTGTCATTAATTCTCATATTTGTGATATTTTTCGACATATACTACATTTGGCAAATTGCCATTTGCAAAAAATTCTGACGTGATGGATAAAAACTAAGGTCATTTTTGGATTCAGCGCACAAACATACATAGGAATCAATCATCAAAAGTTACAAAACAGAACCATAGCAGGCTAGTGTAATAATAATATCCTCAAAACACAACTGAACGCCAGAAATAAAATTAAAGCCATCAACACTTTCGCCATCCCCACACTTAACATATTCGTTCAGCATAATTCCATGGACAAACACTGAACTCGAAGCACTACAACAGGCAACACGCACTACATTCACGAAACACAACATGCACCACCCCAAGGTAGCGTTGATCGTTCATCAACAGCCAGCACACAAACACTCACTTATTAAGAACATGGTGCCGTACTACAAGTACATACCACAAAGCGTATTAGTGTCACCCTCATATAAGCTGTACTGGGAGCGCCCCATTCACACAGTCAAAACCATACATCACAACAGACCTGACATCACAGTTGCTAAGGTCAACAAACAGACCCATCTCATTGATATTGCAGTGCCTATCAGCAAGAACATGCAGAAAACTCATGCAGACAAGATCAGTAAATACACCGATCTAGCACACGAGCTTTAGAAGCAGTGAAAGCAGGACCGAGTATTTGTTGTACCTATCATCCTGTCCTCCACTAGTCTGGTGCCGCACACATTGCACCACAGCCTCAGCACACTAGGACTTCACAAAAACATTTTTGCACAACTCCAGAAGGCTGTGATACTCATCACAACACACCTAGTTAGGAAATTTATGGACTGGACACAACCACACATCCCTAACCATTCTTCCATACCTTTTTTTTTTTTTTTTTTACACTTGGCAATATGTGCTTTGGTTCTTGACCAGCCATATTGTCTTTGTCTGGGAAACCAATGCTTTGAAACTTTTATATAATAATAATAATAACGATGCAAACACACATGACGACAAATGCAGGAAATGCCACACTACGCATGAGACGATCGACCACGTAATATCAGGCTGTCCCCTTCTCTCTCAAACAGACTACCTCCACCGACACAATCAGGTAGCATCGATCGTTCATCAACAACTAGCACACAAACATTCACTTATTAATAGCACGGTCCCATACTACAAGTATATACCACAAAGCGTATTAGAATCACCCTCATATAAACTATACTGGGACCGCCCCATTCACACAGACAAAACCATACATCACAACAGACCAGACATCACACTTGTTGATAAGGTCAACAAACAGACCTATCTAATTGATATTGCAGTGCCTATCAGCAAGAACATGCAGAAAACTCACGCAGACAAGATTAGTAAATACACTGATCTAGCACACGAGCTCCAGAAGCAGTGGAGGCAGGATCGAGTACGTGTTGTACCCATCGTTCTGTCTGCCACTGGTCTGGTGCCTCACACATTGCACCACAGTCTCAGCACACTAGGACTTCACAAAAACACTTATGCACAACTGCAGAAGGCTGTGGTACTCAACACTACACGCATAGTTAGGAAATTTATGGACACAAGCACACATCCCTAATCATTCTTGCACACATCTTTACACTTGGCAGTATGTGCTTTGGTCCTTGACCCGCCATATTGTTTTTGCTGGGGAAACCCAAGGTTTGAAACATACAAACATAATAATAAGTTAACATTACTCACCGAACTGTGCATTTCCCTCTGTTGGTGGCAAAAATTACAATGGGAGAAATTGTTGATTCGAGAGCTCTGTGTAGGTAGGTGAAGCATTCTATGTCTAACATATGCACTTCATCAATGAACAACACACCAGGCACTAATTCCGCAATTCCCTGATCAATATACTTATTTACAACTTTGTTGATTTCACGTCTCAATTTATCTAAGATGAGAAAGAAAATAAATAAACACATTTAAATAAGTATCTGAATCTCATCATATGACAAATAATGTACATACTATTATTTTGGAAAATTAAAGATATTAAAAATTGATCAATAAAATTTGAAAACCAATAAAAATGCTTAAATTGCACTAATGAAACAATGAAAAAAGAAAGAAAAAGGTGCACATTTTCCCAATTTGAATTGCTAGCATTCATCAGCAATACAGTAATTTTTTTCTCTTTTCAATCATGGCCCAACATAAGTTCAGAAAAGAGAAAATTCATTAAAAGACATAACATTATACTTCTAATTAGCGTTAAAATATCTAGCGCAATAGGACAAAACGAAACATAGTTGTTCTGGTTAAGTTTAATGTCTGCAATTATGCATTATTTTATTTTTTTTAATGCTAATTTCAAAGTTTGGAAGATCAGTTAAAAAACAAAAAAGTGAGTATAATTTTGTGCTGAAGCATAAATTTAAGGGCCCATAAAAATAAAAAAAAGGAAATACATTAATGTAAGGAAAAAAAAAAAAAAAAGTAAAGAAAAAAAAAAAAAAAAAAAAACAACACACAGATGGACATTGAAAAAAAAAGATTAAGAGAAAAAAAAAACCCAAGTAGATACATGGATGGGAACCGGCAACCTTCTGTATATGAGTCTGAAACCTTACCCATCAAGCTATAGCCAACAACTGAAATCAGATGAAACATTTAAGCTAATAGCAGAAATCCAATGAAAAGAATGCCAAATATCTTGAACAAGGGAGGGGAGGGACGCTGACCCCTGAAAATACCCCATTTCTGCAGTGTTTGGGCATCTGAACACGACGATTAAGTCCGTTTGTCGATCCGACCTTCTGTTCATGAGGTTTTTTTTTGAGGGGGGAGGGGGCAAAAAGGACAAATGCAATAGCAACCGATTTTCGTTGCTATCACAATAGCTCCCAAATGGATCGCTAAATAAAGCTTGAATGAAATTAAGAATTCTTCCATTTAATTTCAACTATTTTGAACATCCTATTACAATCAAAGGATGATTTTCAGTTGAGAAGATGTTAATCATTCGCAAATACTAAAATGATTTTGAATAGAGAAATTTAAGATAAGAAATATTTTAGATGAAAGAGTAGCATACTTTCTATTTAATTTCTACTACAACAGTTTTAAATATATTGGAAATTTGGATTCAATTCAAAAATTTGTATTTCCCTACTACACTAATGTTCTTTATATTTTATCTTCAATTATACTGGATTTCCCCGATATTCCCTATGAGTTAGATTTTCTCACAGCTTTATTTCAATTTCCTTACATTATTACATTTTATATTGTCTCCAACAATGTACTGATATGCCATTGTTGCTAAGATACAGAATCATTCTTTAAAGGATTACAAGACTCGATTAATTAAAAATAACACAAGAAAGTAAAAATCTAGTCCTCAAATCCAAGAGCTTTCAGAACTGTCATTCAGTTCTATATGTGATTTAACTGATTTAAGATATAATAATTTCATGGAGATCGATTTTTTTTGCTGGGCACTGTTTTGATTAACCACGACAATAGTGAACCAATTTATTAGGAATCTGATAGCATCTGTGTATAGAGTACCCAGATTTGATACTGAGATAGGGTGGTATAAAGTTTTTTTTAAGAAGTCACTTTTTTTTTTCAGATGCACTCCTATTAAATATTGATCCCCCGCCCCTCCACCCCAATTTCAAAGAGTAAATAAGATTGAAACAGTTGTACAGCTTAAAGGATTACTTAATATAACCTCCTTGATAGTTTCAAATCAAAACTTCTGAAAAAATAAAATGGAATTTCCCCCATTCCACTAACCTGTGATTTCTGTTTTTTTAGGTTTCATTAACTGTCCCATCATCGACAGAATATCCTGACCACCCTGAGGCCTTGCATTCGCAACATCCAGATCATGTAACGTTACATCTTGAATAACTTCCTTTTTCTTGTGAACATCTCCTTTAGGAAGGGGGACATATTCTTCAGCCTAATCCAAAAATTGAAAAATAAACAAAACATTTTTAACAAAAGAAAACAGTGGAACTAGTAAAATAAATACGAACTCAAACTCAAGATTAAAAAAATCAATGGAAATTTTTATATTGTTAAACAAATACACACCTCTAAATCGAACTCTGTGGCAAAGGTATCAGATCTTCCTTGTCTCTAGAATAATAAAAAATAAAAATGTATAAATAATTATGAAAGGACAATTTGACAATGCAATGCAATTCCAATATCATTAAAGCAGCTTTAACAGGCTATCAGAAAGGTATAAAGAACTGTATCCAGCAATTGTTACAATGTAGATAACTATATATATATATATATATTGTGACAATACTCATATGTCAATTATTATAATACTCGAAATATTAGAATTTTAGTTATATTATTTTTGCCTTTGCAAATGTCAAAGAAATGTCAACTAAAAAAAAAAAAAAAAATTTTCGAAACATTGTTTTGTAAAGCTAATGGCGGAAAAACTTCGTTAGCGTTAGTTTTTAGTCATTATTAGTAATTTTATTTTATTTTAGGCTTTAATTTAATTTTAGTCAGAATCTTAAGAATTTTAAGGAATAAATCTTTAAGTTTTAAAATGTTAGAATTTAATATGATAGATTTAGGAGTTTAGATTAATTTTAAAATATTTAAGGATTTAAGATTCATTTAGCTTAGATTAGATTTAATTTTTAAAATAAGAAATTAATTTTCTTTTGCTTTAATTCAGCCGAGTTTATTTGAGTTTGGGAATTTCCTATTATTAGGAATTTTCTGTGAGGTCATCATTCCATATTAGGAATTGTTGTAAGCATTGTAATCTTATTGGTTAATCAGCATTATCTCTCGATATGAGGTAATAATGAGGTGATCTCCCTTATTTGGGCAGATATGCAATCCTGCTATCTGAATGGTCAAGGGGACGCGTGACATCATATAGCGGCACTCTTAAACTTATTTAAAGGGGTGTTCGGAGAAGTTCTCTCTCTCTTGCCGTTTTGCTCTCTTGACCTTTGCTGCAATGCACCTGGCCTCGTCGACCGCCGCGGACAAGGTATTGGAAGCCGCGTCTCAAATTATCGGCAAATCGAAGTCATGTCGACTTGTTTGTTAGAAATAGGGCGTGTTAACTAAGTTATCTTTAGTTAGAATAGGCAACCCATGGATAGCCTTAAATTTCTATAAATTATTTGTGAGAAAAAAATTACTGAAATTAATTTGCAAAGCAAGGCTTGCAAATTTTCTGTTTCAATGCACGTGTACACCCGTGCAGGATTCCGCGAGTTATTTAGTGCTCCCCAGTTCAGTTAGTGCAAGCTATTCGTCTATTTCAGTGCGTCGTCATAAGCCATAGCTTCGCCGAAATTGTTATTCTTAAGTGAAGTGACTTATTATTATTTGCAGTGTTGAATAAAATTGTTAAGTTTAATTAATGTGGTGAATGCGTTGTGCTTCTTTGTGCGTGAACGTGGAGTGTGGCTCCCCCACGCTCCGAATGGACTGGATTAGTTTACCGGGCATGTAACGACTTTGGAGGGGGTAGATAGAAAATTCACCGAACGGACTTTTCGGTTGGCGCCCAACAAATACCCGAACAACCCCTGAAAGGCTAAAATTACCCCCGAAGAAGAGCGTCCCGTTACAATATATATGCAGTAACAATATGGATATATAAAACCCTTTTAAGTTAATGCAGTAATTTCATATATGTATTCTAATAAAGCTTTGACATTGACTATATTAACTCTGAACCTTTGTAAATTAAGCTTAATGCAAACATTATTATTATTATTCAAAAACTATTAAATTTTGATCCATTAAATGACAAACCATTTTGAACCATTTGTGGGACAATGTGCTGTTATGAACAGATAAACGAATTACAAGGGATTCTATCTTCACTTCTATTTTTTTACTTCAACTACATACCTGTGGTTCTTCAAGCTAAATTCAGTACCGATTAGATTTTCTATACAGATAGGTCCAGACTTACGACAAAGGCCCCATAGAGCTTTCATACATACTTTCGAGTTACATCAGATGATAGTCGCAGTCATAGGCGTAAGGTAGGAAGTGATCACAAGGTTTGCTCATTAGAGCAACAAACCAGCTGTGCAGTCAACCATATGAATAATGGCACTGAATATAAAATACTTCACTGCTGTAAATTAACTTTATAAAGTGTTTTATAGTATGCTTGATTTAGTAATGTGTGTTGTATGACACATTACTAAGTCACATACCACATGGCATGTGGAACAATTACCCCATGACTAACAGTTTTATCGTAACCTGTATGGCAGATAATTTCTGCCATTCTACATGCTATATTGTGTAAGAGGTTTGATTTACGAGCAATTCATTAGAACGTACCTGATCGTTAAGTCGAGGACAATCTGTACCAAACACAAACTTTCAAGATTTTCAACAACTTAAAACGTTAACAGAATCTTCCCCCTAAAATGATTGATTTAATTTACCTTTACAGCTCCACTGTTGGCTTCAATATAAATGACATCGCCTACTTCAACTTTTTCTTTTTGCAGACTTTCATAAATTGAAGGATCTAGTTTCAGCTGCTTGGTTCCTTTGGCAGTTTTAAGTCCAATCACCACATGACTAACAGTTTTACCATAACCTATAAATAAAATCAAGGAAAGCATATTGTAATAGGCCACATTCAATATCCCAATATCAATTAAAGTAAGTTGTTGTCTACTGATCTACACTTTCACAAATAATCAGATAATTATGGTTTGCTTTTGTTATAAAACAGTCATTATTACACCATCTATTTATTGTCCGCGGTCACAATACCATCATTTCTACTGTAACACAATTTCATAATCTAAATAGAATACAATGCATTTGACTCATAATTAAGAGGGTTCTGAGGTGAGTGAAAGGTTAGATAAAGACTGCTACAACTACCTAGTCCTAGTTCATTCCTAGGACATTCCTAAACAGAATTCAGTCGTCTCACAAAAAGGGAGCAAGAAGATATGGTTTGGTTACTAGATCCTTAATGGCACAAAAGCATCTGTGGCTAAGCTGCACCAAAGCAATAAGATTCAGATCTTTTAAAGTTTGAGCAACACCTGCAGGGCTTCTGATTCTGTTGAAGATTTCCTATAAGAATGTGGTCAAACTCAGGATAGAAGCACTGGATATGCATGAGTGCAACTAGAGAATTAGATTCTGTGATTTCATGGGGAGGAAGATATGTGAAAATGATGAAACCCACATCTTTAGCATATTACTGTAAGATATCCAAAATTCTGATATAATTTCACCCAAATGCTGTTAAATATCTTTAGATAGCAAAGCACAAAAACTGCTTGCCATCGTAATGATCTTTGAGATTTCTAGAAAGTACTAAGGCTGAAATTTGAAGAAACAAAATGTTTTAAAGTGGTCAGAGCAAATGAAACAAACAAAAAAGAAGATCATTGCTGGGTTAACTGGTGTAAGATTCCAAAAAAAAAAAGAAAGTACATCTGGCATGTCAAATTTCAATATTTACAAGTAAATTTCTGTCTTTCATTGTAATTATCATCCATTTATTTACAGCCAGACTAAGTGTTGATTCAGCTCTACCTTCCTCATCTACGGGACTATTTTGTATCAAAATCAATAGCAAACTCACAATAAGTAACATTGATCCATTGTAAAGTTTGACTTATCTAAGATATTTCATGTTATATAGACATCCAGTCGACATACTCCTTTTTATATATCTTCTAAAAATACAATATTTCTTTTCCTTAAGTAAGAAGCTTCATCAGGTTCTGAGGATAGGAAAAAACTTTTCCTTTTCTTCTTAGAATTTGTTAAAAAGCAAAAAGAGTTTTTTAACGAATTCTAAAAGGAAAAGGAAAGGTTTTTTTCCTGTCCTCAGAATGTGATGAAGCTTCTTGTTTAAAGAAATATCCTAATTTTAGAAGATATATAAAAAGGAATATGTCGACTGGATGTCTATATAACGCATTACTTAGAAATATTATAGAAGTTATAAGATATTTCATGTTTTGTTTTTTTGTGGAGGAGAGGGGCTTTAAAAAGCCATGTAGTGTCTGAAATCTTCTTCTTACTCTTTATTTGTAGGATCATCATCTTACAAAATTCAAAGACAAATTGTTGTATTTAGATAAAATGATTTTGAATGAGCTCAACCCCCGTAAGAATGTGATTAAAATTTTTATAGTCTAGTAACATTTCTACATATCCAAAATAACTTCAAGAAAAGAAAGAAAAGAAAAGCATTTAATATAACAAATTACTAATGCCGTTGCTAAATAATCTTCAATGTCAAGGTTAATTATAACAAGGCTTAAGATGTAGTAGTGTAGCACAGTAATTTCAGTTATTTATAGTGATCTTTTGAAAATATGACTTAACTATCTCTGTACTATCTAATTAAAGTCTCAATGTGTAAGTTGGTGATACATTATTCATACTTTTTCAAGACAATATCTTGTCAATCCTTTCGCCATCTTAAACTTAATTACATAAACAATTTAAATAATTACTTACCACCCATGGGATTTTCAGTTTCAACAGGTGTCAACTCGGTCACTTCACCTTCATAAACTTCTTTTGTTTCTTTAATTCTAAGTCCTATAAAGAAATAAGAAAAAAAAAAAAACCCAGCTTTAAATAAGAAAGTTTATTATTATTATTATTATTATAAGATTGTAGATTCATCTTATAATCACAAAGCAAGTCTTGGTAAATCAAATCAAAAGGAAGAAAAGAAAGAAAGGCTTTTTTTTTTTTTGTTCTTGAAATTTAAGGTCTACTTTTCCAGTGGTTCCACTTAATTTCAATCAGTGCTTTTAGTTTCCAGTGGGGCTGGCTGCTAACATGTTTTATAGTTATGCCTGCATTTGCATTACTTCTACTTAAATTTTCTTCACTAAGTTAATGGTAAATCTCCAGTTACTTACAAATGTAAAAGCTGACAATGGCCCAACTTTAACTGCCATAGAAGAACAATGCTAAATACATGATCATTAGAGAAACAAAGCATTTTGAAAAACAGAACCATGAACATTGACAGATATACTGCATTGGGACAGATAGATTAAAAAACAAAGTCGAATAAAAATTGAGATCACTACTCACAGTACCCAAAAAGATGAAAAAAAATAATATTTAGTTATAAAATATTAATGATTTCTGTATATTAATAAACACTGCCTGCTGCTTCTAAATGCTGAACAATGGATAAGTGATAAAGGAGACCGATACTGTTTATTGGCTCCATTTGATAGTAAAATCAGCATTATTGTAGATTATTATTAATGTGCATGGGAAATTTCGTAAATAATCAATCAAATTTACACTTAAGTAAAACTAAATCAGTTATAGTAAAAGTTACATTAGTAAAACACAAAAGAACGTTTCATTAATGTAACGCAACTAATTTTCCTTTTTTGATGGTAAATTGAAAAACAAATAAAAGAACGTAGTCTTAAAATTGCTTTTTACAAATGAAACCTGGAATATACTTCAAGTCAATCCCTGCTCAAGTTATCTGTGTAGACAGCTGCACCTACAGAATTACACAGATATATTCCCAATTTCAAATTTTTAACTCTTAACAGTTGAAAAGGAAAACTTTGTTTCAGAGGGAGGAAAAAAGAATATTTCTTTCAAATATCGATTTGATCTTAAAATTCTAGTCTATCACTTTATCTTTGATTTTAAAATTTTTCTCTTTAAACTTGATTTTATTTGAAAGTAATTTCTAAACAAGGAAATTGTATTTTGCTACTAACAACCATGTAATTTTTTTTATTAAAAGCTCATTTTTCATTCTAGTTTTATAAACTGAGTTAGAACTAAATTCGTATTCGCTGCACTGAATTGTGTGCTGTGTAAAATAACACTTACGATAAATGCTGCAGTTTTTATTTCGTGTTTTAACTCTCCTCTGAGGAAAATTCCTGGGCACGTGACCTTTCAGCGGTAAATGATTTAAGTTATCTATTGTGGATCAATTAAAAAAGAGATAATATTTTGAAAAATTACCAATAGCTCTCCGAAAATTCTCCATCAACACTTCTGTCTTTTTAATTTCGGATGAGAAAACTTCACTGCCAACCATGGGACAAAAAGGGACCTTATTGCCAAGTTCCTGCGCTATGGCAAGTGCTATGGCCGTCTAAAAAAAAAAAAAGGTACATTACAATAAGAAAAACAAATATTTTATATTAGGATTACTTATAGAATGAAAGTTTCTATTTCAAGAGTAATATAATGTTCCAAAGCAATTAGCAGAGTCCTCATAAAAGTAAACATTCCACAGTGTGTGTTATCTACTTTTCTGGAGTTTGACTTAATTTCTGCACATCACTAGAATACATACCGGGTGATTCATAAAGTACTGGTGGTTTTCAGTGCCCCCATATCTTTTAAACTACTGCTCATAAAAATCTGAAATGTTTTATATAAAATCAGCAAACATATATTTTCATGGTATTATTTATTCATTATTATTGAAATTCACTTTATTTGCGTTCAAACACCCCCGATATATCTATTAAAATAATTGTTGTGATGTTCTTAAACTCAAAGTCTGGATTCAATATTCAAAGGATACAGAAACCTAATTAGGAAAATTTATTCTAAACACTTTTGTCATTAATTCCTTTGCTAAATTTAAAAACAAAAAAAACAAAAAACTATTTTTTTGAAAATGTATTCTGACAAATGACTTTTTTGGGAGACAGTCGAATAATTTTTTTGGATAATAATTTCGATATATTGGTGGTGTTTGAACACAAATAAAATAAATTTCAATAATAGTGAATAAATAATAACATGAAAACATAACTCTTGTATGTTTGACTATTTTATAAAAAAAGTTTCAGATTTTTATGAGCAGTAGTTTAAAAGATATGGGGCGGTGAAAACCACCATTACTTTCCAGTACTTTATATGAATCACCCGGTGTATATATATATTGGAACATTACAAGCCATAACAGCATAAATAAATAAATATATAAATAAAATTACAGAGAATTAATCTGGAGAGTAAATAATGAAACCCAAATATATTATTAAAACAATTTAATGTGCAGCTAAGAATAGGCAATACAAATAATGACCAATAGTGCACTCTTTAATCATGAAAAAATAAAAATTAAAAAAGTATTGACAT
>JAFIDM010008419.1:36723644-36780070 GCA_023159025.1 Thereuonema tuberculata | reverse complement strand
CACCCTCCTTATGGGGGCCCTGATTATAGATGCATAGTCTGCTCTCCCTAGTCACTCCCACATGATAGGAGAGCAAGTCAATTTGGCCTCTCTCATTACTCATACAAAAAAAACTCACCATTTTGAAGTCAGGACCTTGAACAAGAAGAACAAGATTTCTTAAAGTAAATTATTCTTATAAGTATTAGTTCTTCTTAAGTAATAAACAACATAAAGAGCAATATTACAATACAAGTAACCTAGATAATTTTCCTTAAAATGGTCCTGACATTTTCCAATAAAATCCATACTATTAAAATAGTTTTTAATTAAAATCATGTATAAAACTTTCCTAAATTTTTGATGTGCAGATATTTCTTTTATTTCTGAAAAGTTGTTTCTGAAAAAATTTATTCAGATGTCTTCAGACAATCATTGTATTGTATCTTATAAAATCTTTAGTTATAAATATCAACTTTGATTGGGAAGAATTTTCAAAGCTGAAGATATCACAAATTATGTGGATTAAATCTAAATTACAAGTCTGTAATTTTTCGTCATGGATAAAAAGGTTAAAAATCAGGACGTTTCAGCCTAATCAGTATCAGCTATTTTCAACTATGCTGCTGGTTTGGATAAGGTGCACTTAAATAGTTTTTTTTATGACAGTACAGTGAAAACACGAAAACTTTAGTCCCAGTCCCGACGGTGACGGTTAACCGAATAGACGGAAAATAGAAATTTCGCAATAAACATGATACAGTAACGAAATTTCAATTTTGGTTTGGGACGAAGGCAAATAATGAATTAATACAAAGAAAAATCTATTGGTAACAAATAGATATGGTCAAACACCAAACAAATAATAATAATAATAATAATAGATAAAACAGTGATAGATAATAAAGTTTATATGTGAAAGCTGTAATTAGTAATCTTCTTCTGTTTCTTTGAGGCTCAAACTTTTTTCGCGGCAATATCACGTATTTTACGGAGAAGTAGGTTTTGCGAACGATGACGGATAACAGAGAGTGACGGTTAATCGAGTTTTTACTGTATTTGATAATTCATGGTTGATGGTAGGGGTGTTGGCTATCTGCCAACACACTCTCAATGTGAGGGAGAAAGTGTTGGGGGCTTAGTCTATTATCTGGATATTATCAAAGTTGGGGGTAGGGTTTGTATTATTGCTATGCTGATATATAAGGTGACCATTTTTTCTAAAATGAAAAGGAGGATGCAAATAATTTGAAGGAAAAAAAAATGTTATCAGGGGTTTCAGGGGTATTAATCTATCTGTTCAACCAAAAAAAAAAAAGGTTTTAAACTTTACATATCAAAAAGGAGGACCTATTACTCTTCAAACATCAAAAAGGAGGACAGAATTTACAAAAGGAGGACATTTAGGAGGACACTTCTCAAGGGAGGACAGAGCTTCAAAAAGGAGGACGGTTGGTCACCTTATGATATAAAATGGATTTAAATTCATCTTTATTATTGTGATTGAACTGGTGCTGTTTCAGTCTTTTATTAAGGTTTTGGGTAGTATAAACAATATATTTCTTATTGCAGACATTGCATGGGATTGCATATACAACTTTAGTTTTAGTTTGAATAAATTTTTAATTATTAGTTTTCCGATAAGTTAATTTGTTACTAGTTCTATTAATTATCTGAATATTATGCTTTTTGAGACATTTTTTGATATTATTAATGTTCCTTATATATGGAATGATGGCGTAGTTAGTAGTTTGCTGTTGCTTGCTTGATGTGGAGGAGGGTTTTTGATTACAATATTTGGCTTTATTGTAATTTTTATTACAGTAGCACCTCGATTATCTGACACTGTTTTACCCGGACCCTCGTTTAACCGACATTGGTTTCCTTAATTTTTTTTTGGTAAAGAAACAATTTCTTCCCCTCCATCCCCCTTGTGATCTCTCTTATGCGAATTTTCGAGTTACCGACGGAGATCCGGTCTCAACAACTGCGGTTAATCGAGGTTCTACTGTAATGTGTTTTAAAGGATAATTAGATTGTGTAAATAATTGATATAAATAGTCAATTTCTTTTTGAAGTATGTTTTGATTTGTGGAAATCCTAAATCCTACTGAAATAATTGAACAATATGTTATGTAGTTAGTTATGTTGGAATTGTAGTCAATTATTTTATGTGCACGTCTGGGCTTTCAGCTTTATGAATATCCAGTTTCAATGAAAACATTTTTAGAATAAAAAAGAGCACAGAAATCATAAGTTATAAAAGTAACTTCTGGAGTAATAAAATATACCATAGAAATAATAAACCTACAAGAATTATAAGGGTTATTGTGAAAATATAACTTACAACTTTGTCTTCACTCCAAGTAATAAAAAGAAGACAATTTATTTTCAAGCATTGCTTTAAAATTATGAACTAATGACAAATGGCAGGTAAAATATTTGCTTTAATATGAACAAAATAAAATACATTATAATATTTTTAATGTTTCAGTAAATATATACTGGCTAAAACAATTAGTGGATATTGTGAAAATAATAGGAATGGACAATCAATATCACTATTTTTTGGCGGTTTATTAATAAATAATGTAGTATATGCGTATGCAAGAAGAAGTAAAGTCATCAGATTATGCAAATTATCAGATCATGTCCATTATGAAATGAGTTGACATTGCAATGCTATATGGCTATAAATATTAAATTCATGGGATAATTGTCGTTCAGCAAAACATTGCTGTTGTGAGAACAACATCACTGGACAATGTCTCAATATCTTGATTTGTACGAAAAACAGCTTGGAGAGTAATAGGACAACTAGAAGGTAGACAGATATAGAAGACAAGTGGCAGTGGCATTTAGAACATCCAAAAGTATCATAAGCTGATTGTGGAACTGTTTCCAAGAGACTGGGCCAATGAGGTGAAGATCAGGGCAAGGTTGGCCCTCATCCACAACAGCATGAGGGTACCGGTATTTGCATATCTTGGCACGAAGGAACTGCAGATCTGATATGACTATTAATGGACTACATGCCCGACAGTCAATGGTATCTGCAGAATACCGGAGAATCAGCAGAGAATGGAATGAAGGGCTTCATCAGTGGAACAAGGACTAAGTTATCTTCAGTTCTATTCTCAGATGAGTTGTCTTTCAGTCTACAGCCAGAAATCATTGTCTCATGATCTGGCAAGAACAAGGAACATGGGAGAATCCGCCTTTTGTGTATGAAAGGGACTTCTTTGGTGGTGCTGGAATCATGATTTGGGCATTAATGATGATCGCACTGACTTGCACATCATCCAAAATGGATCCCTGACGCTTGTAAGATATCAGGATATGCGGGGGCAATTGGAAAAAAACTATGTTTTCATGGATGATAATGCATGCTCCCACTATGCACAAATACTGAACAACATGCTCCAGATCGAGCTTATAGATTGGCTTGCATGTTCTCCAGACCAGCTGGAGATGGCCTTCATCCAGCAATGGCACAGAATCCCACAAGAATTACTGGACAATCTGGTGTCAGTGCCTGATTGCTTTCAAAGTGTATTGTCAATCTCGGGTGAGCATACACCCTACTGAAGAGGTTGCAATGTATAACTGTTTTTCATGAAGGCGAATGCAATTTCACCCTAACATGTTGTCGCATAGTGTTCCCCCATGACAATAGGCATGCTCACTAATTTCCATAATCTAATGAATTTAATCTTCTTATATATGCTTATCCTTACATTGTTCATTAATAAAACAAAAATGGTGATGCTGAATGTCCCTTGCTATTATGTTTGCAATATCCCCTAATTGTTCTGACCACTAGATAATATAGCGATAGATGGATATAATTATATCTGTCCTTGGAAAAGCAAGTGTCAGGTATGTACTTTTCCAATTACTGGCCGTAAAATGTGTTTTCTATAAACTACTCTTAATGCAAATTGAAAGCATATGGAACAGTCATTTATGCTGTGTTATCATGAAAGTTATGATTTAGACGATTCAAATCCATCAAAATTTACAGATTGAAAACTGCAATCTACATTATGCTATTTTTTTTAACTATTGCCAAAATATTGGAAGTTACTGCATGTCACAACATTCAAAAGTATCACAATGGATGGGTCAATTTTTTTTTGCCAATTTTGGTGAAATCAATCAAATTTATAGATTATACCTTCTCATAGGATTCGAACTCATTGTTCATCTCCTTTAAATAGCAAGAGAAAGTTTATACCACCCACCTTAGTGTTCTCACTTATGAATTGGATTGTTTCATAATTATTGGCCGATTCCAGCAAGAGTAACTTGCAGAGCCAGTTAAAAAGAACGCATCATAGTAGGAACTACCAAACTTCTTACAAAGTGAATGGCTTCAGTCCACATGTTGAAAAATATATTTCAGTCAGATCAAAGCAGTTTGTGACGTGATGGAGCAACGCGATGTCAGATTAGTGATTTTGCACGAACTCAAACTTGGATGTAATGTGTCTGAAAAAGGTGGTCAATGTTAATAAAGCATTGGGTATCAGCACAATGAGTGACAGAACTGCCCGTGGACTGTTTTCAAAGTTCCGTGCTGGTGATGTTGACATCGACCATAAGCCAGGAGCCGGATGTCCGGTTGTGTGTGACACCGTACAGTTAAGGCAGAAAGTGGAATAAAAAACAACGTCCACCATAGGTGAGTCCAATGCCGAACTCTCTATATCACCGGCAACAGTTTCCAGACATCTGGCAACTATAGGCAACAATCATCGCCTGTCAATTGTTTGGGCCCCATACTCCTGCAAGATGGAGCATGACCACGTGTCTCTTGGAAGCATGCAAAAAAAACAACGCCTTGGGAAACGAGGTCTTCCCTCACCCTGCATATTCACCAGAATTGACCTCTTCAGACTTTCTGATGTTTCGCCATTTGGACAAGTTCTTGAGGGGCAAACGGTTTGCTAACCAGGATGCTGTGATTCATACCGTTTGCGATTTCTTAGACAACTGTGATGTCAGTTTCTGCCACCATAGTATTTTTGCACTGAAAACATGTTGGCACAATGTATTCATGCCGAGGGCAGATATTTTTCTGAAGAAAATGTACTTCTTTGTCTGTTACTGCTGATTTTTTTATTTGTGTCGGAATTGGCCATTAATTATGAAACAACCCAATATTTAGCAAACACTCAAAAAAGTGCTCATCTTAAATATTTACTTTAAAAATACTGTAGATGATATGCTAGAATTAAAAATTGTAATACAAAAAGATATAATAGTAAACTGAAACCTCAATCAAAACAATTTTGCTTAGTCTGCGGCCAAAAAGTTTTAAACAGCATGAAAATAAAGTAGCTTAGCAACAGATTTCCTTTGTGATTATCCTCAGTTCAATCAGTATGTGATTGTTTCATAAGGATAAAAAACAAGGTAGGGATAGCGATTAGTAAACCAATCACAATGCTTCGAAACGGCTTCTGAAAGGCACAATTGTTGCGATTATTGCTGAGTTGTATTATACATGTGATTGTTGCGAATGCAAAAGGCGCAATTGTTGTGCTTTGCATTGTGGGATACTTGTCCACAGATGGACAAACCGGGATTATAAGGCTTCGTTTCAGAAGCCTAAAAAACCTTCAGGATTTAAACATTGGTTTGCAACATTGTTATATAAAGATACATAAATTAAGGTTCTTTAAGTGTTGCTGAAACCTTAGGACAGCCATTTTAGGCTTCCTAATCCCTCATCAGCAAAGATACTAGGCAGTTTAATAGCATAAAAACAAAATAGCCCCTTGCTCAGACAGCTAAATGCTGCCACTTCACAAAAAGAAAATATGTAAATCTTTAATAGGTCAAATAATTATAAATTAGGATGATTTTGAGCCTTGCTAACACACTTTTCATATTTTGATCTTGTATTTCTTTTCCTCGTCTTTAGTTTGTGTTGGACCATTTTGTATTGTGTGCTTAAACGCCCTTATGCCTTTGAATCTTTGCATGCTGCCCTTACTGAGGACCTATCAAGCTCGAAACTGCTGTCCAGGGTCAAAGCAAGGCTGAAAGGTATCCTAATTTGTGAATGTTTATATTCATTTGACCTATTAAAGTTTATGTTTGTTAAACTTTCCTTTTTTGTAAGCAAATGCCTTCTGTGACAAGTGTTTAATACTTGAGGATTTGATTTCCACATTTTGATCTTGTATTTCTCTTCCTTATCTTCAGATTTGAGAGGAGCATTTTGTTTTGTATATATAAAGATACAAAAAACTTCGAAATAAGTGAATAATAAACCTCCATATTCATGGTCTACTATTTTATTGCTTGAGCCATTTGCTGGAAGTGCTCTTTATAATTTTCTCGTTTCCCATTTCAAATTAGATAAGGTGTCATAGAATTTTCATTGCGGCTTTATTAAAATTCTCCATCTGTTCAGACTCAAATGACCAATGCTGATACTGATTCATTATTCAATTCTTACTCCAGAATACTACTGTATTTTTCTGGAAAGTTACTGAAATATTATTGCTCCATCTTAGAAGCAAGATTTCAGATTATATTTTATTTGGCGAAGCAGGCCAATTACAATATTGTATTTAATAATAGAAATAACAGATTGCCATTAGGATAAGACACACTTACTTGGTAATACTGAAGTAGAGGAGTGTTACCCAATGCTTTCAGAGCACTATGCATATTCCATCATCAGGGACAACACAAGACAAAAACACAGGTACAGAGTGTTAGAGGAAAGACTTAACAGCAATGATAAGAATTTTGCCAGCTGATTACCAGATTATGGGCTTTAAGCCAGATCATGGGGTGGGATTTAGTAAGGAGATGGTGGGATATTCTATTGTGATGGGTGAGGGATTGGGCTTCAGTGAAATTAGGGGCATGCCCTTCCTTGAATACTGTGTATGACCGTGTGAGGGTCTTTGGCAGTGAAAGCTTTTTATGTACATTGATGCATATAAAGAGGAACAGGCAATTGTCAATTATATTTTTGGATTAGTTCACAATTTACAACATACTTTTGAGGAATATTGCTGTAGGATATTGGTATCGTTGTCTTCAACAAATTTTTCTGATACCTTACATTACCCATCTCATCAAATTTTGCACGCTCTTTAGTATAGTCATTATATAGTAGTATATCATTGATATAGTAGGTATTATATTATTCTTCCCATGTTCAATTTTTATAATTTTATATTGTTATTCCAATATGCTTTTGCTTCAGCTTTACTGTAAGACATGAAGTAGACAATATTCTGTTCTTCATTTCGGATTTGCTTTTATTGTCGCAAGTTTTTGTTATATCGTAATTAGGAAGTTATATAATGTTTTTCTTTTTAATAAGTTAAAATAGCTAATATCTGCTGTCTAAAGAAAAAGAAAAAAATAAATTGTCAATCTCGCCATTCTCACTTCTGCTTCATGTTATCTACCATCCTTTGTGCCTCTTCACAAGCAACTATTTTTTTTTTTTTTTTTATTCACTTACAATTTTTGCATGAGGATGATATATTTTGGAATTAATTAATTAAGGAAAAGGTAAGTCCTTTCCGCTATTTTTAATGTTCTTCATGTCTCTGCTGGTTTTGCAATCAGTATTCCATGCATCCAGTGTATTTTTCATTTTGATATCCTACAAGCAGTGCTTGTAACCGAGCTTCTCACATATTCATGCAAGGCATTAAGATTAAGATTTCTGGTTTTGGAGCAGCAACTCATCTTTTCAAATAGTCCAGTCTCACTTATTAGATGCATACTAACTTTTCTGTAAATGTTCAGAAAATTTTGACGAAGTTCATACCGTAATTCAGTTCAAAGATAAGATTAACGATATGATTTTCATTATGTGGTTAATGAAGATATGCTGTCAGGAACTGCTTAGTATCTCTGATATTTAAAGATTTTCATAGTCAACAGTAAAAATAATGATGCATTGGCAAAGAAGAATATTATCTGTATTAATTAAAAGTTGAAAAGTTAATGTAAAACATTTGATTACATTATTTTTGTTGTTATCATTATTTATTATTGTTTGATTTTGTTAAAATTAATCAAAGCAGATGTAAGACCTATTTACATTTTTACCATTGCTTTTGTTATTGCTTAATTACAAGACGATTAAATAACCATCATCATTTCATTTGATTCCAATAAAGTAGGTAAGGCAGATTTGTAAAATTTTACAAATTTTATTTGTATCGTTTGACATTTATTTACAGTCTTATGAGTCATAAGAAAAGCTAAGATATAAAACTTAATCTTATAATCAATAAAAAAAATAATACATTTGTGAAACTAAAATATCTTAAAAAGTTACTTTTAAAAAAATTAGAAAGCATATAATAAAGATGCAAATTATAGCATTACATTTTTATTGTTACAACATGATTCTTATGCATAGAATATGCATAGAATATATATACACTTCAAGTCATTTAATCTGTTATGTTTTCATTCTGAAATATTAATTATTTTTAAACTGCACATTCAATTCAATATATAAACAAAAGGTAGTTTCCTTTGATACATATTATGATATTTCAAAAATGAGGTCATTTCATTAAATTTTCAGTTGTACATGACTTAACAGATCTATAGATACCATGTATTATATACAAAAAAAAGTACATACAGTAGACCCTCGATTTAATTAATTTTAATTTCAGATTAAATGGACAGAAAATCTTTCGGTCGAATTTTATAATATGGGGAAACCATTAAATCCTATTAAATAACATGAAAAACTGGGGGGAAAAAATAAAAATTCTATAATGTGGGGAAGCCCTACTTTAAAGCGTGTGATTTTATTTTTAAAAATCCTATATTTGTATTCAGTTACATATATAGAACCAGCGAAACTCAAAGCAACTTCTTCGAGTTTCGCAAAGCAAAGATTTCAATCAATCATTTGCAGTTTAGAAATTTAGAAAATATAGATTATAAGAATAAAATTAACTTATATTACTAAACATATAAAGCCGGACAGCGATTTCGGATTTGAAAACACATCATTGTTTCTATGGAGATACGGCCAAATTACCTCCACGTCTTCAGCGGCAGTGATTTGTTTTTAGGTATTAGTGTTTTCAAATCCCAAATAACTGTCCATATATATATCCTAATCAGATGGAACTGCAGTTTATTGTGTGTGTGTGTGTGTGTTATTTAATAGTCTCTCAATTGAGGGGCTTTTGTCCTCAGGTAAAGATATCAAGGTAAAAGTATAAAATGTAAAGTAAATTTAAATTAAGAAATTTAGTGTATTCATAGCAATAAAATAAACTGCAGTTCCATCTGATTAGGAGTTCCCAGCGCAAATTAATGAATCACCGTTTTCTAATCAAGGTATAAACATATTAACTTAAGTGTTGAACAAAAATTATTAAGTTGTTTTTATATATTATAAATATGCATTATGTATCATTTTACATTTTTCTCTAGATAATTATTTTTTGTATGTTCTGTACCTATTTAATAACTAAAACTAAACATTGTAACTTGTATATTGTAATTTCATTTAATATACATAATTTTCTTAACACATATTTCATGACCGGACTTTTGACAACAACAGACAATCCTTTCCCCCAAACAGTCCAATAAATTGAATATTTCTTTCTGGTAACTATTACACGATCGACTTCAAATTTGAACAATGAATTATTTTGGAATCCAGTTACTTGCTTGGTAGAATATGAATGGATTTTAATAATTCCTTCCCAGTTCCTTATCTGGTAATTTTTCACAGTGATTTAATATATATTTCTTGTTATATTAAAATAAAGTCTTTTAAGTATTTTAAATATAGTTGTTAATGTAGACCTATATAAATTTTATATAAGACTAATATTATGTGGTGTAATAATTTATAAAAGTTTTAAGCTTCCAAATATCACCTTATTTAATTTTAGGTTGCAAAAGGAACTGTCAACTTCCTTTGTAGGTGAACTGAAATTAATTTGTTCTTTTTAGGAATTTTTCAAGCAGCACTGTGTTAAAAACAAAGTAAACACCTTTTTGAGGTATCGTCACAACACTGAAGTTATAATAAAGAAGTGCGTATGACTGATGAAAAATAAAAACGGATGGTGACTAAATCAAATTTGAAGGATTCACTATCATTTGCACTGAACATGATATTGTTTTCAGTATGTAATAATAATATCTGCAGTTTTTAGCTATTTTCAATTTGCTTTCCTGAGAGAACTAAAGATAGACGAACAGACTACTAAATTATTATAGAAATAACTTTGAAATCTGCTGAAAATTGCAGATATTACATTGATGTTAAAGAATAACAATTTGATTCAAATAGTAGTTATCATGTTTTATGCCTGAACTTCAATTAAAAAATAGCCAATGTTGTTATAAAAGATGAAAGATTATGAAAAATAATATACTCAAAAATGTTTTTAAAACATATTTATAAGAATTTGTCAATTCATTAGCGTACTTTGCAAAGGGCGAGTATTGGTGTAAGGTGACTAGGAAATTTTACCTAGCTATACTACATAAAGGAAGATATTTAAAATTTAAAAAAAATATATATAATACCGGTACTACTGATACAGTGTTTATTAAAATTAATTTTCCTTTCTTTTTAATACTCTATCAAACAAAGCAATTCACTTCTTATCTACATGATACTACATATCTAAAATTAAAAATATCTTTCCATTTCATTAAAACCTCTTATTACACTTTTATGATCAATTAAAATACTCTGTAATGCTTAATCTCTCAAAATTAACAATTACCATGATTTAAATGCTATTCCTTAACCAGTGGAATTTGTACATGATCTTTTGGATGACCAGGCTTTGCGAAGTTCATTTAACCTCTGCTGTGGCAGAAAGACAATCATTCACTGCACATTACTCACACTTCAAAAAATTCACCAGGATCTTGATTTCGACAGCTTCTGTTCATAGGCCAAGTTCCATTCTTCATTAAAGGTAAGTTTAATGTATTATAATGTTAGGCTAACATCCATGCTTATACTGTTCAAACTGTTGATTTCGTTTCCTCTGATATAAAGCTTTTCACTCTCTAATTTAGGTCCATTCCTTTGCTATAAAAAGATATTTATAATGAGTAAGAATTAGTATTTTTCAAAAAACTATAAAAATAGTATTTTCACAATAAACAAAACATATCATAAAATATAAATTATAAAAGGCTTGTAAAACATTAACCCTTTGTCTAGCTACATTTTAAGACTGCAATCCTCTCATTAACTGATGATTTATAGAAACACACATAAAATTTCAACACTATGGGTTTCATTATTAAATAACTAGCAGCAAAGCCTGCCGGATGACAGGCATAAAAAAATCTGAAAAATCATTGTATTATCAACTATCAAATATAAAGTAAATGTAATCTAAATACTGTGCTAAATTGTGAATGAAGCTTCTACGGCAAAAATGGTTTTGAGTTTCAAAATCAGCGTAAAAAACTGAGTAAGTATGCCAAATTTCATTAAAATCGGTGCAGTGGTAACAAAATTATTTGGTTTTGAACTTATGTTTTGAGTTGTCTAGGTCAGTTTCCAAGGATAAATTTTCATGGAAATAACATGGAATGACAAAATGAACTAATATTTCATCCAATTTGAGTACCCTTGATTCAATGATACCATTGAGGACCTTGGATCTATCTTAATAGCTTAATTATATCGAGTTACAGACAGACAGACAGACGAATTTAGCAAATTATATAAGTTTATATTTTTTGTAAAACAGTATAATCACTGCAAACAATTTTCTATATTCTCAATTAATTATACTTTTATTGCTTGTGATCAACTTTCTAATTTTTTAATTTTAATATATGTTGAATATTCATTCTGAAGAAAATAACCTTTAACAGAATTGTTATTATTTAATGTTTTTTTTTCTTCCTAAAGTGGAATTTTAAACAGTCTTTGCGTTGAAACAGAATTATAGTGATTTACTGTAACATATATACATAGACACATCTATATATATATAAATGACTATATTTTAAAATGTTGGACCTGGTAGCTCAAGCAGGAAACACTTGGATACAGCATGGAGGAGATGAATTAGTTCCTGGTAGTGGTCAAGGATTGTTCCTTGGTTCTTTCTCTCCAGATGGGCCCTAGGTTCACCCAACTCTGTGAAAAATGGGGTCCAGATTTCTTTTTCAAGGGTATTGGGTTGACTATCCCTCTTAAAAACACTAGGAACCCTATCCTCATTTCCACGACCCTAAGGGTCTATTTTGGAATTCCTCCGACACACTTGCCTATGGATTACAGATTCAATCCCTAATTGGGGTTTCTGAATTTTTCCAGACAACGTTTCTACTTCAGATAGACTATAGAGGTTATCTAATGCTTTGCCAAATGGACACCAGATTTCTTTTCTTAGGATTAAGCTGATGACTGCCTTATCCCATTCTCCACTTTGTCCCATTGGGCTTATGTTTGCAGAAGTTTCTCCTATGCTTCTCATCTTGTCTGAGGAACAGACATTATATTTTAGGTTAATCTTTAAAATGAAGACTTTAGAAATGTTGTGTCATTATCTCTGAAGAAGTGAAGGTGACTTTATCAAAAACATGTATGTGTGAATTAAAAAAAGAGAGTTGTGACAACTGTTTGAGAATATTATACCCTTACAATGAATATGTTGTTCAGATGTTCTAAATTTGCGCCAAAAGTTCAGGGAATTTTTCTTCTAAGAAAGGCCCAATGATCTGGAACTTTATATGTTATAGACAACAATGCCATAAAAAATACAAAGCATTTTTGCATTCTTATGTGGCAAATGAGATTCATTTAAGATCTCAATACTGTTTTCAAATTTTTTAACAATGTAAGAACCATAAAGAAAAGAATAGTAAAGAAATTAAATTTACCTTCCACATTGAAACTCTCTCATAATTAGCACCTCCACAAGATCTAAAAAAATAAAATAGAAATGATTTCTATTTATGTTTTTTTTTTTTTAATTAAGAAATAAAGTTATTTGATTAAGAAAACTGAATAAATAAAATACACAAATATAAGAAGTATAAAATAAACTACAACAGTTTATAGAGAGATGTGAGGAACGGCATTTAAAATAACATTCCATTACATTTTATCAAGGAGAAAGCTTTAACCTGATAAAAGGATGATAAATAAAGCTAACTGTATTTCTATTGATAAACTGCATGTAGTGAAGATTTAATAACTACTAAAAACACTATTAGAAACATAATTATCATAGCGACTCAAATTCTGTAAATAATAAATAAATAAATGTATGTAAAATATTTACAGTAAAACCTCGTTAAGTCGTCACTCAAGGGACCAAGCATTTTTACGACTTAAGCGGAGTGACGATTTAGGCGGAGTGGGAATTTTTGAAAAAAACAAAAACAAAAAAAACACTGAAATACAGTATTTTCATGAATTGCTGTAGGATTCGGTGAGAAAAACAAGATTTTCAGGAATCAATTCATGCAAATGAATGAGTGGAAAATAAAAAAAAAACTTTTTATAGTTACCACATCGTTTTAAAAGAAAGGCAATGTTTGTCTTTGAAGCGTTCCAGCCAACCATTGCTGCCGCCGAAGCCTTCAATGTTCAACTCCTTAGCAATTTCCATGGCTTTTTCTTTAAGAATCACGGCAGAAATCGGCACATTTTGAGATTTGGCATGTTTTAGCCATCGAACTAAAACCTCCTCGATCTGGTCAAACTTCGATTTTCTCATTCTCTTTCTTTTGTCTTGCAGTCAGCTTCTTCAATTACTTGTTTCGATGAAAGAATATTGTTTAATGTAGTCCTGGGAATATGGTGTCCTTTGGCAAAAGCTGCTTTCGAAACATTTGATTTTTCAAAAGTGCAATTAAGTATTTTTTTTTTTCTTTAAAAGATAACGAGGTAAGTTTTCGTTTCCCTAGCATGTTAAAACCGTAATCGAACCATGAAATTGCAAGAGAAAAAATAGCCCTTACAGCGGAGCTTACTCGCTATGAAATGAAGTCACACTAAGGAGTGGTCAAGAAAAACGTAGAATGTAGACTCTGTCTACACTCGACAGAGTCGCAGCGAGAAGTGTGCTTTGCATGATTAGCAGCGATATTCCAAGAACCCGAAGGGTTAGGAAAGGAATGAAGTGATAGACGTGGTCGAAAATTCCCCGTAAAGGCTTGGCTTTCTTAAAGTGAAGGGGCAGGGCTGAAAACACAACACGATGGCATGCAAAATGGAGAAGAAAGATGCTTTTGGCCATTCTTGAGAGTGACGAGTTATCCGGAGTAGAATTAAATTTGGTGACGGGTAAAGGAGGGTTATTTTACATTATGGTGTATGAGACCTTGTCGGGACCAAAGGAAAACGACGACTTATCTGGGTGACGACTTAACGAGGTTTTACTGTATTATGTTATTATTTTGTAGAGCTTGTTTCAGTATGATAATTATATATATTTCATATGTTTTGTCTGTAAATTTCCATTCCCAAATTAATATCCCAAAATTTAAAATGTTATACTTTTGCTGAGATTTTAGCACACTGATTTCTGCTAAACAGTGCTGTATGGATTTATTCTGGAAATTAAAGAAAAAAAAATCTCAATGTTTCGTGGTATCTGTAACAGTACCAAGTTTACAGTTAGTAATAAAAAGTTAAAAGTTTAGTTGTGAAAAGGAAATTAACTTTTTCAAATGCTGTATATTGTCCTCCCAATGAATGATGGCCGCCCTGTTTTTGTGAGATCTGCGCATGTATCATCGATTAGTCTGGTCAGGCATGTCCGTCTGATTTAATGAAAGGACGCCGCCATTGTGCTAATCGCTTGTTACTTTGCAAAAGAGCATTGTATTTATAAATAATATATATTTATTTATTTATATAAATACTTATTGTTAGCAACTGGTATTGAAATAACGCTAAATAGTCGAGAGAAGTTTTAATTTGGCGTTATCAACATGTCTTTCTCAGTGAAAACAGACGACGTCATCCATTGTGACAGGAAAACATAATTGATCAGCTACCGGAAGGGCTGCGCAGTTCAAACTTCCGCCGGTCATCTTTCATTTTGAGGACAATAAGTTGTTGGAAAAATATGTATTAGTCCTTAAGGGCTGAAAAGGAGGTGTGATTGCAGGGTAAATACTTCAAACATATATTAATACCTTAAAGGAAATAAAACTACTCCTAAGTGTGACTTTTACAGAATTTATTAAAATATTGCAGCAAGGATATTACTTATCCTTTTTCCGTAATTGGGGATAAATGGACCGTATGATTGGCCACCTACATGGCAATATGATTGGTGGTTCACATTTGACAAACCTCCTTTTCAGTTGAGCTTATAATAACTGCCTTGCTTTTAACCAAATCACATACTAGTTCTATTTTTTTTTTTTAATGAATCCTGTGACATCTGTTTTACTCTTATTATAAACTAGCCGGGTACCATTGCTTCACTCCGGAACCCTTGCATATATAGCATTAAAAACAAAAACTTTATTTAGTTAGCAAATTAATACTGAGATCTGAGAATATACGACTGTAGTCTTCTCCACTTAACTCAGATGTATCAGGTGCCATACACCTGGAGTTGTAAAAAAAAAAAGCATGTTTTTACCTGTCATCTATATAATAGGTGTGACATCTATATAATAGGTATATAAAAACGCACGTATTCGAATGCAACGTTGTATCAAAATTTCAAAGCAATCGGTGAAGAACTTTCGGAGATTTAAGATTTTGAACAAACGAACATTTACATTTTTGTGTATTTTTATTTAAATAGATTAATGCCATTCCTACTGCTGTTGTCATCTATTCTGTAAATTTCTATGGAAATTATTCTAAACGAAGCTAAAATTTCTTTTCACATGATAAATTAGTCAGCGGTTCGAGTGTTGCAAACTCATCAGCCTCTCACCTCTGAATAACAGGGTTCGGTTCTCATTGTGGGTTTCTAGGTGGACAATCTGCACTAGCAGTTTTGTCGGGGTTCTCCTGTTAACCCTGCACTACTTCCATCATTCCCTCCACAGAATGATATCCTTCTTTCCACGGGAATGGCACACTAATCTTAAGTGGTGGTATGGGCTTCCCTGCCACCCACTTTCATAACAACACGATAAACTAATCTCTTACCTGCAGGATTTTGTAGGGATTTTATTGAGACTGACTGCTCTCTGCTTACAGTCCTTACATTGGAAAAATCTCTTCTTTGCTTTATGAGAGACCAGAGGATGACCTTCAGTTTTACATAACTCTGAGGGTGTTAAAGCTGTATACTGACACTGAATAAAGAAAAAAAATATGCTATTTAACATTAAGACAATTAATAAAGGTGTCGTTTACTGATCTTTATCAAATGTTAATTAAAAAAAAAAAAAAAAACGAGAAAAGTTGAATTCTGAGAATGAGTTTGATAACTACAATAATCAAATGGAAGAAAATTCTTTTACAATTTATTAGGATTTACGAACTTCCTTAAAATATTCTAAAATGCATCTAAGATTGTTTTAGCAAGATTTTGGAACTGAAGTTTTAAACTGGCCTGAAATGAATGCCAGGACTTTTCAATAAAATTAACAAGGAAACAAGTTGAGGGAGATGTATTTTGTATATTTAACCTTCATTTTTTTAACATTCAAATTGAAATCTGGGCAATATTAGTTTGTGAATCATAATTTGATAGAAATTAGTCTTATTTCATGTTTGAAAATGAATGTCAATAGAATAGGTTAATGTGCACTGTTTTTAAACAAATGATTTGCATACATCTTATAAAATTTAGTTTCTGTAAATACCATCAAGACATATCCAGTCATTTAAAAACCAATTAATCGCTGAATCACTGTATTAAAAATGGTTAATTTAATAAGGACAGAAAGCCCTTAATTTTCAACTGTTCTTGATGGAATTTTATGATTGATTCAACAATTTTAGTGATCTTACTGTAAACCAAGATCTATGAAAATAAGCTGCAAAAGGATTTGGATTGATTTTTATGTATATAAACAGCAAATTAGGACAAAACCAATGTAATGTAATGGGCATTAGACTAACTTTAATTATAATTCTCCTGCCCTTCCTATATTTGACAAGTAAAAAAGTAAAAACTAGAATACTGTTCTATACTGCTATTCTGGAATATAATAACCTGTAAATTTTATGATTTTTTTTATTACTCAATTTTAATTATCAAGATTAAAATATCCACAAAAGACATATAAATAATGAATCTTGTTAGAAGATTTGCTTATTTTTTTTTCTTGTTTAAAGTAAAGGGCAGTGAGAAGTTTCTGATATCTAAAAAAGCCTGAAATAAATTAAAACAAAATTAATAACATTTAACATTTTCATTTGACTTAATAGGTATAAAATTTGCTAATGTATGATTTTAAATATCTGATAAACTGTTTATTTCTAATACGGAGAATTGCTTCTATATGAAAATAATAATGATACAAACCTTTTTACAAGATACTGCATTGCAAACTACTTCCATTATGCTGGACATTTTAGTCTCCAACTTTTCTTTACGTTCGAGTTCGTTGAAGTACTTCTCTTGATGTTCAAGCTCTTCCTGCAAAATCAAATTAGTAAAAGAATAAACAGAACTTCACTACAAATTGCTGTTTTGGAAAAAGAAATACAATTAGTTTTTAAAAATTTTGGTATTAACAGGGCCAATGTTCAATAAATTTTCTTGACTGTCCAGATGGCATAGTGTCTGCAAGGAAAGACCCAATGCCACCCAGACAGTCAAAAGCATAGGAATATTAGAAATATGAAGTTTTGTAAAATACAACATTTTCTAGAAGTTTCTCATGGCTAATATTATACCTAATATCTAACATTAAAATTACTATTATATAGATCTTTTTATTTTTTTTTTATTTGAGGGATTTCCCCACTCCGGGATGAGAATATCTCGATATTTCGGCCTGGTCCCTCGGGCCTTCTTCGGGAGATGTATAAATATCAATTATATCAAGGTGGGCGCAAATCTAACAACTTCCTCTTGCTGTTCATTCCAAGCAAATAGTACTCAGTTGGAAGTTGTTAGATTTGCGCCCACCTTAATGTAATTGATATTTATTCATCTCCCGAAGAAGGCCTGAGGCATCGGGCTGAAATATCGAGATATTCTCATCCTGGAATTGGGAAATCCCTCAAATAAAAAAAAAGGATCTATATAGCATCATGTCCCACTCCTTCTTCAGAACCAAAGTATAAAATTAATATTGTTAATCAATTTCTTCTCCTGAGAAAGAATGAAATCTTCATTCAAAACAGTAAAATTTATAAGATTACAAAAATTAAAATCCTGCCCAATATATCTCTTCATCTTTTATTAATCTTCATGTAACTTTTTTCCCAATTAACTTTTATTTATTAAGAAATTGATAAAGACAGATTAATTACCGTATTTACTCGCATAATTTCCCCTTTTTTTCATCAATATTTTGACAAAAAAAAGGTAGGGGGGGGGGGGAAATTATGCGATGTTTTCAATTTGAGGAAAAAAAAATAGGGTGAAAGTGTAAGGAAAACCATGTTAAATATTGATTTTTAAAGCAAGAAATATAATTAACAACAATTTTACAGTATTAACACGCAACATTTAAAATATAAGAAATCACATCTCAACATTTGTTTTTTTTCTTCAAAGTACAGTTAAGCAATAAGCATGCAGGGCCTGCTGCTCTGCCTGCTTCTCTGCCTGCTGCTCTCACACCATTCTTTTCAGCAGAGAAAACTACACGCAACTTAAACTCTGCGGTATATCTCCTATTTTTACCCATGTTGTTAATATGTATCACTAATCTTAACTTTATTCGCGAACTTCACGTTTTCACAAAACACTTGAAATTGTTGTACTGATTCAGAAGGAGTTTGTTCTTGTACTGACTGGGGTGGGGGTGGAATCTTCCCCTAAAGTAGCGTGGGATAGAGAAATGCCGAAGTAACGGTACATTGTCGCGTCGTCGTGAGTTGACCGCCAGTCAGTTGAAGTAGAGGTGGGGAAATTATGCGATAAAAATAAAAATTGAATTTTGTAATCCACAAAAACTGGGGTGGGGAAAATACGCGATGGGGGAAATTATGCGTGTAAATACGATATCATGCCTGTAAATTTAACAAAGAAAATTAAAAAAAAAAAAAAAAGTCTGCTCTTAATTACAAAATAATGAATATAATAGAAACTGATTAAACTCTAATAAGAAGATCCAAAATAAATGGAAAGGGAGAAATGTCTTGATTCAACATCTTGTTAATGTAAGAAATGATACTACAAATGATAATACTGCACAAAATATTTCTTTTGCCATCATTGATTGGGAATCTGGGACAGCTGTTTCATCCTTATTAGGACTCAACAGCCAGATTTACCCTTGATGATAGGCTCAGAAAAACTCAAAAGATTATGGATCCTATTGTCAGTTTTTATTTGTATTGTTATACAAAGTGCACGTAAAAATTTATTTAACATGAAAAGATACTTCAGAATGACATTAGAACTTCTAAGAAGAAAAAAAAAAAGGTAGCATAAAATTTAAAATAATTCAAGAATACAAATTTTTTTTTCTACTGTTTGAAATAAAGAGGTCTTATAATGACGTGATTGAAAATTATGAAGAACAACACCATGTAATTACAAGAAAAGAAAGAGACCAACAAAGCCAAAATGCTGATGCATTTATAATATAAAAAACGGCTGTCTGTACATCATTTTATATCAAAAATTTTATATATAGCTGGAAATGTACATTTAAGCACCATTTATTAAACAAAAACAAAATAAAAACAAGGACAGCACAAGAATAAATAAATTGCCTTTCTGATACAATTATCGGACGGAATCGGGAACGGCTGTTTCGTCCTGCAAGGGACTCATCAGCCCGATCTGCCTTCCCTGATAAAAGACCCAGAAAGGCAAGATCTTAAGTGAAGATCACCGTCACGTCTGGAAGTGACCCCCAAAACAGGAAAATCAACAATAACAAATGTGCTGAATTGCACAACCAAAAACCTTTTCCTAATAAATGATAGGAACTGAAGGCTTTTTATACAAGGAAAATAAAATTCCTAAAAGGTGAATTAAACTAAGGAATAAATTTAATGTGCTGGAAATTTTTTAAACAAAACAAAATAAGAAACATGGACAGCGCAATTTTAAGGTTGGCTGATGAGTCCCTTGCAGGACGAAAGGGATGTTCCTTGTGCTGTCCTTGTTTCTTATTTTGTTTTGTTTAAAAAAATTTCAGCATGTTAAATTTATTCCTTAAGCACCATTTATATTTACATATAATATGAATAAATATTTCACAGAAATACCAAAGAAACTGTTTATATGATATTGTTTCCCAATTATAGAAGTAAAACTGATTGATTTCGGTTTTGTGAGTTGATAGGTAATTTAATAAATCTAGAATTTCTTCTTTTTAATCTTTGCGACTTTTAAAAATAATTTTAAATGATCATTAATGATATAAGTAAATGATTCGCAAGCATATATTTATTACAATAACATTTAGTGGAATTATGGATTTCAATGTTTTCCTCACTTCAAAGTTGTAATAAGTTCTAGATACCAAAGAATATACAGTAACAAAAAATAAAAGTAATATAGATTATTTAGATTATAGATTAATATATCTACTAACATCATTTAGAACATCAGCATATTTTGATTTCCTGTTCATTATCTTCATTAAGTCCTCTGAAGTCATATTACAGTTCTTAAGCCGAGGCTTCTTTGCTAATGGTTCAGGGTCTGAAAAAGAAAAAAAAAATTTTTTTTAAATATTTTTGTATAATTAAGACAACTATGGACAGTTTCATTTTATGCGATTTGCAGAGGAATTTTAAAAGGAAACCGAATACATGATCAAAATATTTAGTAAGAATATGATTTTAACAATGATTTATTTTTATTTTTCTGTTTCTCTTCATGAAGCTCTGCTGAACAATTACTTACAGATTTTATAATCTGTACTCAGAACTAAAAGCTAATATATTCATTTGACTAAGCTTTACTGATGAATAATAATAATTCTGAAACTAAGTATCCTGGGATATCAATGTTAAATTTATCTCATTTATTCAGATTAATTGTTGTTCTAGACCTAAGTTTGGAAACTCCATTGCACCTTTCTACATAGAAAATTTTCAAAAATATGAATCTGGTAATGGATTTTTTTTTAAGTCCTGAGAGATATTAAAATGATAAAAAAATTAACAAACTTCTAACTATTTAAGGAAAGATAATGATATAACAGTGTAGGGATATCCTAATTATCAATGTATAAATAAATAAAAATTTGTCTTTTTCCTTTCTTTACCTTCTGCCTCCTCGGATGAAGATCTAATTCTCAAATTGATATCCTGATTTGATTTTAAAATTCGCTTTACGTTATTTGGATTCTCTTTAGGAAGTGGACCAGTGGCTCTGATTTTGTGAATTGCATTCAACTAACAATGAAAAAAATAGAGAGAATTAGACAATATTAAATCTATAGACATATTCGATAAAAGAGAAATTTGAAATACAAATTAAAACAACAAACATCGTAATATTAACAAAGACAAATTAGCAAGCAATAAAAAGATGAAGTGTTAGACTAAAATTGAAACAAAGCATAAATTAGAAATATACAGTATTTATATAATATTAAAATATAAAAATGAAATTTTCTTTGTTTGTTTGTCCCGTATGCATTCCTATACCATTCATCAGATTGCGATGAAACTTTCGTGAGTTGTTGTGCACATGCCCGCAAAGGTTTCTGAATTAGTAGAACCATTTTACAATATCTGGTGCTCGAGGCTGTTCAACAAATATGTGTATTTCCGTTTTCAACGTTTGCAGTTTCCGGTGCTACTCTCATTTGCAATGGCCATCAACAAAGCACAGAGACAATCGTTACAAGTGTGTCGACTAAATTTGGAAAATCCATGCTTCACACATGGAAGCTGTATGCGGCCTGCGTCGGAAAACCTTCTGATTTATTCGTATATGCACCCGACGGAAAAACAAAAAATATTGCATATCCAAAAGCACTTCAATAACAGGGTGTCTACTGAATCTCAAACAAAAAATTTAAGGACAATTCCCGAACATTGAAGGACATTTTCACAAAAATTTCTGTAATAAAAAACCCTGTGAACCTATCTGTTCAACCAAAAAAAAAAACCTGTTGCGAGGCCTAACATCATGCTGAAAATTTAAGGTCTGATTTTTAAGGGCATTTCCTGTACAAATCCCAGATTTCCCGGTTGGTAGACACCCTGAATAAACAGAATGAAAACACAAACACTTTCTTTCTTTGAGTGGCATTGTAACGCAAGCCGGGTACAGCTAGTATGTTATAAACGTAAGTGGAAGACATAAGTTAACACAGGAAGGATAAATATTAAAAGGAAAAAGTTTTTTTTTTTTTATTTTTTTACTCAGAATGTTTATTGAAAAAGAAAATAAACAGTCTGAAAATTTAACAAAAATTTAAGTTAAACAAAATGATTTAAAAGAAAAAAGAAATGTTTTAAAAATTCAAAGCATAAATAACGAAAACGTTAAAATAAATGATAGGAAATAAATCCTGAAAAATAAATAGAAGTATGGATTATAAAATATAATATGAATGAAAGTAAGCAATTCACAAAACAAAAACAAGTGTCCTATTTTTTTTGTTTACCATAAACTGGCTCTATTAAAGCAAAAACTGAGCTGCAGCTTTCTTTATCTAGCAGAACTAATGGAAGGAGTATTAATAGTAATAAAGCCAGAGTCTAAGTGTGGTCAGATTTTTCTGCTCGCATTTTTTGTAAGCCTATATTATTAGCTCATGAAAAAGTAAAACAGAAATAAAAACTTCATTGATTTGTCCAACAATTGCCTTATCTTTTCTTTATTTTGTTCTGTTAAACTTCCAAAACTCTTAAATAGCTTTACTAAACCTCATGAATTTAATATGTATCTTTTTTTTATTTGACAAATGTTTTATATTTACCTTTGCTTTCTCAGATATTGACAATCCAACTTTACGATCAAGGCAATTTCCTTCTAAGAAAATGTCTTCTCCTGGGGCAAAGCCATTTCCTAACTTGGGGATATTCGGTGTAACTGGGTTCTTTGGACTAGTCGATAAAGACATTCTGGAATTTTCCAGTCCAGAATTGGATGAATTCACAGCTTTTCTTTCCTGTGACCTACTAACACAGTTTTGTACTGTTTTATTGTGCATCTTGAGCAATTCTGCTGGACTGATTGACTTTACTGGTGCCTTTGCTTCTAAAATTTATTATAAGCAAACAAATTAACAAAAATCATTTTAAAAATACTAGAATGATTTAGAATGTAATATGGTTTTAAAACACTGCAAGCAATGGCAAATATGTAAGTAAACATCTAAGAAAACTAATAAATCAAAATCCAAACTTCATCAAATGAAACTTCGATATTTCGTCTTTCATTGCGAAGACTTTATCAAGATCTCTTCGCAATAAAAGACGAAATATCGAAGTTCCATTTGATGAAGTTTGGATTTTGATTTATTAGTTTTCTTAGATGATAATGAAGATATAGAGATGGTCGTATGTAAGTAAACAATTCAACTAGATCTATAAAAATTTGATGATAATTTAAAGATGCATTTTATCTTAATTCTCTGCATTTGTTATTGTCCTTCATAATTATTAGGCAATAGATTTCATTGCCCTTTAATACTTGATATAAATTTTTTCAAAGCAGTATTTTATCCATATAGATCTAAATCTATCCTTTTTGATTTTGCAATGATGAAATCCATCAGGATCAATTAATTTCGCAACCTTAGATGATATCTGTGGGCTCGATAGCCAAGTGGGTAAGGGCGCTTGGCTGCGGGTTGGAAATGGCAGATTCAATCCTTGGCCTCGGCCGAGGGCGGGGATTTTTCCGCGCTCCTTTCTCCTCCAAACGGGTCCCAGGGTCTACCCAGCCCTCTGTTGAATGGGTACAGGGGTTTCTTTCCCGGGGGTTAAAGGCAGGCCACCTGACCTCAACCCCATTGGTCAAGAAACAGCAGGAGCCCTACCTCTTGCGACCCCAAGGGCAACATAGCAACAATGAGATTAATTTACAAAATCCATCCAGCAAAGAATCCTATATTTATCAGAATCAGTTAAGAGATTTAAATGGTTCAATTGACAACTTCAGAACCTATCTTTAAATTTTAATTAAATTATTAAGATTTGCTCACTCTCTGTAATTTATCTTGGAATATTCATGAAGAAATCTTTTTTTTCTTTTTCTGGAGGCCTCCACTATTTTTCTTCAAATACAAAGGCAAGTTTTCTCATATCCACTGAAAGAGACATTTATTTTGGACTAAATGAGAAAAACCCCCAAAAAATCAAATTCTAGATTTAACTAGGGTGGAATATGAAACATCATGACTACACGATGTACTAGTCATAGCATCATAAACATTCATTTATAAATAATGTTTGTCAGTTTAGAGTCTGCTACTATTATGCAGAAACGGAATCAGATTATGCATCTCTTCATTTAACTTTAATTATGGAAATCTACAATCTTATTACTGTAATCATTAATGCACTTGAACTTAATATAAATTGTGGAAATTCTTTTACAAACCTATTTGTTTTGTTTGTTCATTTGAAAGACATCTCAGAAGATTACGAGATCCTGGAGATGGACTGGTCAATGCCTCTCCCCTGAAAATTATTTCAAAATAATAAATATTTCAAATTACTAATATTTAAAAGTACAGTACAATAATAATACCGAAAATAAATTCAAAATTTGCCTCACAAATAAGGAAGATTATTATTATTCATAGTGTGTGTAATAATATAATCATTATAAGACCATACACACAAATAAAAGACATAATTTATAAATCAAGACATAATAACAGTGACATGTTTTGAAGATTCATTGTCAGACTGTAAATAAATATAAAATGGAAAAACATAGGCTTATAACAGACCCACAATACAGAACATCGTAATTAATTAATAATCATTTACATAATATTAAAATTAACGCAAGTTATAATCTAACACACTTTTGATAGATAGTTCATTATTATAGCAATTGGTGGTTTTAATAATGATTGACTCGAAGAATTTACGTAAGTAATCGTGCTTTTGTTGGCCGTAAACAACTGGCTTGTCTGTCACAAGCCTGTGTCCCGTATCTTTCTGATGTATTGCCGTTAGATATTTGAAATCTATGTTTTTCCGTTTTATATTTATTTACAGTCTGACGATGAATCTTCGAAACATGTCATGTTATTATGTCTTGATTTATAAATTATGTCTTTTATTTGTGTGTATGGTCTTATAATGATGAAATAAGGAAGATGTACTTAAAATATGAATATAAAAAAGATTGTTTATTTGTTCTGTCTGTATTCAGTCATTATAAGAACTAGTCACAAAAACTTTACAAAGCACCCAGCTGGATCCAAGAGAAGGCCAATCGAGATTGAGAGGAAGTGAGAAAAGCATTCCCCACATTTCTCATGTTTTTAAATGTTGCACCTGTTACAATATGGCTCCAGAAAAACTTCAAGATGGAGTAATGGACGAGAAAAGGAGTACGAAAAGTCTTTCCTCTATTTTCAAAATATTTTGGAAAAATTTTGAGATTAATAGAACTTTGTAAGCCAGATTACTCAGGTCATGCTACTTTTCCCTTGGGTACTATGGCTTACATAACATGAATTTCAAGCCATCCATCTGTCTGACATCTTGGTAAGCAGCTCCTTTGGTCTTAGTACCTTTGGCTTGCTTTTTTTTTTTTCTTTTCTGTAATTATACAATCGGGCAAGAGAAGCAAAATAATTTTTCCATTTCTTCAGACAGTTCTCTAGTGGATTTACATGAAAGTAGCAGCAATTCTTCTCACCCCTGAGATGAGTGATTCATTTCACCTAGATCATGAAATATCACAATAAGAACATCCTTTGAACTAAATCGGTGAATATACATTGATAATGTAAAACTTGCTTAAAATTTAAAACATGTTTTAAGTAAGAATTTGAATTTTCAAGCATTGTTAACATTGCCAATTATTTTCATTTTGAAATAACTACCAGAATAGGTCTTACTTTGAAGGTTTGCATTGATTGCTCATTATCTTGATTCTGAAATTAATTATGAAATTGAAAATGTTGGCTGAAAACAAAAGCTTGAGAACATTTATAAATCGACTATTGGAAAATGTTAATATACCTGATTCAACATACAGATTTGTAAAGATTTGAGTCTTCCATACAGACAACTATTATAGAAAACAATTTTTCACTGCTTCTGACGAGATTTAGTCACCTCGCTAAAATTAAGCGATAATCTGTGCTGGTTTTGTTTAAGGGAAGAGAATTAAAAGCCAATTCTTAAAAAATACTATAGGCTTCTATAGTTTAGAAGTACTAATAATTGATGATGCAACAACAATAATACATTCCTATGTTTAAGGCATTTCAAACAGCATGGAGCATCATTTCAAACAGCATCAAACAAACAATGCATGAAATTAAACACAAAACTAACAAACAAACAAATGAAAAGTAGTTTTTTAAAATTTACTGTTTGAAATAAATTTTCTTTTATGTAAACACTTCATGTTTCAAATACAGCTTTTTTTTTAAATACTTTATTGACGTAATTTTGAAGTAATATTTTTCATGTAAAAAAAAAAATGATTATCTTCTGAACATAAAAATATGTCTCATAAATTTCATGTTATATATCAATATTTATGAAATCTTCTTGGTGTTCACTATTGCATTTCACAGCCAGACTGTTTGCATATGATGCAAATATTTTAGAATTCAATTATATAAAAAGCCCTAAACAATTAAAGTTGAAACATTGAATCTTGTTTTTATAGTTGAATTTTGTGTTTGCAATGCCAAACGAGATATTCGTATATTAGCCAAATTATAAAGTATCCACTAAAAAAAAAAAAAGTTTGGAAACAGTACAAATATTCAATACGTAAGTAATATGGAATTATTTTTTAAGTAAAACACAGATGTTTGTCTGTGTAAATATATTTCAATATATATGTCAATTTCAATTTAAAAAATCGAAATCAACTTATACACTGGCATGTAATTAAGATAAAGTCTCAATCAAAATTTGAATACAAAGACTTACAAAAAACTTGACTTGGTTCCCATCATTTCTGCTACTTTAATATCTTCATTGGACATATGTCGAAGCTGTGATTTGTTGAGGACAGGTTTTTTAATTTCATTCTCGTAATTCTGTGCACGCTTCTGAAGTTTCAAACTGTCTAATAATAACTGATCCTTTTTACTATTTTTCTTTGTTCTTTGGGGAGCAGCACTAGAACTTTAAAAAAAAATCTCAGTTTTAAAAATATTAATATTTTTAAAATATTTGAATATCACTAATTCTCTTAATTTTATTTCATAAGTCTCTTATTAAATTTAAATAGGTCGACATCTTCTTGAAGAGATTTCTTTTTTTCCAAAAAATTGTTAAGAATTGAATAAGCAGTTATTAAATATCCAAGGCAAATGTTTTCAAGCATTAATATACCAAATTAACTGAAACTCATTACTTTAATTATCCCTATAAGGTGGCAGATTCATTGTTATAAAATACTGTAACATGTACTTTGTGTTAACTATATTGACCAAAAAAAACAAACCTTATTCTCCATCCTTTTTTTATGTAACTTGTATGCGTATCTCTGAAACTGCCTGGTATATGTATCTCTGAAACACGAAATTTCACATCGTTCGACGAATTTTTGATATTTGCATCCTAAGAGGTGTAATCAGGGAAGAGGGCAAACTTTGTTGAAGGGTACTTTCCGGGGTTTTCTTACAAAATAAGAATATAACATTGCTTTGTAATCGTCATGTGATTTTTCTACCAACTGGGGAACATCAGGACAACTCTTTCTTTTTTTTTTTTGTAACCCACGTGAAGCTTGGATATATTTTGCTAGGTAACATATAAGATGTGTATCAATCAGATGGATTTACTAACAGTGATGCTGTTTTCTTTCTTTTCAAGAGGATCAAAAGCTTTAAGTACATGTGACTACTAAGGCATTAAACAGTGGGATATTTTTTTAATATTAAATTATTCATTAAATTTTGAATTTAAATTATTATTAGAAAGATAGAATAATAATTACCTTGGAGAACAATAAATTTGACCGCCATACATAATTTGGTTTTTCTGCATTATTTTATTCCTTAAACCCTTTGGTTCCACTCCTGAATATCTGAATTAAAAAAAAACAACATTATCAATATCAATGAATAAATATATATTTTGAAATGACTCGTTATATGACAGCTTAAAGATTTCAGTGAAACAGTTTTTAAATATATATAAAAAGAAAATATGGAAATTAACTTACGTTCCTTGCAGATCTGATCTCTTAGAACTCAATTTCCGATATGCTGCCTGCACATGAAATTCACAGAACTCACATTCAGCCCTGAAGTTTTGGAAAGAATATATATATACACATTAATAAGTTTATCTTAAGCAACAATGAAAAGTACTTATTAAAAAGGTGTTTTGAAATAATTGAAGGTTTTTATTTTTTTGTTTTAGTGTGCTTTCTTTCTTTTTGCCATTTAGCAACAAAATAGTACTCCCTCCATCCGAAAATGAGAGTCCCATTTCAAAAATTGTTTTTTTTTTTTATTATTATTTATTAGGAGTAGGAAAATTGTAAAAAAAAACAGATCAAGTCTTCTTTGATAAACTTAAATTTATGCAATAACAATGCACCCATTGTTATTTATTAATAATTCAAATGCGCAGTTTGAATTGTTATGCTTTAAAAACATTTATTGAGGCCTGCGCATGGCTAGCACACGATTATGTAATAAACACTTTTGATTTTTTGCAATGCTGAGTAAAACTTTCATTTTGTTTGTTTTTTGTTTTTTTTTGTTTTTAATGTCCTTTGTTTTTAATGCCTTGAAATCACAAGGCGGTTGGAGAAAGGGGGAAAGCTATTCCAGGGAGTGAGACACCTGATATGGGATAAGAAAGTCCCAAGGAAGGCAAAAGAAATAATATATAAAATGTATTATGTGCCTATAGTCACCAATGCAACGGAGACATGGGTGATGAATGCTAGAGACTGGAGTAGACTTCAAGCTGGGGAGATGAAGTTTCTTAGAGGTATAGTATGGAAGACTAGATTAGACAGAGTGAGAAATGAGGATATCTGGGAGGAGTTGGGGGTAAAAAGTTTGAGGAAAAAGGTGGAAGAAGGAAGGCTGAGGTGGTTGGGGCATGTGAAAAGAATGGAAGATCGTAGGACTCCTAAGGTCTGGCAAGAGTTAAAAGAAGGGGGATGAGACCAAGAGGGAGACCGCGTAAGCGATGGCTGGATGATGTGAAGCACAGCCTGGAAGAGAGAGGCATCCCATGGGAAAGAATATGTAGAGAAGAGGCTTGGAGGAACAGGGAGAGGTGGAGAGGCATAGTTAATTCCTAGACCCACAGCTGGTGGAACGGGAAAGGATATGTATGTAATGTCCTTCAATCCCTAAAGTTGATCCATAGTCTCGAATAACAGTGTTAAATTAAAATGAGAATCTTATTTTCGGACAAATTTTTGTGTGAAATGGGACTCTTATTTTCGGATGGAGGGAGTATAATTTTTGTTTTCATATATGAACATATCTTCTGTAAAATTCTGATTTCTTCTGTAATTAGGTATTTGATTTATATTTCATCCAACTGGATTCGTTTACTTGATAAAACTCACTTCCTGAATCTAGTTGTTGAATACTGATGGAAGTTTTTCAATAATTGTAGTTATCCAAGCTAAAATAATTCATGCTACTGACATATTTGAAAATCAATTATCTATTTCTTTCTTTTGTCATTTTGTGTGTGTGTGTGTGTTTGGTAGAGTTCAGGTTTTATCTCTCATAGAATTTTATTGCCAATCCTTTGATTCTACAAATTAAAACAAAACTAAGTTTGAAATTTAACTTAAGCAATAAAATTACAAACAGAACACTATTTTCGTGATTTCTTTTTTACTCTAATTTCATGAGTGGTATGATCCAGTTCGTAAATCTTCCTTTTGCCAAAAAAAAATATGCTGCTTCATTGTTTGAGTTATATCACTCAAAAGAATGAAGCAGCCTATTTTTTTTATCTTATTCAAGTCACAATACAAAAGAAATAAGCACTGTGCCATTTGTATCTGAGGAGATTTGAATGAATGGTTTCATAGTGAATGACTTCCTTATTTTGTTTTATTGAAATGACAACATTGGTGGACTTCATCTGATCTCTTAATGGTGCTTAGAGATATTCTAACTACAATTATCAATTTCAAACTTGCTCCTTCCTAGGCAATTGACACCATCTTTTCCAAAGAATTGGTTTGTTCTTTATACAGGCCAGTTTAATCACTTTAGTGAATCTGCTTATGGAATTAAGGAGACTTTACTGGTTATACCTTATTTTTTTTTTGTTTCAAATACTTTTTGTTGTTGATGGGGTCTTTGAATTCTTGCCCTCCTGTAACAATACCATTAAAGCATTTTTTTCATGAATAGTGAATCAATTGTGATAGGAATACAGTGATAAATGGAAATAAAATTAGGACAGCAACATTTTCATACTGTGACATCCACATTTTTCTTGATGCTACCACTGTATTAAAAATAATAATAATAAAAAAAAACATATGCTTAAAAGACTTATTTTTTTTTTTTTAAGAAGGTTTAATGTGCATCAAATGTAACATGAAGACGGCCTTCACAATGCTTTGTTTTAATTAGATAGTCAGATTACCCTAGTCCGTGCCAGTTCTGAGTCGGCTGTTGGGTGCTGGTCGAAGCGATCAGGCCGGAGGGGGCTTTGGCCCCAACCGAAAGTAAACCCGTCGTGCAGCTAAGGCAATCCAAGGAAAGGACCCGAAATTCTGAGTTTGATCAACAAGGCTAAATCTAGCTGATGAGTCCTAATAAGGACGAAACAGCTGTCCCAGATTGCCGTCAATGATGGCTCAAAGGCGTAAAAGCAAACGAATTTGTGCATTTCTATATTTTTTTCGTTTTTCATAGGAGACATTCAAATCAGTATTAATAAGTATCCATGTCCAATTTACTAACACAACGACACAATGAATAATTTCATTTTGTTATTAGTGGCTCCCTCACTGGGGTTGCCAAATGAAGAAATGCCACCAAAGTGATTGCAGGCAGCTTCTCTATGTCTTAAAATACAGCGTATCTTCTGCAGATAATTTTGACTGGTGCCACAATATTCTTGTCAATCAGTTTCACAAAGCATGGTCTTAAAAATTGCCAAGAAACCCCAGATGCAAAATCAAATCACTTTCTGAATCTTTGAAAAAGAATTATGTCATGATGAGTTGCTATACATTCACTGCACATTCCTTGGGCAATTACTAATCAGGTAAAAATTCCATTATATAGTTTTCTAAAAACTTATCAAATGCAATGGAAATGACATTCATCACATAATTTGACAAAAACAGTGTGAATGGATACTGACAAAGTTCTGCTACTCATCATCTCTTAGTCTTTCCTATCAAATACTCAATCTCTCTGTCTAGAATTCTTTTATATTTTTACTTTCAGTTCACCTGATCCTAGGCATTATAAAAGATCTGCGAAGAAGGCAATTCAAGCAAAAGACCTTGAGGCAGTCTTTTCAAAGGCAGTTATATAATATTTACACACAAAATCCTTTTGATTGTTGGTTATATAAATAAAGACTTTATTCTTGTAAGAATTGTAAGTAAAAAGAATGCTTACAAATTAACAACAGCGTTGCAAGATGTTCCATCCTTTCTACGACCTCTACAGGTGCCAAAATCTTTTGACTGTCCAATCAACATTAACTTCTGAGCATGATTTACAGTGAGGTTAATTTCACTAGTCTTATTACCATTACTCTGTAAATAAATAAATAAATCTGAGTTTTAGAAGGTTCTACTAACTAGCAGTGGAACTACAACAGAATTCTAAATTTCTTTTAATATATGTAATTATTTATAAACTCTTAATAAAGGCATCCAGAATTGCCACTTAAGATTAAAAAGATAAACTTACCTACATAAATAGAGAGATATGACGCAGGATCAAGTCAATTTTTGGTATCCGAAATGGCAATGTAAACAAACAGGACAAGGCAGCACATTTGCAATGTGAGGAGTCAGATAAAGGTCTAACTTAGTCCATTATTGGTAACCCCTAATTATAAGCATACCACCTAATCCTTTTTGTTATGTCCCATAAGTTTCCTATGAAAATAGTACTCATTTTCATAGGAATACTAAAACCATTAGGATATTGCATTCCATCTTTATTAATTAATGAAAATTCATCTCTTTTTTAATTGCTCTTCATATTCAATGAAGAAACCAACATTGCACATTTCACTGGAGTTAACAGAATCAGGAATAACTCTAGTAGACAATACTGTTTGTATTGTATACTAGAGTAACTCCAGTGCAATGTGCAATGTTGGTTTCTTATAATGAAATATATATAATTTCTTATTATAATGAAAGATTTCATATGAAGAGCAATTAAAAAAAAGAGACGAATTTTCATTAATTATTCCTGCTACCCGGTCCTATTGCAATACTTGGTTGTGTTCAGATAAGTGAGTGAATAAATGCTCTTTGAATATTAAAAAAGGGGGGAAAAAATAAATAATATCTATTGGCAAAGTTCACTTTTCTGACAAATGAAGAGTTACAGAATGTCAAAGGAGGATATCATTTACCTCAGTTGACTAAAATGAGAAAGCAAATAAAGAAAAATACTTATGCGATTAGATATTAAAAATTCTCTTTGGAAAGGCAATTTTTTTACCTTGGGAAAAACAGAAGTAACTGCTGCAGAATGACTTTTAAACAAAGACAATTTGGTTACCAGGGTGTCTACTGAATCTCAAACCAAAAATTTAAGGACAATTCCCATACATTTAAGGACATTTTCACAAAAATTTAAGGACATTAAAACATGTATCGTATCGTAAAATATTTTAAATACCCCAATCAGGGCCTCCAAGAGAAATCTTTTAAGGCGGTACAAGATGAATTTTATGGGGCCTTTGACAATCCTATTTTAACAACCCAAAAAAAAAAGGAAATTTTATTTTAACAACCCAAAAAAAAAAACAAAAAAAAAAACCTGACATCATGCTCAAAATTTAAGGACATAGTCCAATTTTCCCGAACATTTCATGTCAAACCAAATTTCCCGTACAATTCCCGGTTAGTAGACACCCTGGTTACCAACCTGTGTTCATGAAAAGTATTAAAGTTAGAAATTTTATTATAAAAAAAAGATTTTATTTCAATATAGTTTTTGGAAAATTCGATGAAAAATTTACTGAAAATCTGAATTCTGCCATTGTAACAAAATAATCTTGCAACAATAAAATAATCCCATAAATCATAAGCTATAAAAATTAGTTAAAGTAGAAAAGTAATAATAATCAAACGAAAACATGTTATGAAAGGAGAAATAAACATGAAGTCTAGCATTACAAGAAAAAAAAAAATATGCTTAATGGACTACTTGATGTTTACGCCCCTATCAACATCACATATGACATGTAAGCAAATGCTGGGAGATCTTGTGGGGTAAACAAACATATAACTTTGTGTGAATTACTCAAAAAATCGTTGATTTTTGATAGTTCAAGACGGAATGGTTCAGTACTGTGCAGTTCCTTATTGTAATAATTCTGTAAAACCACTTGGAATATCCTTCTTTAATGTAATATTTCCTCTATATCTACATCGATTAAAAAAAAGCACATGGCTTTGTTTATCCCACAAGCCAAGCAGTAGCCTAGTGGGGTATTTTGTAACTATGAAGCCCCGCCTATCCTCAAGTGGTCCATTAGTAACACAACATCCTAGAACTAAAGATAGAACAGTAAAAATTAATTAATTATTAATTTGATCTAAGGATTAGGTATGTGCTTGCATATATACAATGAGGAATAGATCAGATTTTCAGAATTTCACCATACACAATTCAAAAGTTTTAAGTACAGGAGTTTTGAACACAAAAAATTAGTTTGATAAATAACTTATTTGGTTATTTGACAAAGAGTAAATGGGAGAGACTTACTGTATCTCTATTTGGCATAACAGATGCATTCAATATGCCAATCACGGAACCCACTGATGTTTTCCAATGCTGCTGATGTACATCACCAAATAAGAAAAGACTTACAGTGGTACTGATATTCCTTAAGTCATTCAAACGCCAAATGGAGTAACTTTTTCCCTACAACAGAGTAATAAAATATTTAACTCAAAGTTATCAAAGAATTCAAATGAAATTAAAGCTAAAATAAACAAAAAAAACTTTTGAATTGATAAGAAATATACCCAAGTTAGCTTTATTTGATAATGTTAAAATGCTTATAATCTACTTTTTAAAATTACTGTGCTTATTTTTTACCTTGCTTGAAGTTTTAGGTTCAGTTTTGCCAATTACAACAGCTATTGTAACCCAATCACCTTCTATATCATCACCTCGCAAGTGTGAACGAAGTAATGACAGCCTTATCATTCTTCTGTCTTGCATTCTTTCCTTCAGCATCATAGAAGACACAACTGGATTACTAAAAAGAATCGATTTTAATATCAGCAAAGATACTTTATTTTTAATAACAGTAATTTGTCTTAACTTTATATTAATCAATTCCATATTCACTTATCTTTTTGTAATTAAAATATATTGACGGAAATTGAAAACAAGACACCTAGAAGGAGTCTGAAAGAAGAAAGCTGAAATTGAAGAGGATCTTAAAAGGAAAGTGATGTATATGGTCACAAACAGAATGTATATACAGTGCAAAGGGTCTGATGTGTGACATTGAACCTGTACTAGTATCAGATATAATCACCTGGTGCTGTAATGAATGCTTGCACTCTGGAATGCATATGATTGTAGAGTTGTTGAAAATCCTCGAGGAATATAATTCCTGGCTTCTGAAGGAGTAAATTGAAGAGGTTATAGCTGGTGACGGTAGAAATGCTCAACTAGAGAGAGATCACGAGACTGTGCTTGTCTGGACATGCTGTAATGCGTGATGAATCACACAAGCTCATTGCCCTACTTTCAATGTGACACGTCCCCATGTAACACAGAAGGATATCAGAATTGGTTGGATGATGTTCCGGACATATGAAGCAGTGGTCAATCAGACCACTTCAAGTTGTCTCTCTAGGTCTCCATCGGACAAGTACTCTACAATCACTCATCCACAGATCTCCATACTTTTCTCGAACAAGCCTGTCCTTGGCACCACTGCAGAAATGCACAGCTGAGACAAACTCCTCCGAACACTCCGGCAGTCGTGCCAAAGGAATGCATTCTAAGATATGATTGTGGACTATTCAAACTGGTGCAACAAGGAGAAGGATGTGGATCACTGTAGCAGTTTCATTTGTCACAGCTAATCTGCAGATGTGCCAGTATTCAAGTGCAGTTTGGGCTATCCATAACCAGGTCTCTGCATGTATACACCTCCCTCCTGCCACCGTTGCCAATATCACTGTACTGTAGACACATCTTGCTTACTCCTTTCAGCAATGTGAAGGCACCATCATGCTACTTCCAGATGACCCACTATGCAACCCCACTCAAATGGGGTATGTTTCTGTCTTACAGATATGGCATACAGTTCCAAGAATACATGTAGATTCACTGTTAAATGGTTGCTTATTTGCCCACATGTGCTTGAACAACACCTATAGGCAACCTAACCAGACATTGACTTTGACCTTGGACGAGAGCGATGATCTATTAATCATTCCAGGACAATAGAGAAACTATTGACAAAGGTTTGCCTCGCTTGAGAGTCGCCAATCAGAAGCCATAAACTTTCCCGCCATAAACACTGACATATACAATCGATTCAAATTCTACCATTGCGCCATCTGGTGCCCACGGTCGACCTTTCGCTGGGAGGACTTTAGGTGTACAATTTTTGCTGCCATCTCTGGCAAGATATGGCACTGTGATAATGTGAGCCATTGTGATCATATAGTTGTCTGCCCATTATATTTCACTTTGTGTATTCTGGTAATCCAATATTAAACCCCTTCTGGGTGTTGCATTTTCAATTTTCATCAGTATATTGAAAAGAATTTTTCAATGCAAAGAAAGTATCTCCATATAGGAATAAAGTTTGCAGACAGGGAATTATTGTTTAGAATGATAATAGTTCAGAAATGTACAATTTCAGCTTTGAATTTAACTATTTATTTAAATAACATACACAATTCGAATTCCAGAAAAGATATCCGTTTCTACATTTTCTTCTATTTTTATCTTAGTATCAACTTTCTTCTTTGGTAGCATGGTATCTATTGCCCTCTGCCGTCCATTGGGTGAGTGCTTCTTCTTAAACCCTAAATGAAATGTAACAAGTCTAGAATTTTTTACGGAACTATTAATACATCTATATATATTTCTAACTCCTTATGGTGTTGTTTACTAATCTTACTAGAACCTCCCAAATATCATTTAAGCTTGCAACATTTATATGGAAGAACTATTGATAATGTACTGATGAAGAAAATTTGTTGTATAGAAAGACACTTCTTAAAGAAAAAGAACGATGTTTTTATTTATCTAGTGATCGTAGGATACGCCAATATGTTTCAAATCAAGTTAATTGAATTAATTTTTACCCGTCTATATTATAATCCTTACAGATGTAAGATATAAGAGCCAAAAAAAAACAACAAAAAAAAAAAACAAATTTTTTTTTTTGCTTTTCGTTTTTTGGAAATAATTATCATTGAACTAGCCCTTCTAGCCTCCAGTTTACTTGCTCAAAAAATTGTCTGGAAGATGTGTTAGACAGTCATTTCATTACATTCTTTCATGAAACAATAATTTTTATGCTTAAACTTTTACAATTATTTCCATTTTTTTTTTTTAAATGTTACTTACATCCCCCCCGTTGCTTTCAAATCTCCTCTTTTGCTTATTTTATTTTATTTTACCCTAATCAATTATCATTCTGAAAAAAACTACATTACTACTGAGCAGCACAAAAAAATTTCTACTGAATTAATAAAAATAAGTTAATTATTTTTATAAACAATTGATTACTAATTTTGATTACTTACATGTTTCTTTTTCTTTAACATTCCTAGCATCATAGCTGGGACTATGTGCAATACGCTGCTTGATATATTTTCCAAATTCATTATATTTTACTTCCATAGGATTTCGGTTATCTTCGTCATCAGAGCTGTCCGTATCACCTTAATAAGGAAAAGAAATAGATAGAAAAATAGTTTTTATGATAATATTTCTAGTATATCTATTAATTTCTATATTTTTTAACCCAATATCCAGGCATTTAGCCATTATGTCAAAAAGCTCTCAAAAGAAACAGCCAAGTACATTACTGTCAAAGCCATCGGCACATATCAAATAAGGAATTTACAGTACTAAGAAAGAAAGAACTGGAAATATCCAAGCTGTTCTGGAAGATGATGCAAACTGCTGATGGGAGCAGTTCTGGGAGCTGATGCACCTTCTGATCTGCTTTGCTTTATCAGAAAGATAACCTGCTCTGCTTTAAATACAAATCAACCACAAATTCAGGCAAATATTAGAAGCAAGTCGACACCAGCACCCTTGGCGACGAGAAAAAATTATTAAAACTATGACAGTGTTAACTTCACGCTGAAATCTGGACATTTTTTGCTTGTGGTTTCAATCCATGGCTTCATTCACCACATTCTCTTCCTACGGGATCTTTATTTTTCTCTTTATCTTTATCTCTGCTGCAAAATGAATTGAGAATTACTAACAAAACTAAGCTGCAAAAGCAACTTGTTTGTAGCTTTGCTGACCGGCTGAAATTCGCGATCTGAACGTGAGCAATCTGTCGCTCCCACATGTAAAGTAACTGCATTTTCACTATGCTTCAACTGTCAAATGGCAAGTTTTCGAGAGCGTGTAAAGCAATGAGCCACTTTCTCATAGCTTTTCTATAAAAAAAAAAGGGTTTGTTTCTGGTATTCCAACAAGTACTGTTCTTTGATTTTCAGAAAAATTCCATAGATTTATCAGTGTAGTGACTCCATATAACATCAAAAGGCTTTATGTAAATAACTGTCTTGAAGACATTCATAGCATTAACAAACTACACGTTAACATTTAAAACTTACCTGAATGAACTAGACTTTTTTGAATGTTGGGAGATTTTGGTTTGCGATGATTCAAAGCCAACTGATTGTTATTACTTGTACTGCTGCTTCCAATTTCAGAACCTAACAAATCCACATCTATTAGCTTCTTTTTAACTGCTACAGAAGAAGGACCTGAAAGTAAATTACTTTGCATTTTAGATATTTACACATATATGCTTGGAAAAAATAAATAAATAAATAAATAAATAAATAAATAAAATCATGTTTCATTATTAAAAGAGAACAAGTAGATGCCAAGCAATCATGCCATAATGTTAGTAAGAAATTACAATGTGATTTTAAGGCTTCAGCCAATGATGGTGAAATTTCCATTTACAAATCAATATCCACAAAACGTGCTGTCTTGATCTCTGCACTGATAAGGCCCAATTTAGTTAAGATACTGTAACAGATCATTTATACTTATATACATTTGTTTATTTATATATACTTTATAAATACATAAAATTCATTCATTCTTAGAATTACACCATGGGTGTTGTGAAGCCAAACTATGCATTTAAAGGAAAATTAAAACTATATTTAAATAAAGAATGCTATTTTATTAATATTAATGCTAAAATATTTTCCAAAAGCTCACAAAATTGTTGTGTTTTAAAAGCCCTTACTTCTAGATGATGGTGATTGTTGCTGATTAGAATGTTGGTTCTTAAGATTCTTTGGATCTTTCGTGACTCCCGTTTTATTCGGAGCCTGACTTTGCATTTGCTTTTCAGGGAAATTAACATTTTCTTCTCTTTTATTTTTGTTTTGCAATTGTTGTTGCAGCCATTGCATTCGTTTCTGCATTTCTTCCAATTCCAATTGCAATTTCTCGTAATTTCCATTGTTTTCTTCATTATTAACTACAAAGAAAAAACAAAAAACAAAACATAAAAAAATATTGTTACAGGATAATTTTTTTTCTTTAGAATACACTCAGCTATGTAATATTTAGTTAATTAAAGAAAATTAAAAACCACCAATGCATACTTCCTTATTTTTTCCTCCACAATTTGTTGATTTACCATTTGTTAATTGAAAATATATTTTTTTTCCTTTGCCATCTGTCCTTCAGTCTTGTTCAGCTTTCATTGTACATATTGCTTTGATGATGAAATATATATTGTATAAGAATAAAGTAATTCAATTGTAAGTGCATATTTTGAATTTCAGCAAATTTAGTGTTTACTCAGTTTAGGTATTTGCTTTGTTTACACATCAGTAACTAAAACTATATATATATATATATACACACACACATACACTGTCCGGCCACTTTATTAGGTACACCCCTGCTATGCGCACAAATGCTGTGTCTCACAAAACTCAAGCCAGTGGGGGCAGTGTCATGGTGTGGGGGATGTTTTCCTGGCATATGTTGGGTCCATAGATACCTTTGGATACACATCAGAATGCTAGAGCATACCTAAACATTGTAGCTGACCAAGTGCAACCGCACATGTTAACAGTTTATCCTCACCAGATGGCTACTTCCAGCAGGATAATGCGCCGGTGCACAAAGCCCGCATCACTATGGGATGGTTTGAGGAACATGACGATGACTTTTCCTTGCTGCAGTGGCCCGCTCAGTCCCTGGAAATTTGTGGGATGAGCTGGAACCGGCTATTCGCTCCAGGACACACTCATGTCTGCATGGTACACAATACCTCAACAACGTTGTCAGCATCTTGTGGAATCCATGCCTCGATGAATTCAGGCTGTTTTGAGGGCTAAAGAATGCCCAACACGCTACTAGATAGGTATACCTAATAAACTGGCCGGACAGTGTATGTTCCAAAGAGTATCATGGGTTGGTTGGTTGGGGAAGCTGCAATCCAGCCTTTCGTAAATTGTTAGGTTGTTAATTATTCATCACTCTACAGTGAGTGACAAGATAAATGTGTAAATTATGCTATAAGAGAGCACTTAATTTCGGAATTGCAATGATACTCTAGTTCAATTATTCTAGCCTTGGATTTTGAATATATATCACCAAACCGAGAATGAATATGCGAACCAGTAGTTTTTCAAAATCCTAATGATTTTAATGATAGTTCCTCTTTTCTTAAAATTCTCTTACTATTTTTTTAAATAAATTATTAGCATTTAATATACAAATATAGTGTTAATGTTAATTTTTTTAAGGCATAAAAGAATTCATTACCATTTCAAAGCGAATCTTTAAACTTCATATCACATTTCATTTGCAAGAAAACACCTCTTAAGTAACACTGAATAAATATCAACCAAGATATGTATGTTAAATTTCTAAGAACGAAAGATCAGCAAATAGTGCGTTTTTTTTTTTTAAACTAGAACCTGCTATTCTAATAATTTTAGTACAGGCATTTTATAAATATTTATAGTATTTTACAACATCAAGCTTTCAATGTATTATAAGTATTTTGATCATAATGTAATTTACCATTGTTATTATTGGTACTTGTTTCTTTTTTCTCCTCTTCTTCTGCAACGAGAGCCATTAGCATATCCATATCTAATTCATCTACAATAAAGAATATAAAAGAGTTACTTTACTGAGTAAACTTTTCAAACATTCAAATCAACGAATAAAAATAAGAACGGCTATGTTAAGCCTAAAGTTTTTTTTATCAATAAATTATTCCGCATAATGGTTTTGCTTGCTGTAAATAGTAATCAACTACTAAAATAATATTAAATCAAGTAGGCCTGGTGGTTCCGTGGCAAAAGTGCAGCACTGTGAGCTAGAGGAGCAAGGGGTTGAATTCCCAGTAAAGGTTGGGAATTTTTCTCCATTTTTCTCCTCCAGGGTTCACTAAGCCCTATGTAAATTGGGGACTGCATTTCTTTTCCTGGGGTTAAAGACAGGAGACTGCTAGACTGAAATCTAATTCCAATTGAGAAATAATTGCTGGGCCTATACCTCCAACACACCTTCAGGGACCAATGTGACCTGTAAATCGGATTTTTTTTTTTTTTAACAATAATGAAAGTTATCTCAAGGTTTCTCTAATGATTAACCACTAGAAAAAATCCATTCGGCAGCTTGTCATAAGCTAATAAATCATCATCCACGGCAAGCATGTGAAAGTCCAGGGACTGTCTCATAAATGGAAAAGTATATGGGAAATACAAATTTAAAAAAGTGCATATGCAATTATTAACTTGCCTGTAAAATCACTTTTGATACTTTCCAATCAGAAAAGAAAAGCCGGGGAAACAAGGACTCATGGAACGGAATTATTTCATTTTATTTGTACCTTATTTTATTCCTTTATTCAAATAAATATACAAAAATTGCATTTTAGAGATGATTTGAACTGAACCTTTAGTGAGCCAAACAATTTTATGATTTCGACAGTATTTTGTCAGGATTATATCACTGTGGTCAATGAAAATTTTGATGAAATATGAAATCAAATGTACATTTAAGGCACTATAAAAACTAAATGAAGGCTTTTTCTTTTATTAGCAATGGTTTGCGAGAAGGAAATCAGACGATTTTGTAATGGTTACTAATGATGTACAGTTCAATTTTTAATCATATTTCATTTATTAAATGTTAAAAAGAAATGAGATGAAATTTGTTTCCAACAAGTAAAGAACGAGGAAAGTTGGGAGATGAGTTAGATTTAACTTAATTATCAATGTTAAGAGTATGTTAAGGACTGCAAAACTGCTGATGCAGTAAATATCAAACAATCAAATAATGTATCTTATATTAAGAACCTATCATTCACAGGCAAATATTACAGAAAGAAAAAGATAAAAGATGAACTAAAAGAATAAAAAGATCATGGGTAGATAAGGTTTCAATAATAATGAATACAATTACAAAACTGTCAAAATTCTATTACAATTCACAATCACATTATACTCTCTCTATTGTATCCTTTTTCTCCTCTTTAATTTAATAACATACCTTCCATTTTAGCAGCAGTTTTTATTTGCCAATTATCTTTCCTTGTCAAAAAGTCTCCAAGTCTCAGAACCTACAAAGAAAAATAGAATCTCAAGTAACTTTTACACAATAAAATACAAATGAATTTTTAAGATAACAGGTTTTTAAATGATCCTATCTTCTTCATTTTCTTTTATATTTTTGTTTTAGGAAAGTTTACTAATCTCACTTTTATTTTCCAAACTGATTTTTTAAAACTCACATTTGAAAATGTTAAAGCAAAAACTAGTTTTAAGTAGGCCTAACTTATGATCATATTGATTTACTTATAAACTGCTTGACAAAATTCAAGTATAAATTTACAAAAAAAAAGTGTATTGCAGCAACTCTAAAGGCAAACCCACATTCCAATAAACAAAAGCATCTATTTATTGAAGATCCAATCAAAATTGTCTTTTGGTCCCACATTTCCTTACAACATACAAATTATCATTGCTCATTAAGGATTTGCATAAAACTCCATATGTCAAGAAAGACAAAATCAACATTGTATAGTGGCACTAGACAATAGGATCTGCTACAGAAATGGGTCAAGGTCACAACAGAATTATATCATCAGTAACAGATGATTGTCTGACTCAAATGATACAAATCAACTGTCTCTTGAGATCATATGTCCATACATAAAACTAATATGAAGGATTTATCCAATAATCTTTAATAAAGCAAAATGCTAATGATCTGTGTAGTCAGCTGACGTCAAAGTTCACATTAAACGTATCACCTAAGCTTTCTGAACAAAGATCAAATGTAAGTTATGATGACTCTTGATTTAGTTACAGCCAAATTTTAGGTGTTTAATTTGAAGAGAATGAAAAATATAGTTTCATTCTGCTAACATATGAGAATGGAACAATTTCATGATATTCATAACTGGTGTAGCTATTAATAGCTGTAAGCTCTGTTCAGTTGTTTACTAGAATATCTGTACCACTGTATAGACAATACATTCTGAATGCTAAATGTGCCTTTTTAGGATTTGGCTGTAGTAGATTTATCTGCTTATTGGAATCATTGTCCATCTGAATAAAGATAACCTGAAGCTAAAGTACTTAATAATGAAGGAGTCTAAGAAGTCATCTGTTTGCAAGATTACAGAGTTGACTCACTGGCATATTGAGGGGGTGGGGGATTGATAGGGGTTAGAACCCCCCCTCCCTTCCTCCCATTGCATTTGAAAATGGAAGAAATCAGGGATTTTGGACCTATTTCTTTGGTTGAAATGTTCATCGGCTTGTCTGTAACTGCCCCACATCCCATCCGGGAAGAGATATAATGTTTTTTGTTTTTTTTTGGATTGAATGATTACGACCGTCATTACCCATAATCCCCCCCCCCCCCATTCCAAAATCCTGGATTGACTATTATTAAGGAAAATGCAAGGGAAGCCTTCATCAGAAGACAGCCTGTATGATAAAAAGGGCTGCTTTTTTTAAATTTCAATATATATATATATATATATATATATATCAAGAGTAGGAGGCCCACCATAACAATAATAAAAACATCTCACATGAGCAAAGAAAAAAGAAATGAAGTGTGGAGTTGGAAGCTGGCAACCTAGTGCTGGCAAATCCCTGCCTAAGTTCAATATTTGTAAGATATCAGTCATTCCATTGTTAAAGTTACATTAAAAAGCAGAAGGAGACTATGTTAAAAACATTTTTAGATGGAAGCATGCTGAAGAGACTAAATTTGCTACTTAGCCTCTGAGAGTTAGTAAAGGTTTAAAAGCATAAATTATTGAGGCACAAACTAAAAATATTTGAGCCATCATCGGGGAGTCTAGGACGGCCCCGTTTCATCCTCATTGTGGACTCATCAGCCATACCAACTCACAGACGAATAACTTAGAAAGTGCAGAAGTAATAAGGAAACCACTCTTGCCCCTGAAAGTGGCATTCCTCCAAAAGTAAGCACAATAATGAAAAAACAAGGTAATTAATGCTTTTTTGTAAGTGTCAAAAGTAAAGCGGTCCCATAATATGACAATTTTATAAACACAATTTTGAGCGAGACCGTTCTTTACGCAAGCATGAAGCTTCTCGCCTTGCATCAGCATTTCGTTTTTCTGCACAACGCCACAATCACATTTATAATGCAGCTCTACAACCATCACAACAATGACACTATACGCAACAATTGCGCCTTTTGCATTAGCAACATTCACATTCATAATAATACAGAAATTAAAACAATAACAGGTTTCTTGGTTTTTAGCAACCCATTATTAGCAAAACACTTATTACAGCTTGCCTGTAACACTGACAGGGAACCACTATTGTCTGGATGTCACACTCTGTAGTGGCCGAACTGTTAGAGATATTCGAATGAAACCCTCACCATTGTGTTCAGCATCAAAAAGTAGGTGACCACATGTAAAAAATCAGACATCTATGACCACTCCCTGACACCCTCCTCCAAGGTGTTGTCTTTCTTTTAAAAACGCCTTTAAAAGACAGAAAACGCCTTGGGGGGGGGGTCAGGGAATGATCCTAGAGGTCTGATTTTTTTACACGTGATCACCTACTTTTTGATGCTGAACACAATGGTGAAGGTTTCATTAGAATATCTCTAACCGTTTGGCTGCTATAGAGTGTGACAGACAGATAGGATAAAACCAAGAGCAGTCCCCTAGCGGTTTTACAGGCAAGCTGTAATCTAGGGGCCGCTAAAAATAATAACTAAAAACAAAGCTTCAATTCCTGGCCTGCGAGACTGTCAGGAGCCAAAGGAATTTGAAGAAAGGAGAAACCGAGGCTGATTAAACGAAAAATGGTTTAATATGCCATTAAATAAACATAAGCACTTTTGCACTTTCTGAGCTATTTGTCAGAGAGATAATCTGGCTGATGAGTCCACAATAAGGATGAAATGGCCATCCCAGACTCTCACTGGTGATGGCCCAGATATTTTAAGTTTCTGCCTCATTAATTTATTCTTTTATGTTCATTTAGTAGCATGTTAAACCTTCTTTCTTTTTATATAGTTAAATAATGACACATATAATATGAATTTGTGCCAGCCTTGTTAACAGCAGCATCACCTTCATTATTGTCCAAATATTAATAAAACAGAGAAAAACAGAATAAATAGATTTAAATCTTTCATGTTTTAAATAAAGTAATGAAGATAACAAATCTTTCAATAACAATAACAATGAAGTTATTTAAAATTCAAATATCTCTCTCTCTTTAATATCTCTCCACTTCGTCCCGCCAAGATTTATTAAGATCACTGCTGGGTTTATTGCAGTACTCTTAATGCTACCAGTTTGTTTCACGAGTATGTCAATGGCGAGACAAAGTCATAGTATTTTTTTAGCAGTCCCATGTTACAGTTAACATAGGGAACTGCTATTGCTTTTGTGTTGTCTGTCTGTCACACTCTGTAGTGGTCAAACTGTTAAAGATATTAGAATGAAACCTTCACCATTGTGTTCAGCATCAAAAAGTAGGTGACCCCCCCCCCACGTAACAAAAATCAGACCTGTAGGACCACTCCCTGACCCCCCAAATTAAAATTTTCCATAGCAGTGTTAGTAATAATGATAACAATTAACACAGTAATAATACTGATGCTTCGTAGATAACAATACTAACAATTGCCAACAGGCCGTCATTGTTAATATTTACAAACGTATTGTTTAATAAATTCTTTAACATATCCAAATGATGCACTAAGCATTGTATTAGCGGCCCCTAGGTTACAGCTTGAGTGTAAAACATAATGGAACGGTTTTGCATTTATATGCTCTTGCTTTTAATTATTTTGTTTATACAATTGTGCATATTATGGGGCCGCTTTGCTTTTGACACTGTCTAAAAGCATTAATTACCTTGTTTTATAATACAGAGAACTTACATTTTAAGGCAAGGTTGAAAAATAAATTTAAACTTAAAGACAAAGAAAAGAAATACGACGACAAAATTAACTTCATAAAGCTTTAATTCGGTGTTAATTTTAGCATAACAATAATTTAAAATTTTTAAAACTGTGATGTTTTTCCTAAACGATTTATTTTGATTAAGTGATGAAATATATAGAAACTGTAAATTTTAATAGTTTATAGCGTTTAAATAGGTTTGTGCATTCTTTCCATTTAAAAAAAAAATATTTCACTTACGATAAACTTTTCAGGTATTTTTTTTTTCGATTATTAATTTATGCTTACAACAATTGTTTGTTTTGCTATAACTATAAGTTCACCATCGTTGATCATTGTCTCACGAGAAACTGAATTACAGATGTGAATGCTGATATAGGTAGAATTTAAAACGACTCCTTTAAAATAATAAGAACCTATACACACACATAGAAATTATCGAAACAGATTACAAAATTTGCAGATTATAGCTTAAATAAAATTCAAATCATTCTGAAAAGTTATTATTGCGATATGAGTAAGGGTAAAAAAGAGTATTAAACCTTCCTACTAACTTGAGTTCCAGCCTGTGAAGCACCCGCAAGTAAACACGCTTTCTTTAAACTCCCGCCGTTTCGAGTATGAAAAAGCAATAAGCACAAAATGTAGTTTTAAGATGGAAGAGGTCCTCCTTAATCTATTTGCCATTTGAGACATGTTTGAAAGTTCTTACTGTCAATTATCGACTAGATATTTATAAGAATAATGACAATAAAATATAGTTTTTATCATTTCTTTTAGTTTGTAAATAAATACGAAATTAAACATGAATGAAGATTTTTATCACGCTCAGTGGGTAGTTGTAACTTATTTCTAATAGTAATTAACGTCTTTAAATAGTAATTAAATTGTGTTCAGTGTAAAATGCAAGATGCCAGTTCTTATCCAAGGCCTTGAATAACCTTACAATAATAATTTTAATAAGAAAAAAGTAGTTACATTAAAATTAATTAAATTAATTACAGAAATTGGGATAATAAATGAATATACAATAAAATATGAAACATATAAACAAAGTACAGAGGCGAAACACCTTATTTTCTTATAATTAAACAACTGACAATGTAAATACACTGCCTTAATTGAGGAAGTTTGTTTGGTCTATTTTGTCATAGGCATTAGTTTGTTCTGCACTTGCGCAGATCGTAAGAAGCCATGTTAAAACTGATACGCGATTTAGCTGAATGTTTTGACATGCTTAACCCAAATATATTTTATATCTTTTCTCCGATTTATATATTCGTCATTTCAGATGTTAGTTGAATCTGTGAAATATACATGTGCAAACCTTTCGCCTCAGCACCATCACTATGGTTGGTAAATTTGAATTGAAATTATATAATTATTTTATCATTCAATTCGATTGATGATGAAGACACTCTTGGGTTTAATCAAATCAGTTTTATTTGAATTTATCTGTTAATTATCAGTTAGAATATTTATAGATTTGTTAAGGTCCGTTGCTAGGTGCCTTGCTACCCGTAACTTGATGGTTGAGTAAGTTGTGAAATTTAAAATCTAGCATATAACTTCGATCTCCAGTAAACTGTACATTATATGAGAATTCGTTTTATCAGTGTGTTGTTCGCAAATCACTGTTAAGTAATTTCAGCTTTTATAAATGCTATGTTTAATATCTAGGTTGACCTTCACACTTGTAGATGTTTTATCTTTTAGGCTTAAAACAAGACTTGATTAATAAGAGAGTTATACAGTGGAATCTCGTTAATCCAATTCCTGATAAACAGAGTTTCACTTTATCCGTGTTAACAACAACTTACATCCATTCGTAAACAAACATAATCCTCAACTGACACACATTTTATTACTTATCAGTGAAATTCAGTCCATTTCAAGTCACTTGCATGCATAGAATGATATGTTTGTGATTGTATTTCTAGAAACATTACAATTTATAACAGATTGAACTGTACAGCATATTGCAACATATGATAAATGACAATTACAAAGTTTAAACTATATTTGGAACAATATGTTCTCGATGTTTGATTCACATTATGCATTGTGCATAAAATAAATCTATCTTCACACATTTTCTTTAGCAATTGTAAAAAAAAAAAAAAAAAACAGTACATAGAAATACTTATTCATACATTTCTAATTGTTGTGTTAAATATACTAGGGTCACATAAATTTGTACAATCAAGGTTCTTCTGTTGTCCATCCGTGTATTAAATTTTTGTGATTAAGTACACTTTTAATTTCGTGTTTTCGTGTAAAATACCAGAAACATATGGGTTGCATTGTCTCATGTTATATCTGCATTACTTTTATCAGCAAGTCGAGATGTGTTTTAGAAATAGCAGCTGACAACTTATGTTGATAGTTCCACTTATCAGTAAAAGTAGAGAAATTAACTTAGGTTTTCAATTAAAATTAAGCCTTTGTGTATTGCAGCACATTTTGTTTGCAAATATTGTATACAAATTTTTAAAACACATAATTTTACAGTTTAATACATCAGTAGTAGATAATACCAGTTTTCTGGATGTAGCGTGAATCCACTAACATGTAAGTCACATTAAATAAGCAGTCAAAATTATTTAATTTTTTCTGTTTAAGGGAGAAAAGAAATGAATTTGTACCTAGTCTCAAAGTCATTTTAATTTTAGGAGTCAAAATGATATGTTGTAGGCTTTTTGTGTGCTTTCCTGGTGGCCGCAGATGAAGTAAAATTAAGTGATCATAACATCTTTTTCTAAAAATCACTCAATATTTTTATCTCGCTCTTGGTGTTGTTTTTAGTTTCTGATCAAATTTCAGAACACTTTCTGAGCTCAGCCTTGAAATATAATATTGTAACTAGAACAAAGGACAGGCTACAAAATATGGAAGTTTGAAAGTTCAGGGTAGGCTACAGAAAGGTCCTTAACTGACCATATGACAAGCACCTGTACATATGAGTATTTACAGTTTTGTCAAAAAATTCATTGTGCTGACTGTTATCTTGGACACCGATGTAATTAGCTGACATACCTAAGTAAAGAGAACAACAATTTCTGTATTTATTGGATGCCAGGCATCTCTTACTAAGAGAGGGAAAGTTTACTTACAGAACTTAGTTCAAACAATATCACAATTTGCTAAATGATGTGCATCTTACTAGAATAACACATCTCACCACCAATAGATTCTTAGTAATAATTGTTTTTTTGTTTTTTTTTAAATTAGCAATTTATCAATTATTGAAACATTACATTAACGATATTTTACATTATTTTTTATTCTTAATAACAATTTGTCAATTATTGAAACATTACATTAATGAAATTTTGTTATTTTTTGAATTTTTCTTAAACAAATGGATCGAATATTCACCAATTTGAATTCCCTTATTTTTGTTTCTGCATTTGAAACTATTTATTACCAATGCTTCCATAATGTACCTCTCTTTCTCGTCTTTAATTTTGTATAAAATTTCTACTAATGGGTCTGGGTTGTGGTTTTTACTGATACAATGATCAGCTCATTATGATAAATTTTTCTTGTTATTTTTGTAAGCTCTGATATGTTCTTTTATTAGATCCATTAATGCCCTTCCCATATTTCCAAAATATGTCTCCCCACAATATATAATGTAAAATATCGTTAATGTAATGTTTCAATAATTGATAAATTGTTAATTTAAAAAAACATTTATTATTAAGAATCTATTGATGGTGAGATGAGCTATTCTGGTAAGATACACATGATTCAGCAAATTGTGATATTGTTTAAATTTTAAAATTGTTTTATATTCAAAACACAGACTTTCGTAAAGACCTGTTATTATGATCTGTGAAATCTTCAGCGCAGTTGATATCGAGCTTTAGGAATCAATTTAAAGTAGTCATCATGCTTCACAGTCTGACTACCAACAAAAGCCTCTTAAAAATTCACAAAGCTGAAAAAAATAATTCAGAATCATACAAGGAATGTCTATTAACATAATGTACATTTCAAAATACTGAAATCAATCAGTGAGCCCCTCCAAAAAAAAAAAGCCACATGGGTATTTTTAAATCGACAGATTTCAAAATCAGTGCTATTTTGTTTCATTGGTGAATTTTCTCCCGTTGGAGAATGTTGGGTACCTCAGAAATTCAAAATAGTTAATGTGCAGATTTCCTTATCTGTTTTTAAACGAGTTAATTGCTGTAAATTTAGCATTGTTTCACTTCTTCATCAAAGCGAATTCTTTGTTGTCATTTGAAATCACATTTAGAAATGTCCACAATGTGTAACTAGAAGACAGAAATCTAGAACATCTTGTTCAGTAAAACCTTGATTATTTGGAGGTATTGGATGGAAGCCAGTCTAGATATAGCAAATTTGGATATTACAGACTTTCTCAAAAAATCACTGTGAAAAATAGAGATTCTCACAGGGTATGCCCTGAAATTGCATGGCTGTTCCTCGCGAAAAAACAACAAACAGTTTTATTAAAATGGGAAAAATAAGAGAAAATATAAAATAGGTATTAAATATTTCCAACATTATTTATTAATACAAGTAAGTAATACAAACTGTAATGATTAAAATTAATGAGTCAATAATTACATGGTTATGGCAAAACTCCGAACAGCGGTCCCAAATTATGAAAACCTTTTTAATGACAGATAACAGTATGACTGAAGGATAACACATAGCCAGAGTTATTACACATCAAATCACATAGTTTTTGCTAAACATATTTAAGTATTGTCTGTAAATATTTCGCGATGAGCAGTCAAAGATTGTGAAGCTTTCCACTGTAAAACTGCACAACTTATTCTTGGTGCATGCGGTCCACCAGCCATGGAACATTTAGCCTTAAACTGTACGAGTTGCCATAGCAATAGTAAACACAAATCCAAGAGAGACTTATTTGTTTATAATTAAAAGGCATAAAAATAAAAAATCGTAATAATAAAAAGTAAAGAATAAAAATAAAAATTAGCAAATAAAAAAAAAAAGAAATGAAAACCCTAAATATTCTTCTTTTATATATACAAAAAAGTATGTTTTCTGTTAGATAAAATGGATAAATAAATGTAATAACTCTTGACTATGTGTTATCCTTGACAGTCATACTGTTACCTGTCATTAAAAAGGTTTCATAATTTGGGACCGCCGTTCGGAGTTTTGCCTGATTTTTTATAATTCAGTGAGAAATATGGGCTAGTTTATATTTGCGCAATTGCTTAATATGGGGTTGAATATGTAGCAAAGCATTGAAAAAGATTGGAGTGCCGTGAAAAGAACATTTTGTGTACTGTCGGATTTTTTCCAAACACCTAAGTGAGCCTTGAAGGAAAAAAGAAGGATTGAGAAACAATGGTGCAAAGGGACAAACATTATCAAATTCATCTTCACTTTTTGTAGAGGCTTTACGCTAATAAAGCAAATAAAAAGTGGCTTTAAAAATAAGTTAAAGGGTTAAAAAAAAGTTTATATTTATAAAACTATTGAGAGGATATGAAGTTACAAAAAAAAAATAATATGTAATACATCAGCCAATAGCAGGAACAGGAAAACGACAACTTTTATTGGCTAAATCATAACAATGGAGAATTACAAGCCTGTTAGTTTACTTTGTGCATTAACAAGTAGACAGTATTTGGAATTTTAGTTCTTAAGCAAAAAAGGAAATCAAAACAAAAAGGGATCATCTCAATAAATAGAGATGTTTGAATTGTATATATTCTAGTGAAGGTGTGTTTGTCCATTTCCTGTTTTAACACTTGTTTTGGGTGTTAACTAAAAAATGAACGAAATTGTGGTTGCTAAATTTTTTTAAAAATTATATACACTAGCTGGGTACTGTCGCTTCGCTCCAGAACCCTTGTTTACATAGCATAAAAAAACCAACAACTTTATTTATTTAGCAAATTAATATCGATATCGGAAAATATACGAGTTCCCAGCCCGATGTGGCCTTCTCCGGATAACTCAGATGTATTGCGGGTTGGCGCCACACACCTATACATCGATAAGGCAACTTTATAGCGAAAATATAAATCCTCTTTGTTCCCTATCCCGTGGGAATTTCTAAAAATTCGGCCTTATTCCTTGTCTATATTGTAAAGGGAACCTCTGTGCAACATTTCAGCTTTCTAGGTCCAAGGGTTTGGGCTGGGCATTGATGAGTCAGTCAGTCAGTCAGTGAGTCAGGACTTTTCTTTTTATATATTGAGATTTCAATTTTTTGATTCCATTGTGCAATGTTATACAAACTTTTTATAACTATTTCCTGTTTCTTGTTATCTTTTTCTCACTGATAAAAACTCCATTATCAGTTAATTAATCATCATCAAATAGTCAAAAATGTTATTGCTTAATATAACTGCCAATTGTTTATCACCATTTACATTAATATTCTCAACCAGATAGCACTGCTTATCATATACATTCATCAAATAGTAGCTTTAATTAAAAAATTAAGGAATTACAAGATAAAGTTATGAAAATAATTGTTAAATAGGTATAATTGTTCCATCATTTCCACATACATTAAGATACAACTTCAAATAATGAATTAGTGTATTAATTTATATAAGAGGATGGAGTGATTATGCAAACATTTATTAAATTGATTACTTTTATTCTCAATTTTTAATTGGTTTAGATTTGAGGGAGTATTTTTATGAAATTTTTAAAAAATTAGCAATTTAGGTAACTAGAGGTCAAGGAAAAAAACCTGAAGCAAGAAATATGAACTCCACTGCTTTAAAAAGAGTCAATCTACACATAATACCTCTAATGATAAATTCCCTTTACTTGACACTAATCCTGACATATTCTCTTTTGTTAATAATACTATTAATAAATCAGTATTTTAATGTAGATTTGAGTGAAAAACTTTGTGACTGTATTTTCATCTTTTAAAATCTTTTCAGATTTGATTACTTACATTTGTTATGGGTTTTTAACAGATGTTGAAATTATATTTTTAAAAACGTGATAGCAAATGTTGTGTTCAAGCTGAGCCAGGAAGAATTTTAAATAATCCAGCCATGAAATCATCTCTGGGTGGAAAAACTCTTATTGAACGAATATTGTAGTTCTTGCCATCAGAGCTAGGCATTACAATACATGCTATGAATATGCAAATTTTGTGGTAATTTACTACAAATCCATGTAAAATAATTGAAGTTTTTAGATCTCTTTCACATTAACTCCTTATATAATTGCCAAATCCCAGTATCCCTAAGTTATCTTAATATATAAAAATGAATGCTTCTTTGTTTGTTTGTCCCATATGCGTTCCTATATCATTCATCAGATTGCGATGAAACTTTGGTGAGTTGTTGTGCGCACGTCCACAAAGGTTTCTGAATTAGTAGAACCATTTCACAATATCTGGTGCGCGAGTTGTTTCAACAAATGAGTGCATTTCCGGTTTCAACATTTGCAGTTTCCGGTGTGACTCACATTTGCAGTGACCATCAACAAAGCATGGGGACAATCGCTACAAGTGTGTGGAAATTTGAAAAATCCATGCTTCACATATGGACAGCTGTATGTGGCCTGCTCACGCGTCGGAAAATCTTCTGATTTATTCGTGTATGCACCAGACGGAAAAACAAAAAATTCTATGTCCAAAAGCACTTCAATAAACAGAATTAAAACACAAACACTTTCTTTCTTTGAGCGGCATTGCAACACATGCCGGGTACAGCTAGTAATAAATAAATAAAGAATTGTAATGTTTTTATCATTGCTCATTATTACTAGCAGAAGATTTTATGTAATGTGATTCAGTTGCCGGACTAGAATCGTAATATGTAGATTCAGTATTGTAAAACTGTAATAATTACACTATATACTTATTTTAAATTACTTAAATGCTACTTTACTGTGAAATCTTAGACTTTCTGGGAATTGCAACAGATTCTAATCTTTGCATTTTTTTTCGTTGCCAAATCTTAGCTTTATCTTATTATATAAAATGCATACATTGCCTGTGGTTTATAGTTAAAAATATCCACTTACAAATGTTAACAGATTTTTTTTTTTTTTTTTTCATTTCATTCTGTAATAGGTTAGGGTATCGCAGAAGTAGACCTACAAACTTCAGGTGGTTATCAAGAACACCATAACAAGTAATTCTTGTCATGTCCAAAATTGAGCCATTTCGATACCAGATAAAATTAAAGAGTAATTGTTGTTGTACATACATCATTTTTCTTGGTCTGTCAGGGACATCATGGCAGCACTGTTGTTCTTGAGCTGGTTTTTTTTTTTTATCTCTAACAAAAAGCAGCTTTAAATATTGTTTTATCAAATCATAGACTGTTGGGGATTGTAAAGTAGATACAATGACTGTATGTGTTGTTAAAATACTGTTATCGGTCATTATTGACCTTCAAGCTCAGTATTACAGTTTCTTTGTTGTTTAGTCGATATTCGATGTACCAACGATGCAATCTATATATTGAAGTAAACGGCCAACATTTCGAACAGTTGCTGTAAATCGGTCACTCATGCTATTTCAGTATGTTTCTTTGATTCCATCTTGTGCCGAAACAACTCATTTGCGGACAATAGGTTTACTGACAAGAATTACTCGTTTTCGTGTCCTTGATAATCACCCGAAGTTTGGGACACCCTGTATATTTTTTCTGTACCTATATCTATTTCTTTGAAAGACTATTTTTCCAGTACTGATTAGGCTTACTGATTTGGCAAAACTACAACGGAATTAAATAGTCAAAGAATATAAGAGTGGATGTGAAAGATTTTCTTACTACTGGTTCAGTATTTCAGCTAGATACCTTGAGCCTCCTTTAAGAGCAGTTTGAGAACTACAGTGTCTTTATACTGTGGTAAAAAGACCTAAAACGTCGTCTGCTCCGAGATATTGATCAACACAATAACGGACTGTTTAATATAGTTTTAAACCTTCTCCTGAAGAAGGCTGAAAGTAAAAGAGCTGAAATCTTGTACGAATCACCTGTAGTCACCTTTCATCCATTTCATATTATTTGTATATTTAATTAATGTGGTCTACTGGAGTTGAGAACAAGGAAACACATTTTTTAGAATGAAAATATGGTAAGTCTTGAAAGTTTTCGAGTGCCCATATCCATAAATACTGGAGACTTACTATATCTTTATTCTAAGTAAGTGCATTTTCCTTCTCGTCTCTTATTTATTTTTCCCCTTCAAAATCTCATCTCCGTGTCCTGCAAACATGATATCTTTTCAATCAGAGTCCAAATATTTAAGACGTATAACAAGATTTACATAATTTACTTTGTAAAGCAATGGCTTGGATGTTGAAATGTTCTATTTCGTTATGTTGACTGTAATTTCTTCATAGAAAATACCGTTTTTGAATCCTGTGTTTGTTCTCCTGATATACTAGTTTCTTTGTTCCAAAATTATCTATTGCATTTAAATCAGTATTGCATTTAATGTCCATTGGATGTGTCATGTTCATCCGTTTCCCCAGTGTTGCAGTTGTGTTAGGTTCTTTTAAATTTAGATTATCTAACTAAACTCGCATGGTTATCGATCAAATACTTCAAGCCATTTTTTTTTTTTTTTTAGTGGACCTTTTTTTTTTGTAATATTTCCTGAATTTTACCTTTCTTATTTTGCAATTTAATACTGTCTGCCCTCAGAGATGAAGTATAGAAAGGACATTGATTGTAAAATATCATCGAATGTAAGAATGTGTCTAAATTCTAAATGTATTAAAAAGGGGGGTGGGAGAATAAATCTTAAAAAGTGAATAAGAGCTATATATACTTTAAAACATGTTTAAGAAATGTGTTCAAAATGATTGGATATTGATAGAATCTATAGCAGGAAAGTAAAAAAAAATAAATCATTTATTAAAATAAATTCTTAACACAACTATTTAAGATAATATTTGGTAGCATTTATTCATTAAGAAACAACAGTCACCACTATTTATTTCATTAATTGACAGTCACTTTCCAGATTCTTGTCAGAAATTTAAGTTGTTGGTGAATTTATATTTGAGCTTTGAAGTTGATCAATCGTTTAGTAATACTTAAGGTCATCAAATTTTGGCTGTTATACTTTTTTTTTGCAATTTAAAGTAAATTAGATTTAATTGAAAGTCTTGAAATTAGTTTTTAACAATTTTAAGTCAATTTTGACATTGCAATTGTTTTATCTCTACAGGTATACAGCGCTTTACATCATGACACTGAAAGGTAACTCAGTTCATATTTTAGGAATACAACTAATTTAAAAATAGATATTTGGCTGAAAGCAAAACGATATTGAAAATGTAGAAAAGACAGTGGGATTCTTAAATAATTAAGAAAATAAATAATACTGGCAAATTGAAACAATTGATTTCTATTCCAGCATTCAC
>JAFIDM010008419.1:36658691-36718644 GCA_023159025.1 Thereuonema tuberculata | reverse complement strand
CTGCTAAACTAGAAGATCTTTTCTACCAGAAATTACTTCTCTCTCGTTTTCGCCTTCTTGAAACCTCATCATGATTCTCAATTTATTCGTCAAAGAGAACCTTCAAGATAGAGGATTTGAAATGGAGGTCATCTTGATCTCTGATGAAAGTCGATTGGTAGTGAATGAGATATTGTAGATAAAAAATTATCTCATATACAGAATGGTATTGGCTATAAGTGTGGTGAATAAGTGGCTTGCAGTTGTATGAGTTTATAAAACAGGTCGTAGGAAACCTGGTGGTGCCAAGTTGGTGTTTGGTGCCTTTGCTATATAAAGATGTGTAGGCTATAGTTAAAACTATTGGTATAGGCTTAGATGATGGATGAGAGAAGAATCCTTCAGAGGAACGAAAAATGCCTTAAAGTGCTAATTTTAGAATGTTGTCTGAAATCAAATCTGGTTTTGGGGATCAGAAAGTCAGGCAATTTGAAGTGACTGGTATATGCAGCAGTGAAACATTAGTGGCTCTGCCAAGTAGAGCAAAGCACAAAGCCATTATTAAACTTTGTGTATTCTGGAATTGGCATATTAGACAACTTAACACTCCATTTGAAGTAATCCAAAGAATTAGCTGTTGCCATGGTTGTACTGGATATGGAATCTTCTTGATTAAAGTGATTCTTCTCCTAGTCAGCAGAAGATATAGTTGTATAAATGAAAAAAAAAAGAAGAAAATAATATATTTCTCATAAATACAGAAAAGGTGATTTTATATCTGTGTGTACACTGAATCTGCACATGATATAAATTAACTTTTTCGGATAGAATCACAGATAGAAGTGTATTAGATTCATATGTGAGAACCTCATAGAGTAATTCTGGTAAATTTTTTTTTTTTGCTATTGAGAGAAGAACAGAGGTATAACTTGTGGGAGGATATAAGGGTTAGTTAATAGAGAGCCAGTGGTTTCAGATGCTAATATGTTTGGTGACCATCCACATCCATTTAGAATTTATCTGATCATAGACAAGTATTAACAATATCCAAATACGAATATAAGTAACAGATTATTATTTTAACTCGTTTTTCTTGATAAATTTTATTGCAGATGTGACATGATTTAAACGACAGATGGATTCCATGATGTCTAGTCACATGTTAGAGCTTAGTCAGTCCAAAGAAACAGATCCAATTAATAAGGTAACCAAACAGTTTTCAATATTTTCTGTAAAATTGTCTTTCATAATCACATATAGAAGGTAATGATAGGATGTTAAAAATTTTACTTAATTCTAAATTTCATGATCTCTCATATTTTATTCTTTGACCTTTTTTTTTTCCCAATATTCTCATTTTAACTAACCGTTATAATGTAAATATGACAGACTAAATATTTTATATGTAAGTGATGGGTATATTTTTTTTTTCTCTTTTACAATAAAAACCTTCAAAAGTTTATACTAATTTGTTTATATTTAAGTATTCTTTTTTTTTTTTTTAAATATATTAACAAAATTAAAAATACACTTTAAAATATTCTCTCTCTGACTCTCTCCATTGGCACAGCTTAGCCACAGCTGCTTTTGCGCCATTAAAAACCCAACCAACAACAACAACTCTCCACTTTGATGACAAACAAATGTACATCTGTACATCCGTTTTTTTTTTTTTTTGCTTATTAATACAAGTAGTATGTTTAAAACTTTTATAACTTTTATGTTAGTGTTTTTTGTGATTAAGTTAGAAACTTATTGTACATTGATAGGTGAAAAAAAAAATAAAATGCATTGCTTAGAAATACAGGTGCACAATCTGGAACTGAACCTGCAGTAAGTTTGGGCAATGATTGTATACTAGAAATTTAATTTGATGCTCAAAGGAAAATTATCCATGTAGTGTTCCTTTCACAATCAAATGCTACAGTTACGGCTGTTACTCTTGCATGACTAAAAGTGGAATTTGGTCTTAAACTTAATAATTTAAAACTTGCACGTACTTAGAAAAGGTTGTTGAAAATTAATAAAGGTTGAAAGGAAATATTTTGTATTCTTCTAAAATGATGAATCAATTTATTCCCGTTTGTTTCAAAATGTAATCACTTAATCTTGTGAGCTGTGTTGTTTTGGCTTTGAGCATTCACATTTTAGCCAGGGAAATAATTTAAAATAAAAATTAAGATACTTCTGTGACATGCACAAGATTTTCTAAAGTCACTTAATAAAATAAGATTCAATAATATTAAAATGTGAGTAAGTTAAATAAGTATTTAATAGTTGATATCATGGTTATCTTTTAATATATTATAAATTGGTCAGCTTCATAGAAGCTCAGTGTTTTAATTGTATCTAACCCTTTTCAAAAATATTGAATTAATATTTTCCTTGTTTGATATAGGTTATGAAGAGTCTCATTTATTGAGGATTATATGTTATTCCAGCTTTTCCCTAATGGGAAGGGAGAAATAGTTGCAAGCAAATTCTTCAGTTTTTATGATGATGCATATTGATTTCTGACTAATACATTGCATCGACTCTACATACATTGATCTAACATTGATTTTAATTTTTATGTTGTTTGCTGTAAGTCTCACAAAACCTTTCAATCTTGTTGCAGTTTTAATGGGGAAAAAAGACAATGGATTATGGGAAATTTTTAAAGTAGAACCATTAAAAGAAGTGTCAAGCTTTACACAGAATTAGCGTTGCATTAGGAAGACCCACCTAATAATGTGTTGGTCCACTTTTCTGTGCAATCAATCTCACAGATGCCTAGGCATCTCAATCTCACAGTGTTGCGTAACTCGACCCATGTCCGCTGCACAACTTCGTCCACTCTTATCCCCGGGGGGGGGGGTATAGGATCAGCAGTTCTCACATCCTGTTCTAGTACATCCCACACATGTTTAATGGACCACTTGAGGATAGGTGGGGGCTTCGTAGTTCCAAAATATCCCACCAGGCTATATCTTGGCTTGTGGGATAAACAAAGCCATGTGCTTCGTTTTAACCCATTTAGATATAGAGGGTGAACTAAAAGATTTGATTTGGATGAAACTATTCTAAGCCTTCCAAAATTTTCAGATCGGATATAGAGTTGATTATAGCCTATCAAAGAAGACGACAGCAATATATTATCAACGAAAGATATAATTTAATGGACCACTTGAGTATAGGTGGGGCTTCGTAGTTATAAACCATCCCACCAGGCTACTGCTTGGCTTGTGGGATAAACAAAGCCATGTGCTTTGTTTTAATTCGTGTCGATATAGAGGAAATATTATATTAAAGAAGGATATTCTAAGCGTTTTTACAGAATTATTACAATAAGGAACTGCACAGTACTGAACCATTCCGTCTTGAAATATCAAAAATTGACAATTTTTTTAGTAATTCACACTAATTTATATTTGTTTATCCCACAAGCTCTCGCCGCATGTGCTTACACGTCATTCGTGATGTCAGTAGGTGCATAAACCTCAAGTGGTCCATTGGGTTACTGTCAGGGAGTTTGGGGACCAAGGCAGTGGGGCAAATTTTTGTCATGTTCCTCCATTCACACTATTGTTATATGATTCTGACGACAAGGTGTGTTGTTCTGTTGAACTGTGATGGGGAAGACTTCCTGCAAATATGGATGGAAATGGTCGGCTAATGGGTCCCTGTAGCGTTCAACATTCACTGTTTGTAGTATGATAACCAACGGGTGTAGGGCGTGCCAAGAAAAAGCTCCCGGATCAGAACATCTCTTTATTGGCCTGCTGCAGCCTAATTATGAAACCAGGGGGTAGGTCCTCATGCTGTTTATGCCAAATGGAACCCTGCCAACAGCATGGTACAGCAGGAAATGGGGCTCATTACTCCAGTTGATCTTCTTCCATCTGTCAATGGTCCATTGTCGATGCTCCTTAATCCATGTGAGGTGTTTAGCTTTTAACTATTTTTTTTTTTTTAATAATTTGAAGATATTGAATTTAAATTTCAGGTTAAAATGATTAGTGCTAGTTTTGAACTAATGTAATTTGATTGAATTATTTCTTTTTCCAAATTATATCAACTTTTGTAAACCTGTGGGTTAGTTTGATTTTAAGGCGGGCATTACACGAGTGAAAATTGGATGGTTCTGTACAGGGTGTGGGCTAGGAATTTGCTGGTTTGGTTTAACTGGTTTCCCATCAAGGTATTTCAAATGCTAGCCAATTCAAATTTTCAGACCGGAATTCTGTTACGAATTTGATTAATAATGTAGCTTTTTCTGGAAGCATCTACGAAAACATAGTGAAAAGATGACCTCTGTTCCTGAAAATCAATTTTGCTGTCAGTAATTTTGTATAAACTGATACAAATCGACTGGACTTAAAAAGTTCTTCATTTCGCCACCAGAAGCGCTGTTCACTATCAAATTAGCCAGCCAACCATCTAGAAAATAGAACAAGCCCTAAAAACTGCTAGCTAGCAGGAATTCCCAGCACAAAACCACCCAATTTTCACCCACTTGTGAAAAAAAAAAGCACTTGTGAAAAATTGAAATTAAAAAACAATAAATATATGTAGCTAATAAAACTGTGTAATAACTTCTTATTAATATTTTTCATATTAACAGTCAATTAAAAGAACAGAAGCTTGAGAGTCCTTGGAAAATTTTTAAAGTTTTTTGAAAACCATCTGCATACGAATGTTTTTGTTTTGGTTTCCGAGAAATTATCAGAATGCTTGGCTGTATAATGTAACTTATAAAATTATTTCTGTTCTTTTTTTTCCATAAGGATGCTAATGTTGAAAAACGTGGTAAAAGTTGGAAGCGTGAAAGAGAAGAGCGTGGTCGTAGACAACAAACGTCCCAGCCACAAAATGATTATCGATCACTTGCGTCAAGAGAAAACTCTTTTGAAGATCAAAATGGAATGTCCTACAATAATGATGAATACATGAACTTACCAGAAGATACACATTATGAATGTAATGACGACAAAGGTAAGAACAGATGTTTTATCAATTCTTGAAAGGAATCTGAATTATGTCAGTAACAATATAAATACAACTATATATCTTGCCATCTTTCTTAGAAGCTTCACATTTTAAAAAATAGATATTTTCCCCTTGCTTAAAACAAAGGAGAATGGGCAAACTCTATGGGAATTTGTCCTACTCTGTATAGTGATAAGATATATAGAAAGATCTCCTTACATAGAAGATACGTTAATATTACGACTTGTATTAATTATTAGTCCGTTCAGAGTTACATATGTCTAGATATGACGTTTGAGTCATTGATTGTAATGAGTGTGGGTGCAGGGAAGCCAACTGCCCACAGCCAAGCACCCCCTGCCTGTAGGTGGTTGGCTTCTCTGCCACCCACACTCATTACAATGAATGACTCAAACGTCATATCTAGACGTATATAACTCCGAATAGACTAATAATTGAGACAAGTCGTAATGATAAAAAATGTTCTATTGATGGACATCTTTCCTTATGTATATATCTTATCACTTATACAATGTTGGGGCAGATCTGTCCATTCTCCTTTTTAAGGTTTTATTCTGTAAATATCATCAACCTTTCTCAATCATTGTAAAAACTAATTTCAAAAGTTCTGCAATCATAGTACAAAAGTATAGAAAGTTCAATTGATGTACGGGCAGTAAAGTTAATTATGAACGTTAAATTAAATCTTTTTAATTTTATTTATTGTTTAGAAACAGAGGAATATAATACACTATTTTTATAATTAGCTCTACTGCCACCATTTTAACTTTGTTTTTATGGCTTCATATTTTCATTTTTGTTGTTTCTGAATCTCAGAATTTGTATTAATCTCTAAAATACTCAAGCAAGATTAATTTATCGAATAAAATCTAAATGAAGGATATTGACAAGAACTTTAAAATTTTTGAATATGCTTCCTCATAAGCTTGGCTGAGAGATTCTACTCGCTATGTCAATAGTCCACCAGTTATTTGAGTACTGCCTTTTGAGATATGATATGTTCTTTTTTTTTGCTCTAGAAAATGGATGTCATATTAGGAATTTTGTGTTGCTTTTCCAAAAAATAAAAAGTTTAAATTTCACACGTCAATTTCTTTGTCTCCAGCATTGGCCCTTCATTTGGTAGCGCTTATCTTCCACTGTACGACTACATTCTTTTTTTCACTTCCATTTGATTGGACCTCAGTACATTCTTTTCTAAGACAGCGTTCGTGTAATTTAACTTCCTTGTGTTAATTTAATTTCTAACTTCCTTGTGTTAGTCAGAAGATTAACAGAACAAATAATTAAATTAATTTTATTGAAACAATTAAATCAGTTTCTTGTTTATTCACTTCTTGATAATAGACCTTGATATTCCGCAACAAGCCATTCCGGCATGGCCGAGCGGTCTGGGCGGCAGTCTGCCTTGCGGACGTTGTGTCGGGATCTGGGTTCGAATCCCAGGCATGGCTTGGTTGTTTCAATTTCCTGTGTTTGTTTGTCTCTTCTTCACTTTCTCTTCGGTCTGAAGCCATTCCTTATTGACTTCTTGAGGAAGGCCAAGGGAACCCACCTCAGTTTCTTTCCCCAGGTGCTTCTCTGGGAATTCTTGAATTCCATAGGAATGTTGACCTGTCTCTGGACAGAATTACTATGGATATGGATTCCACAACAGGGCCACATAGCATTGCCTAGTCTTTATTATTTCTAAATGAAATGGATTGTTTGACAGTTGATCTGCCTAATTGAATTGCAACGATCTGATCTCAGAGGCTAACATGGCAATGATGGACAGAAATTATTTACATTGAAGTAAACTTAAAAGCACGAGTGCCCATTGAGAAATAACTGAAATGATCCTTATATTTGGAAACGGTTAATCAGATGTTGCAAGTCACACTTTGTAGATGGAATACTCATCGAAAAATGTATTATATTTCTCTGGAGATTTGGCAAAAGGAGTTAAGCCCAGATACGACAGTTGGGAGAAAATGAAGTCTACAATTGACCATTTTGAGGTAATATGTTCATTTTCTCCCAACTGTTGTGTCTGGACTTAACTCCTTTTGGCAAATCACCAGAGATTTATTAACTGTGTTGTACATAATGAAAACTTTACACAATTAATTTTAAACGTTAATTCTGTGTCATGGTTCCAGAAGTCTAGTGGTTTATGCGCTCGACTGTGGCTTGGAGGAACCCGGGTTCAATTCCTGGCTGTGGCCAGAGATTTTCCATTTATTTCTCCTCCGGATGGATCAAGGGTTCGCCCGGCCCTCTGTCAAACAGGTACTGGATTTCTTATTCGGGAGTTAAAGGTAGATGGGCATTGGGCTGACCATCCGACCTCAATTTGTTCCATTGGTCAAGAATCTTTGGGAGCCTGCAGGCCCTCCCTCCGAGGGCCTGAATGGCCTGTAGCGGTACAGCTTTTTTTAATCCTGTGTATTAAATTTCCATTCTTTGTTCATACGGGAAAAAGACTATATCATGACTCAATGGGTGTCAAGGCAGAAATCTTTTATAATCTGAATTGAATTTTTACTTTTTTTTTCTTCCAGGTGTTTTTCTGAAATAAAGATGTTTGCTTTTACTTTTCTTTTTATCCTGGACATTAAACTATTTGCCTAATGGCAGATTATATCCATTTCTGCTGTCGTGTTGAGAGTTTAACTATCCTCGGGTGGCAATACATTGTCTTGATTAACAATTTTGCTTGTGGATGGCTTGAATGTTGAATGCACATTTTATGTAAAAATTCTGTATGATTAATTTCCTACTACAGTAGGAAAAAAGAAATCAGTGTGTGAATATTTTTATGTATTACATTCCTTTGCATGCCATAATTAGTCAATTATGTAAATTTCTAGTGCTCTTAATTAAAATAAAACTTTTGTTTTTAGCTGGAGGGGACAATTCCGAAATAATTCCTATAGATTTGGACCGAAACAGTAAAGAATCATCACCAATTGATGAATTCACCATTAGTATAGAAGAAGTAAGTGGAATATTTTTACTTATTAGGTTTATTTGTTTGTTATTACTCAATTGGGAAATCGTGTAGAATTGCTCCCAACTGTCCATTTATGATAAGGGCAGGGTGAAGAGATTTGACTTTAATGCCAATGTCCAGGCATCACTTCATGTCTTAGTTTTCTAATCAGTAGGCAGTTAAAAAAAATGGTCAAACTATGTTGTTGTTTGACCAATAATGCTTTTGCGCCATTACCCCACCATCAATACTTGGTTAGGGCAAGTGATCTTTCCTTCTGTTTGAGAAACTCAGATACTACATTGGAATCCTGACTTTGTTGAACAACTTAGTTATTCTTTTAACAATTTTTTGGTTACATTTGGTACATCACGAGATGGTATTGCAGGCTATAATCTCCTGATGTACCAATGCATTGAGTCTTTACAGTAAGTACATTAAACTACTCGTTGATCAACTGAAGGTATCACCCTGAATCTGTACATGCTTTTTTACACAGCAAAAGCAGTTCATGGCCTGTATATTTTTGAAATTAACGTCTTTTTAAATTGTTTATTTGTTCCTTTTAAAATTGAAGATTGTATTACTGATAATAATGTTAATTTTTATTGCAGGGCAAAGTTAATGAAGAAAGAGGAGACATGCAGGAAGAAGAAAAGGTTAGTTTAATTGAATCTTTCAGATCAAGGTTTTTCTAAGTTACCACTATATGAAGACTAAAGATATCTTATACTGCAGGTGTCTTTCGTCCACCCATTAAATTATGTAGTTCTAATCATAACACTGAAATAAACTATCTTCGTTGTTATATATAAGAATTAAAACAAAATTTTCCTTGATATCATACACTGTTTAGCCAAAGAATGTTCACTGATATTTCATTAAAACCCTTGCCTTTGCGAAAAAGCTGCTTCATCACCAGAGGGCACACATTAAATGAAAACAAATTACAAACATTTCTAAACTATTCTTATGTTAATTTTGTTTAGTTGCCAGCCAGCATGGTTGAGTGGTCTAGACCATGTATCAGACATCTTGTGATGCTTGTACTTCATTTTTCTATGTATGTCCCATTTCTTGGATAATGTGTAGATTGCTGAGGGCAGCATTTTATTGAAGTAACTCTTTTTAAAGGTTGCCCTCATGAATATCAGTGAAATCAAGAAATTAAAAAAAAAAAAAAGAAAGAAAAAGTTTGTTAATACTTTTGTGTTTACAAAATGTTGTTAACTTTTTGTAAACAATTCATTGATTGAAACAGTGGTTTACGTACAAATTGCAGTTATGTGTGATTCAACAATGGGTTTTTATTTGTTTTTTAGTGCTTATTAGCAGATGATTCAGATGAAAATATCATTGCTTCAACACAGCATTCTGGAGGGCAGTATAAAGTAGCCCGCACACGAGGGAGCTTTTGGCCGAGTTGCATGTGCAACTTGATGCCTAGAGCGGTTTTTTGAGCTGCATGGGCCAAGTTGCATGGAAGTTGCACGGAAAAAAAGCTTCACAGAACGGCGGTGCACCACGGAAAGTTGCATGGAATTACCCAATCACAGTGCAGCATTTTTATACGTCAGGCGTGACGTCATGCTCAAGGAAGAAACATGGCGTCGAAACATTTTTCCTTCGCTTGAGATGGGCGAATCGCGAATACAGCAAAAATATCAGATTATTTCGAGTTTCTTTCACACATAAATACAGTTTATATGTAAATGCAGTAATTTAATGCGGCAGAATGTATCAGAACGTTTCAAAAACCTAGTTTTTTTGAATATTTCACATCGCAAGCAGAGTTTCGCTCATTCACCATTTCCGGAAACTGCCACATGACGTCATTGTTTCAGTGAGCAATGGATTATTATTGGCTGTTGGTCGTTGTTATTCGTGAATCGCATTATTGCCATCAACTGCGATTACATACCGGCTAATAATATTATAAAAATATTTCTCATATGTTTAAAATAAATCACAAATATTTAGTTTTGGAACGATATCACAGCAGTATCCTTGACTTCATGTCCAGTGATGTCATTCAAATTCGTAGTGTGCTTCGTTTGTTGTCCGCACGGCGGCGCTAACAATGTTGCATCGTTTGCGCACTGATAGTCGCATGCAGCTTTTTCTGTGCACCTCAATTTCCTCGAGTTGCACAGAAAAAGCTCCCTCGTGTGCGGGTAGCTTTAGTCAAAAAAGTCCATCAATAAATCACTAACACTTTCAGGTCACTTTGTGTAATTTCTATGGATGACCATGACTTCCCCCAAATTATGTTGCTCGGCAATTCTTGCAGTGCAACTTACCCATTGCTTTGCTTCTGTTTGAAAAGGCATTTATCCGAGTGGAGACCATGTAAGATTTTATGTGTATTAATATTGTTCACATATAAATGAACTGCTGGATAGAGTCTCCTGACGAATCAGGAAAGAGGATTAGTTAGGAAACTCGATATGGTCTGAGGAATGTTATGTAGCAAATTGACTCCCAAATTGCTTTAGAGAGTATCACAGAACATTATACTGTGTTGGTCAAAGAACAGTAATTCTGTACTGTGATGCTATAGGATATTTAGTAATATTTTTTCTGTTTTATAATATTCTATAACTTTTTTCCTTACACAGAATCCTTGTAATTCTTTCCCCCCCCCCCCCTTCTTTGTACATAAATTTCTTATTTGTTATAATACTAACAATAAAATCTAATACATTAGAACTCCGCAAATTCATAATTTCGGATAATCCGAACAGAATCTATGTTGCAGGAAAAAGTTTAAATCTCACTTTCAATGTACAGAAAATACAGTATTTAATCATAGCACTGTACATATTATTAAAACAACAGTTTTTAAGCTAGTATTTAGCAGAATACAACATCACTACAGTATTTTAATTTACATACCTCTATTTTAATGAACTGTTTAACAATACGTTCTTTTTAATTATATAGCGCTCACGTTTATATTTTTTTTCCAGTCACTGATAGTGGCTTTTCCTACACCAAATTCAATAGCTAATTTTGTAGCACTTTCTCCCTTGTCCATTTGCTTGAGAACTTCCAGTTTTTCTTTTAATGTACGCGAGCTATGTTTCCGTTTGCTTGTCATTTTACTTTACAATGTTACAACAACGATTATTGTAGACTATTGGTAACAAAAGCCAACCGAAAAATAGGCAACACTTCGGTGTACTGCAGATACTGTTAACGTGATCGGCTATTGTCTTTTCACAGTGCAAGCATTCTTCTGTCTCACCCATTATGCTAAATGCCAAGTGGGAGCTAATACCATAGCTGTTTTCTGTAGAGGCCTACCATGTAGAGTACTAATATGTTTTTTTTCGGATAATCCGAACAGACCACAGCTCCAAATACTTCAGATTACCGGGGTTCTACTGTATACCACTTTGAAGATGAAGATTATTTCTTTGTCACTGATCCAAAGTCTATTTCCAATCATGCTTGTGTTCGTGGTTCATGCACTTTGAAAATGTGCGAAAATAGCACGACTTGTGGGAAAAACAAGGGAGCAGAGGGTGCGACCTGAAAGTATTAAAGGGAGGGAGCTGTGGGAGTTTAAATGAAAATGCAGATCTTACACCAAATAAAAACACAGTGAAAGACTTTTGTTACAGTATATATATAAGAGATAAGAAATGCCATTTATTTGTGGATTACTGAAGTAACTGGTGTATTGGGAATACACTGCCTTTCAGAATGATTTCCTGATATCATCTTCTAAATGGAGAAACCTGGCATATTATAGTTCTCCTCAGTTACTGTATTGGAATAAGGAGTCTTAACCCTTTGTGGTCTTAGGCAAATCCCAAAATGTCCACAGCCAGGACATCGTATTTTTAAGGGTGTTGTGGGGAGCGTAATGACAAACGTCTTTTTTTTCAAAACTATAGATTTTTTTTAAGATTTAATGTTAAAATATAGAAAATTACAATAGAATTCAGATATATAATAGTTAAATTATAAGAAAAATTAATAATTTTTGAAATTTATCATTATGTGAAATCTTTTGAAGCATTCACCTGAACACATTGCAGAAAGAAATGTGCAGGTTTTACAATAATAATATGTTTCCTTCCTTCTTTTACTTTTCTATTACTGTACACTATACAGTCTTTGTGCTTTTTATTTTCAAAATCGTCATCTAAAACACTACAGCGCTTTCGTTTACACATGTTAGGAACGCTCGACGAAGGACCTGACATTTTGGTTTCCTAACAGGCATTTCGGCTGATTTTTCCACAAAATATTTTAGCAGATGCTCAATAGATGGCGCAAAACGTCAACAAAAGACACTAGAAATAGCATATGACTTCCACAGTGGTTTATTATCGACAAAAGACAACGCCAGCATCCAAAAATGACATTTCGATTATATATCGACAATGGACCAGACTGGCATTTCCTCAATGTCGATTATATATCGACATAAGACCGCAAAGGGTTAAGAATTATGCTTGAGATGGATCTTTATAACAGTTATTGTAGTTGTCTTTATTTGGTATACTGTTTCTTTCTCACTTGTAAGAAAGTTGTGTTAATGTAATAGTGTTTCATTCTGAATCATCCTTATAAAAATTTAGAGGGAATGTATTTCCAAATGTAATAACTTGAAGTTTATTAAGTTATTATGCTGATCAGTACTGGGGTAGGGGAGGGGAAACAAAGGAAAAACCTGTATAATAATGTTTTTTGTTTTCTTTTTTTTAGTTTTTATTTATTTATTTATTCATTCATTCATTCGTTTTGATTTTTGCAGAAATTCATTGAAGATTTCATAATGGAAGCCAGGGAGAGGCTTGCCATGAAGGAAGAGATTAGGAATTCTAATCACCAGGCAATCAGTAAGAAATAATTAATTTCTAAACATGCTGTTATTAGGAACTCTAAAATTTGAAATGTGTGTTGTTGTTTTTTTAATGTTTTATATTTTAAATTATTATTTCTGTTTTTAAGATTGCTTTGTTCACTCAATTATTATTAAAATAATAGAGTAATTCCCATACTATAATTATCCTAACAATAGGTAGAGAATTCTCATTTTAATACTAAGATATAGAAGACTAATGCAAACAGTATTTTATATCTATGACTCACAATCCAAAATACTATTACAAATAATATCTTTCTCTGTCAGTATCTTCAAAGGCATCGTTGGAGGATATAAAACATAATCATTAGGTCTTCACGTCTTTGTAAATTTATATCCTTCTTTTTTATTAATTATAGTTTATTGCTTTATTTTATTCGACATTCATACTTTTAATGTTTAGAGCTGTTTTTAACTTTTTAAGGACGGCCGTGGCTTATAGACACCGTATATTGTGCCTTAGAGGCTGGTGTGATTTATTGACACAACAAACTAGGAGATGATATGTGGTATATAAGCTACATTTGAAAAAAATTGATCTTTTTTTCATATATATATTTCCTTTTCTTTTGCATCCCTTGCGCAGAAAGACTAGCTCAAAATACCCATCTTTAAAGGGTTAATATTTGCTCTTACAAGAGAAGTGCGTGACCTCGAACGCTGAGAACCACACAAAAATGTGCCTAGAATATAAATCACTCATGCCAAAAACAGTGGTATGAGTCATTCTCATGAAAAACTGCACGTCTTACCACGAGAGACATTTGAATCGTCACCTATTGAAGGTCCATGAGAGGAACTTTGGTAACGTGAAGAAACAAAATATCGATATAATAGGACCAAAAAAACATGTATTTCAATGTATACAGCAATACAGTCACGACATTGAAATATGTATGTTTTTGGTCCTATTATATCGATATTTTGTTTCTTCGCGTTACCAAAGTTCCTCTCTTGGACCTTCAATAGGTGATCATTCAAATGTCTCTCGTGGTAAGACGTGCAGTTTTGCATGAGAATGACTCTTACCACTGTTTTTGGCATGGGCGATTTATATTCTAAGCACATTTCCGTGCGGTTCTCAGCGTTCGAAGTCACGCACTTCCCTTGTTAGTTGTTTTTTATTACGCTTTTTATATATGCGTGATCTAACTTCTTTCCCTTTACATTCCAATTTTTGTCAATTGAAAATGTAAAAAAATTATCAATTTTGAAATTTGAATAATTCAGAAAGACCATTCTCTCACTCTCTCTCTATTTAAATGGATTTTTAAATGAGAATTTAAGATAAGATTGAATATCTATTCCAAACTTTATCTGAAAAATAAACAGCTACTGTACTGTGCTGTATTTTTGAATATTAGACAAAAGCTTTTACATGAGTTTTGAAAAGAAATATAAAGAATTCACTCTTTATATTCTAAAATATTGTTTGATTTTATTTTACTTTTCCTAATAACAAATAAAGAACTACTAACTAACATAAAACATTTTTTATAATTTTGTTTTGTTACAGATAATCGTCCAGAAGAATCATTTTTTAGCCAATTAGATTCAAGTCTGAAGAAAAACACAGCGTTTGTGAAAAGGCTGGTAAGTGGTAGCTTAGAACAATTAAGCAATATTCCTGTTTTTTAATGTTGTATCACCTTAACTGCAGAAATCTGATAGTTTATTTCGATAAAGCAATGCTAAATACCGTATTGGCCCGAATGTAAGACGGCTCGAATATAAGACGAATGGCGTTTTTTGAGTTCCGATTTGATAAAAAACTATTGGTCGCGAATATAAGACGTTATATCTATTAACGAGGCGTAATTCGACAAATATTTCTAGTAGTTTAAAAAAAAGTTTGTTGACAAATTATCTTCCCACATCCAGTTCATGATGAAATCGTTAATACTTTTGGTTGCAGTAATAGGCTTAATGTCAGTAATATTTAGTTAAATCTGTGACTTCTAAGCTAGGCGTAATGTCATTTATGACATTAAATTAAACTATTTTTGCAAAAAAGTACAACACCATTAAGCATAGTAGAATATATTTTTATTTTATTTTGGAGCATGTTGGTTAGACCTACGATCGATTTTAGCCAACGCCACCTGGTGCGCCAAGCACGCTTGGTTTCGGTTTCGGTTTCGTGCGCGCTCCAAGTTTGGTTGCGAATATAAGACGAAATAGTACTTTCGTGGATGGGATTTTGGAAAAAAATGCCGTCTTATATTCGGGCCAATACGGTATTTAAATTTCACTTTGAATTTTGTCTTAAATGATTCTAAAATTATATATCTATTAAATATGTTGAATGAAAGTAAAATGTCATTTGTGTTCCAGCTAAACGTATTCTAAATTAAAAGATTGAAGTATGCACTCGTACTAAATAAGTGAGACCCCTAACCTTTAACATAAGAAGTTCCTGAAAGATCTTATAATGTTGTTCCTTATAATTTCTTTTCTTATTTATCTTTACGTGGAAATGACACAGAACTAGTCTTTATTTTACTTTTAAATAATAATACCTGAATAATACAAACTGCAGAAATTAAATCTGTGGTAACTTACTGGACTCGGTCCCATTAATTTAATCAAATTAGAATATTAGGAGGCTTATTAGGTGGATTAATAAGAAGGAGGCTTAACGTGCGTATAATGAAATAAAGAAAAAGTGAAAATAAATAAAACGCACTTACAAAAAGTTGATAGAATTATAAACCTGGTAATAATCCGTCAGTTTCGTAATACTGCACCTATTCCTTCCTCAGGGACAGCACAAACATATAAGACATTAAAACAACGTTAGGACGACAGGAGGTGGGAGGCATGGAGAAAGTGAGGGAAGTGAGAGGATTAAGCAAGTTTAGCAGTAGTGACGGGCGTTTTGCCCGCCGATGACGGAGTTATAAGCTTTAAGCTGGATTATATGGAATGATTCAGCCAGGAGACGGTGGGCAAAACGCCCGTCACTATTGCTTAACTTGCCTAATCCTCTCACTTTCACCATGCCTTCCCACCTCGTGTCGTCCTAAATGTTGTTTTAATGTCTTATATGTTTGTGTCGTCCCTGATGAAGGAATACGTGCAGTATTTCGAAACTGTCGGGTTATTACCATGTTTATAATTCTCTCAACTTTTTGTAAGTAAGTAAGTGTTTTATTTATTTTCACTTTTTCTTTGTGGATTAACAAGCATCCAAAAATGGAAATCGATAGAAATCCGTTATTTCATTTCTAATGCCTTTCTACAGAAAATGTGATTTGAAAATTTACTTGTATTCAAAGATATGACTTGCTTTTTTTTAAATAATAATAATAACAAAATGGAGATTTAAACTTATCGAAGCTCAATTTTGAATAGCTCCTAAAATTGTATCTTGTTGCCTGAAATACTTATATGATATTTTATCTTTCCTTCCACAGAGAAATACAACAGAAGCTCAAAAAGACTCTTTGATCAGAGATATGAATGGACTGAACTTAACGAAATACATTGGAGAAGCTGTAAGCACAAAATATTTTATAATAGACTTTGATAGGAAACTTTGAGATACTGATGTTAGTTCAAAAATTAGGGATGGTTTTTAGCATTTTTTTCTTTTGACTGCATTGCTGCTTTATATCCAAAATATAATTCAAATTTTTATGTTTTATTGGTTATTATTTCTTTCATTTCTTGAATTCCATTTATTCATTAACTATATGCTATTTAGAAGCCTATTAATAGAAGTATAATACGTTCTGATTTTATAATGATTTATATGTATCTGCTTAAGTTTCACTGCCTGTTAAAAATGAACTTATTCTTTTATTGTAGAAATAAATTTGGAATTTGGCTGAAATTTTATCGTACCAATAGTAAATTATCTGTAGTATTCTTATGATGCTTTATAAAATATCTTTTGATTGTATTATGAATGTAAGATGGGAAGTTACTCTGAAAAACTAACTGATTTACAGTTACTGTTAATCGTCCCCCAAGGTAACTCGAGTTACAGTAAATTGTGTACAGTTACTTTTTTTTATCTCTTCAAAAGATGGAAAAAAACAAGGTAGGGATAGCGATTAGTAAACCAATCACAATGCTTCGCAACGTCTTCTGATACGTGTAAGAAACTATAATTGATATTGCTTTAATATCCTTATTATTATAAATGTGATTGTTGCGAATGCAAAATGCACAATTGTTGCGATTGTTGTGATTGTTGCTAATGATATTTTAATCATATTTGTCCATAGACAGACAAAACAGGAATATAAGTCTTCTGATCCTTATCAGAAGACTAAAAAAATAAAAATAAAAAAAAAAAAACTTGATAAAAGAAAAAAAGACCAATATAGTATTGATGCAAGTTAATACAATTTCTATCAGGATTCAATGTGCGACATTCTAGAAGTAGCCATTATCAACTATCTCGGATATTAGTAGCCTGTTGTGAGATGTTAAAAGTAAAAAAAGGAATGTGTTTTTGTTACTCCATTACTAATAAAAGTAACTTAGTTATTGTATTACAAAAGGAATAGCATTATCAGACAATCAGTAACATTTCCCGTGTTCATACCTTTTGCTGGCAATACTTTTGGTGTTGTTTTACGGTAACTTTATGCAACTTGAAGTTTACTTCTGTATCAATAAAAACCATTATTTTGGGAACATTACTTGCAAATATATGATATTACCACTACGAAGCTCGCACTTCGGTGCTTACCGGCAATACAACAATATAAGGCATTCTAGAATATTTGTGTATAACTTTTTTATATAATTTTTGAATTCAAGCCTGTAGGACTTGAATTACTTATATAGTCTTGAAGAAACGCTAATGTTAGATAGAAGACCATCCATTTTTTTCTTTTTTTTTTTTTCTGAGCTGGCTTTTAAAAATAATTTGAGATAAAATCATAATATTTACATTATATCAGGGGGACCAAAAAGTAATGTTTTTTTTACATTAAATTCAAACAAATAAATTTTAACAAGTTTTTATTTTTAATCAATGATGTAATCACCCTCGTTATCAACAATCTTTTGCCATCTAGTGTGCAAATTTTCAATGCCGGATCGATAAAAATCAATTGATTTATGAGCAAAATATCTGGAGATAGCTTTTTTGATATCCAAATTTTCAAATTTTTTTTGTCACTTAGAAAGTGTTGTAGCGATTGGAATAAATGGAAATCCGATGGTGCAATGTTGGGTGAGTATGATGGATGAGGCAGTACCTCCCACCCTAATTCATTAATTTTTTCTAGGGTTCGTCTTGCGCAGTGCGGTCTTCCATTATCCTGTTGCAGAATAATGCCTTCTCTGTAACAATCGCTGGACACTTCTCAATTAAAGATTGATTTACTCGATCCAATTGTTCACAGTAAAGATCTGCATTCACAGTTTGTCCAGGTTTCAGCACTTCAAAATGAACGATTCCGCGAATACTCTACCAAACACACAAAAGCACCTTTTTGGGATGTAAACCTGGCTTAGCAGTACTTTGTGTCAATTCATTCAGAGAGAGCCACTGTCTTTTGCGTTTTGGATTATCATAGAGCACCCATTTTTATCTCAATGATCAAGCGATCAAAAAACGCTTCTGTGTATTGTGCCATTGAAGCAATAAATGTGGTGGATCAGTTAGCTTTATTTTCTTTGGACAGCTTATGGGGGACTCAAACACCTGCTCTGCTTACTTTACCAATCTGCTGTAAATGTTCTTGGATGGTCGGTCGACCAAGGTTGGTTAAGGCTGTCTGACAGCTCCTCAATTGTCTGACACGGATTTAGTTCCACTTCTGCGCTTAACACGTCATTGTCTAAAGTTGTTCGTCTTCCTGATCAATATGCGTCAGAAAGATCAAAATTACCGGATCTGAACATAGAAAAACCATTTTTGGCATTTATGTGGAAATGTCTAATTTTTGTCTAATGCACTTGGATGAACATCGCAAATGTTTTTGGTAGCAACTGTTACGTTACTACCCTTGTGAAACAAAAAGCAAACAATGCCGGATATGTGCCTCTTCTGGTATTTGACTGGCCATTTCACCTAAAAATTGCAATAAAAAAATTAAAATTTAATTATTTACAAGTAAACAAGTCACTTTAACCTTAAAATGTCTTTGACACGACTTTGAATACACAAGGAGCTGATAAATAATAAACATGTGTTGACATGAACAGAAACAACATTACTTTCCGGTCCCCCTGATAATAAAGTAAACTCCATCAAACTCGTATACTATAAACTTAACTAAATGAATTGTTTTGGTAATATTTTGTATTCTTTTTTTGTTTCTTTTATTCTCAGGCTGCTGCCATAGTCGATGCAAAGCTAAAGGTTTGTATACATTTAATAATCTTATTAATTGGACTTATCATATAATTTGATTCCAAATTTAAAAATATGTTAATTCAAAACAAATATAAAAATATTTATGAAATTTATTGAGTGTTTCTTTTGTCTTTTATAGATGGCAGACGTTAACTGTTGTGTACAGATCTGCTCATTATTGCATCAAAGATATGCTGAATTTGCCCCAATGTTACTGGAGCACTGGCAAAAAACACTTAGTTTGAAGAAAGATGATAAGGTAATGTTAAACGGAATCTTAATATTCAATAAACTCCATTCTGTATGTTTTATTAATTATTCTGAAAATATACTCTCCTTTCATAAACAAATTTTTGAATTATTGTTTACTTTTCGTCATCAGGTAAAACTTACCTTACAACTTCTTGTTTCACATGATGACAAAACTTGATATGAAAGAGTGTATAACATTGTTTAATCAGTATATTGGTAGGTTAATTTAGTGACTTCTTATATTAATGTTTTCCATTGTTAATACTATTTCTGTTCAGTTTTGTCTTATATTTTTTCAATGTTGTGAAATCAGTCCATAAGTAATATTAAGTTAAATGAAAATTGACAGAATTCATTATTCTGTAGGAAAACATCTCATAAAAATCCTTATTCGTTAAATTGTTTTTTGGTTTTTTTTGTAGAATGCTTTTTTGAAATATGATCTTGGGCAATGCCAGATTATATTTCATTGTTTCAGTACATGTACACAGATTATATATGTACAGAATGATTCAAAAAGATAACTGTGTAATGTAAGGGTCTTATTGGTGGGATCGTGCCTGATTCTGAGTAGTTACAATTATGTTAATTTCAAGAAACAAAACTTTGCGAATTGTGCTTTTTTTTTTTTTTTTTTATATACCTGTGCCAGTGTAATTTTAATCCAGTGATGCCTGACCATATATGTAGCATATGACATTCAGAGAGGCTTCAATGTTATTGTGAAATAATAAAAAATATTCAATGAAACTTTTCCAGATTTAAATTAAAAGAAAATTTTTAGCTTTGTGCCTTACTTTGTTACCTTTTCTTGAATTATTCAGGCACGTTAATTTTCTTTTCCTTGATAACAAATGGTTTTGTTGCTTTCTTTAATTCCTTTATTAAATTCACTTTGTGCCTAGCAGATTGCATGACGAGGAATATTTGTATTTTTGTTTATTTTTTATTAGGATTTTTTCGGGAGTTCCCACTCTTGGGAGCGAGACCCGGGATCTTAACCACTCGCACCTTCTGAGTCTGTCATTGGTGGAGTTTGGTTGGCTTATGAGTCCTAAAAAAGGACGAAACGGTCCGTCCCAGTCTCTTCCCGTGACAGCTTCAGGGTGTGAATTTCTTTTTTAGCTTGTATCCTTACTTTGTTACCTTTTCCAGATTTAAGAAGGAAAAAAAAAATTGACTTGTAATTTTAAGAAGAAAAAAATAATGACCCTAACCAATTAATTCTAGCATCATCAACAACAAATGGCAAAAACACATGGTTACAATTAAGTAAATTGTAAACATGGAAATTAGAACATTTACATTCAATAATATTCGATTTAATAAAAACAAAACAAAACAAAAAACATGACTTTTTTTATTTTTAAGCCTTTAATTTTTATTATTTTTTAAAATTTATTTACAGATTGTGAATCCTAGCAAGTTGCGAGTCGATTTGAGATTCTACGCTGAGCTAATTTCTGCAGGAGTATTTACTCACCGAGAAGGATTGCCTTTACTTGGAAATCTTCTGACAGTGCTATCCACTATGGATAAAGAAGAGCATAATAATCTGAGCATTATCCTTAGCTTCTGTAAACATTGTGGAGAAGATTATGCTGGGCTCATTCCACGTAAGGTTCGACTCATAGCGGATTGCTATGGCTACGAAGTTCCCAGAAGCAATGTAAGTTGGACATAATAAAAGACTTCTAATATAAAAAATGCTATTATTACACGAACGAAGCAAATCTCTCCATTCCCAACTAGATCACATGTGTGAACCTTTTTATTCAAAACTGGAGTAGCTAGAAATATGAAATTTGGCATGCCCACTTAAATACCATGTAGAAGTGCTTAATCACATTTTCAACGCTTAAAACTGCAAATTTAAGAATTATTTGTTTTTAAAAACTTGGAAAAAGCCATAAGAACGGCCACAACAACAGCACCATTAGTTCTGAAACCGAAACAAAAATTTATAACTTCTAATAACCCTACAGCGTCGTTACATTATTAACTTTTAACTATCTTCAATCTTATTAAGCTAATTTTGGGAAGTGATTTAACAGTTCTGTAGTCCACACAAAGCATGACTTTTTGCTAATATTAGATGCATTTCTTGCAGAGAATTGAGGGGCAGAAACTAAAAATTTAAATATTGAAATTCTGTACTATTGCTTCAAGTAGCATCTGAATTGCAGATTACAATCGTAGTCTCTTTTGTTTCAAATGTCTTTGTAACTATTCATTGAGAGTTTACTAGTAAATTACTTATGAAGTAATAATATATACAGTCGAACCTGTCTATCTCATATCTCACGGGAAAGGAAAAAAATTTGAGATAAAGAGGTTTCAAGTTATAGAGGTTTTAAATGAGGTCAATTAAAAAACGTTTTAATTGCTTTTGTTGTAGAAAAATACAGTGGTATGATCGCAGATTAATTACACATACATCTATAACATTTTTTTAACATACATACGTACCTTTAACAATAAAAATAGTCTTTCAATAACTTTTGATGTCCAACTTTCTTTGTTTCTATTAGCCTTCTAAGGTTATCAAGAGCTGCGAATCTCTCATGACCAACATTTTCCTGAGATTCAACCTGTTGTTGAAGAAGGGTGGTCTTTGGGCATTGATTTTTAAATTTACACTATCCGAAATTCAAGATTCAGAGGTTTTGAAGGAAATTTTTTTGAGATAAACATGAAAATACATTGAATTTAGATTGTGAATGTAGGGAATTTCAGAAATTTCGAAATAGACAGGTTTGACTGTATTTTTATATATTTGAATGCAAAAAAGAAAAATTCATTAACAGTTAACTCTGTTTAACTTTAGCATCCAAGAACAATGACATGCCAACAGTTCATTGTTGAACAATTAATAAACAAGAACTTCCTGTAAGACCTTAAAGTCTACTTTTCTTGAGATGCTTTTCCTTAATAGTTCTTTACTATTTTTCTTTGTTTTAGAGAAGGATATAAATGAAAAGCTTACATTTATTTTCAAATTTTTATATCTGCTGACACAAACAGTACAAATTGTACATTTTCTGAAGAAAATTAAGTAAATCCCCAATATTTACTTGAATTGTCTAAAGCCTATTCATTTTTATCATATCAAACTGCAGTGCAAATTAACGAATAATAATATTAACAATAAAAAGTTAATATTTTATAATTGCTTGTCATAAAGCAGAACAATCATTTTGTGAAGAAAATTACTGTATTTACTCGTGTATTTTATGCACTTTTTTGGAGGAAAAAATCGTTTTGAAATAGGGGTGCGTAAATTACGCAAGAAATGAAAAAAAATCCTTCCGAAACAGCAAATTTTCTCCCAGCAGCTCGGTTCCCAAGTTTCTCTGCAAATAGAATTACACGAACTTTAAAATTTGCCATGTAACTATTATATTTACTGGTAAGCTTCTGCTTTTCACTCATTTTCGTCACAAATAGCAAACAAGTACACCGATTGCAAGATTTATCACTACCCTTAGCTGTAGCAAACCTCAGTTGGGGTCTTATAAGCGAGAGGCGACCTTCACAAAAGCAAACATTTTATGATTGGGTGGAAGGCATTTTTAAGACGAGTGTGGTGAGGCCCTTTACCATAATAACTGACCAATCTACTATTCGACACTGAGAAAATTATGCAAGAAAAAAAAAATCCAAAATTTGCCCTTAAAATTTGGGGTGCGTAAATTATGGGAGGGTGTAAAATACACGAATAAATATGGTACTATTTTTATTCCACCTATAAACATTGGAACGGCAGCCAGTGTAGATTTGGTGGAGCTTTATAACCAGGTCTTGTGAAGTTCTGAACTGGGGATGTTTTCATCACAGTAAACACAGTAAAATGTTAGATGAACCTTGATGTTTATCTTCTATCAGATATGACCTTGTATGCTGAAAAATTGTTGTGAAATAATTATGAATATTTATGACTATGATTCCAATGTTTTGTTCAAAGGAGGTATTCTTTGAAACTGTATGTTTACTTCACATGAAACAAGTTGGAATGCTATGAAACTTTGTGTTTACATCCAAGGAGAGATATTAAAAAAAAAAAAAAATGATTCATTAAAATACGGCAAATAATGTGTTTTCACTTCAGTAGCATAGTTTTTAAAGTGCTGATATGCACTTTCTAATAACTTAAACAAACTGAGAAAAACTAATAAATCTAAATACTGTTGATGTCGAGTTTTGTTCTTCACTGCTTGACTGATTAAATGTTATTTTTAATTACGCAAATTTTTTAGATATTAGTTAAAAATCATTTATAAAAATGGATAGTATCACTTATGCTGAATAACATACATTTTAAAACGATACATTGATATGTGACCTGCCATATGGAGCCAGTGTTTTATCGTATAGCCTCACTTATTAAAAGCTAGACTGTTTTCTGTATTTTTTACAACCCATCATGCTTGAAACACTGACCTTTAGGGTCTTTTAACACGAAGTGACCTGGTCGCAATGAAAATCGCGAATCGTGTGAAAGGCTCCATTGAAATCTGTAGAACGATGGTAGTCGCGCGGCCAGTCGCGACCAGAAGCAACCAAATGGCCATATGTGAAAGGCTTCACTGAAATCTATATAACGACATGATTGCGCGACCCTGGTCGCTTCGAATGAAAAGACCCTTACCCTAATCATTCATCTTCTTACAGAATTTTAACTGTTCATCAATCGAGTTTGCTCTTCTCCATTGTAACGGTTTATCAGCAGGTGTTATTTCAGCTAATTTGCAGTTTTTTAAACAGATCATTAGGAAGTAACATATCTGTTTCCAATATATCTATGTAAACTACCAATATTTTCTTTTCTTTAATTATTTATTTGTTTGTTTGTTTTTGTTTGCAGTTATTAACTACAGAAAGGCAGAAGAATGTTCGATCATTACTAAAGGATTATTATCAGTCATTATGCAAGCATTTAATTAAGGACCATAAAGAAATTCAGTCACTTGAGCGACAAAACAGAAGGATATTGCAGGTAAATTGTTTTTAGAGAATTAAGCTCCAACTGATTTGTTAACAAAAAAATACATTCACTGAATTTCAGGTATGTTTTGAACTTAAAACGTGCAAAATTTGCCTATTGGCATGATTTACCAATAATCATGGAGCTGTCTGTACAACAAGATTGAATGCAAATGAAGGTCATAACTTTAATATTTCTCTAAACGTTTCATTCTGAAATCATACAGAACTTGTCTGCTCTGGCATTATAATTTTTATAAATAAAAATAATAAACATTTCTTTTATCTTTTTACTTGCTCAGTATCAGCATTATTTGTTCTTGTATTTTTTCAATTGTGCAGCTTAGAAGAATTCTTTAAGTGTTGCCTTTGTTCTGATCCCTTATTTTCTAATCAAGTATAGACAAGCTTTTATAGGTGTGTGTGTGTGTGTGTGTGTATATCACACACTAGTGGCCAAAATTGTGGAAACCTTTTAGAAAATTTGTGCTTTGGAGGTTTCATGGCTCTGTATATCAACTGTTTTTAAAATAATATTATACATCATTAGAAACATAATTTAATGCACAAGGTAATGAACTAAACTATATTGAATTAGCATTATTTTGTCAAAGTTATAGCCAAATAACCAAAAAAAGAAAGGCACAACTGCTTCAGTAAAAAGAAGTGGATTTTCTTAAAAGTCAAAACCAGCCAATGAGAGTGATTGTTCTGAAAACCAATCATGTGCTGATATGATACAGCAAGGAACCAATAAGGTGCTAATAAGAATTGCCTCTCATTTCAGTTAGTAATAGCAGTCCTATCCAGTTGTCAGAGTTTAATCAAATTGGTTATATGTTTCTGTTGGTTTTTTTTTTTTTTTTGGTTCGAAGTTAAAGAGTACTGTAAGATGACAAATAGATAAAAAGTTTGACTGGTCACCTAGGAAAAGAACTAAAATACTAACTTTGCACGAAGAAGGATACATCTATAAGGAAATCATTAAAAAAGTTGGTGGAAATATAACCAAAGGTGGGATTTCGAAGCTATGCAAGAGATATCAAGATACTCAATCCGTTCACAACGCACCTGATAAAGATAGGAAAAGGTGTACAACAGCTGTTTATGACAGTAGAATTAAAAGACTGAGCTTAATTGACAAAAGAAAATCATGTAATTCAATTAAAAATGAATTATCAGAATGTGGGTTACATGTGAGTGCAAGGAGTATTCGACGCAGACTCAAAGACTTTGGTTTAAATTCCAGAATTTCCCAAAAAAGCCACTTTTATCTCCCAAACAAAGAATGAAGAATAGAATGGGCTGAAAAAACAAACATGGTCAAAAGAACAATAGGATAAAGTAATTTAAAAAAAATTTAAATCTAGAATAAGGCAAACAATAAAAGAGGCACATTTAGCGAAGTCTGGGTTTTTCGTGTTTCAGCACGGAAAAACAAAGACAATTAACCGATATTTTTGTTAAAAAGTAAGAAAATAAAGTAAAATAAAATAAAATAATTGTTTATAATGTATGTACTGTCATTTTAATGTAAATAAAACATGTTAAAAGCATTTTTGTGTTGATTTTCGTCCTATTTCGGATTATCCACGGAATTCGCTTATTCATAGTTGCTGTGCCACCCAATTCCGCGGATAATCGGGAGTTTACTGTATCTTTAAAAATCATTAGGAAATTCAGTAAAAAAACAGTGGATAATTGATATCTTGCCAATTTTTAATATTTGCAGACCAAAGGAGAACTGAACACTGAAAGAAAAGACAAATACGAATCGTCATTAGTTGCCTATCAGAAGTTACTTGCGAACACGCAACAATTTGCTGTAAGTTTTATCTTTTTTCCTTTTAAATTCTCTTTGCCTTTATCTAACCCTTGAATAACTGAAAACGTCTCCTTTTCTTGTATTCCAAGTAAAAAAATATGTATCTTTTTCTTTTTTTTAATATTGAACATTAGGATATCATTGATGAAGATATGCCTCATCTTCCTCAAGATGGTAAGTGGAGTTTAGTTAGTTCATTACTAACATAGATTAAGATATGTGGATGATTACCTAAAAAAAAAAATCTAGTTCTTAATTTTTTCACTGCTATCCATAACATGTCAGACATCTCTGCTGATATTGGTAAAATCGATTTGTAACATTAATGTATAAAAACATTGCTCAAGTGTATAATCCACTAAAAGAAACAAAGAGAAACCAATTCATATTCAATTGTTAAACAATATAGGCCAGCGACTCTTTATTTGATATGTTACCAATGACTATAGGCAGTTATAAGGATTTTCAAATGGCAGGGGATTACGATGTTTGTAGATATTCACCAAAAGAATTTTTTTTTTCACCCTTCTGGAATTGGGGGGGGGGGGGGGTTACAAAAAAAGCGAGGAACGTTCCAATGAAAAAAAAGCTCGAAAATCCTAGATTTCTTTCCAATTTCAGATGAACATTTTTTTATAGTATCTGCCCGCGACCTGAAATTGAGAACCACTGACGTAGGCCTTGCAGGGTTAACCCATAGACTGTTTCAGTGTCACTGTGTCAGATACTAGGTCATGTCTACAACCTGAGAAGTATCAGGCTGTTCCATATGAGAAATGGCCATTTCTGTACTGGCTGAAAGAAAAAAGATGTCAAATCGCAGGAAAGTAAAATATTCGACCAAAGTAATCTCCGTTACTTGCAATACATCTGTCCCAATGACTACAGAATAGTTTAATGCCATTATCATAAAAGGTTACTGATCTGTTCTCCAAAAAGTCCTTGGCTGCAGCTTGCAGACTGTCTAAAAGTCATGAAACATTTATTCTTCAATGCTATGTCCAAATGTTGAAACAAATGATAATCAGTAGGCGATAAAGTCAGGGGAATAAGGTGAATGAGGCAGAGTCCTCCACTTTCCCTCACACAGTTTTGGGAGGGTCATTGTTGACACATGCTAACTTACGTTATGGTGCAAAAGGAGCAACCAAACCTTTTGGATTGATTAATGCTGGTTCAGTTTTCAATAATTTTTGGATGAACAATGTCAATTTGATCACAGTAGTAATCGGCAGTGATGGTTTGACCAGGCTGTAGAAGTTGTAATGTATGATCCCTCTTGCGAGACCACCAAACAGTAACCATTGTCTTCTTGGTGTATGTTTGGCGGTTTCATTGACATTTAGCCATTGCGAAGAGTGTTTTTGATTATCATACAATATCTATTTTCATCACAAGGGATGATACAGCCCAAAAATGTGCAGGTTTTGTTCCTAATACAAAGAGAGAGGCAGATTTCAGGACTTCTGTCTTTGTGTGCATCTGTCAATTCATGGGGCACCCATTTGTCCATTTTTTAATCTTGCCAAACTCTTTCTGAAAGTGTTGCAATGCCTAGCCCAAGATCTAAGGCAAAAGCTTTCTTATGGGTTACGGCTGTTTTACTCTCCATAAGCACCTTCAATTCGTCATACTCGTTATTAAAGGCATTTCTCAGGTCATTATGAAGTTCATTTTGAAGGTTCATATTTCTGAAACAAAATTTTTCAAACCAGCTCAAAGGGTTTATTCAGAAGCTACTTCCTTTTCAAAGGCAAATTTGATGTTTCGGGTAGCTTCTGCGGCGGAATGATTCAGTTTGAACTCATAAGGTAAAATTATCTGTATTTTTGGGTAATTATGATTAAATGCTACAATAATTTATTCCTTAGTCATTCATGCTTCAAGCATGAAATCGTACTGTCAGAACAACAAAGAAACTAGCTTTCATATGACGCATTATAAGTTTGACATTTCCATTTGGAGGGGGGGGGGGGGGTAGGCATCAAACTTGACAACTGCGAAAAGGGACATTTCATATGGAACAACCTGATATAATTACTCATAATACATTCTTTCTATTTATTAAGGGCTGGGTAAACCTTAGGGTTGTCTGGAGGAGAAACACCTAGAGAAAAATGCTCCATCTCCACCCTATTGAACCTTGCTTCTTCAGCCCGCATCCCAGTACCTTACCACTGGACCACTAGGCCCACAACAAAAACAACTGTAGTTGGAATAAATTGTTTAAAATTATTACGTAGCATAAAATATAGTATTCAGATTTGGTTATCATTACTTTTTTTTTTTAAATATCCCCTTTCCTCCACTGAAATTACACTACATAATTTTTGTTTTTTATTTTGAAATTTTGTCTTTCTTGCAGATTCTTCCAAACAAGATTCGGAAATGGGAACGTTGGATATTCATAATCGATTCAAAAATAATGAGGTAATCATTTGCTGCTTAATAATATCTTTGCTTTATTAGAGAGAAATTTTAGGCATTCAGTTTTTATGCTTAGAAATAAATACCAGCACAGAAAAACCAACTGACAAATTTTTTTAGTCAAAATTTAGTAGTGAAAAAAAATAAATAAATAGAAGTTATAACAAATTAAATAATTTTATAGAGGAAGTAAATAAGGCTTCTGTTCACAAAATGACTTCAGAAACAATTGAATGTCCATAGTTGAGGGACTTTAAAGTGACGCATTTCAAACTTGGACAGTTGCACTTCGACTTGAGAGATGTCATGACTGTAAAAGTTATGCAATACAGAAAATACATGTCTTTGAACCCCCCCCCCCCATTCTTTTATGCTCACCATGTACGTATATCGCTTGTGGGCTACAATAGTGGCACAACTCAAAAAATCAAGTTCTGAGATAAATGAGTTCAAAGATTCACTTTGTATTGAAATGCAAAATTCATACAATTCATTAATGGAATAAGTGCTAAATGGTATTAAGTGGCTCCACAAGGATTCAATTAATAATAATGTCATAATAAATTGTACCCTCTCACTTCCCTTGTTGTTGCCATGACCAATTTTTCCAGATGTGCCACTATTGCAACCCACGAGCGATATGTATTGGTCATATATATATATATATATCTTTCTGTTCTTCACTGTTTCTATTGATTTCCTTGAGTGGTCAGATTTTAATTTTTTTAAATTTTAATTACAATGTTTGGCCATTGATTATTTTTTTTTAAAATTTATCAGGTTTTTGTTCTTAGTGTTACACTTTCACTACTTACTTTTTTGCCGTCTTCCTATAACTTCTCTACTTCTTATTATTCTCTGCTACTGACTTCCATCCATCTCATTTGGCAAAACTGCCTTTCATTGAATTTTCTCTTCGCACGACCACATTCTCGGTGTCTGCCAACAAAGTGTATTCATTTATTTTGTTGTACATTGTCTGTAACATCCCAAATTTTCCAGTCCTTATGCCTGCTTCATCTATTTTATAATTCTCTGCCTTTTTACAGATGTGTATTTGCTGCTTCTCTTGTTTCTCCTGACAGAATTTAGAGACCTTTTGCTTCTATAATAGCCTGTTTGAAAATTGTCAACATTTGTTTATCAGTATGTCTTCCTTGACATCTCAAACATTACTTCTTGGTTGGATGTTCACTAAACCCATTTCAAGTTGCCACCACATACCTCCCAGCGACTAATAATTGTCAGTATTTTCTATTAGATATTGATTATGGCTCCTTATTCATTGGAATGGTTTTCATTTCACATTACTTTTTCTTTGGCTTCCATGCTTCACAATTAGAATTTATTCACTTACTGCAGTTCTGTGGCTGCCTCTATAGATATCTGAATTCATCTACTGTACTCCTGTTTATCATTGTCCTTTCTGCCACTATAGTTCTCATGTGGGTTTCGTGATGGTGGACGATCCATCCTGGGCAGGTTTTCTCAGGGTTCTCCCATTTCCCCTGCACTTCTTTCTCAGTCTTTCTCTCCGTCTGTGCTTATTTCCGTGGGATAGCACAATAGACCCAAGGTCGCGGTTCTCGGAATCCCTGCCACCCACACTCACCACACAAACAAAGCAACATTCCACCACTACATGGCATCACCTGAAGTCTTAACATTCCTGATTTCTCTTTACCACGATCCCTGTCTTTTCATTGCTATTTTGCTTTATTGCATGCTTTACTCAGATTATATTGTTTTCATGCTTTTATACAAGGTCCAGTTCTTTGCAACCCTGCTGTCTATCAGTGTTTGTTACTTGCTAGATTCCAGCAGCAGTCTTTATGATTACAATGAGAGATCTACTATTTCTCTGATTTAATCTGGATCATCCCATCTCTTTGATTCCCCTGGAATTTCCATGATATTCCAGCTTCTATACTTAACTTGAATGATGCATTTAACAGTTTCTATTACTTATTGTTGTTATTCAGCCAATTACTTTTCCTTTGGCTGTAATCTTTACATTGTTTCTCTAATTTATCTCATGATCCCATTCCCAGGGCCCAGGGTTTACTTGAAGAATGTTACAGTTGCTTCCTTAATTAGACTTCAAAATGAAATTCTTCACATCAGACTTAATGCATAATTTTGCTTGATGGTAAACAGCTCACCATAATTGAACAATCCCATTAAACATTTCTTTTGTTCATATAGAAAAGGAAAAATTTGTTTATTCCAAATATATTAAGAATTTATTATAAGTATTATTACTAATTTATTAAGCTACTAAAATATTGATGTGCAAATGTTCTAGAACCACATATCAAATGAATTTAAGTGGAAAGAAATGTAAAGAAAAATATTTTCTCTTCTATTCTTCCTCCTATCTGTGTTAATTTTATATTCAGGATTCACCAAAGCTAAGGAATCATCAACATGACTTCTGAAGCATAGCAGAATGGTAAAAGCACAAGTTCTTGAAGTATTTTTATCTTACATGGGTCAATCAACTATTTATACAAAAGGAGAACGACAAAATAATGATTTTCTAAAACAAAAAAATCGAAAATCAAACTTCCTATGTAGCACATTTTAAAGATTAGTGAATGAAGTTTTAGTTAAGATAACGGGCAGAGCACTTTTTTAATTTGAAGGACAACATTTTGGTTTATGTAGTGAGACTATGGCGGTAATTTGTCCCCTGCGGGACAAAACAAAAAAAAACCAAACCTAATTGTATAATATATAATTGTTCCATACCTTTTTTGTAGGTCCTTTCTCCTACAATATTTATTATAATAAAAGATCTTCAACATCTCACAATTAAACATAATATTTTACATTTATTATTAAAAAGCAAATTTTCGAGGCGAATAGGCTTGAGAAAGAGTATATTCGCCTCGAAAATTTGCTTTTTAATAATAAATGTAAAATATTACATTTAATTGTGAGATGTTGAAGATCTTTATTATACTAATTGTAAAATATTTCGGATTTTCCCTGTCATTGTCACATATCCTTACTATCAATTACTACTATTTAACATATATTTTGTATAATTAATAGCAACCTGTATTGAAATATTCGCTTTGGGAGTTTGCGAAGTTGCTGAAGGGACACGTCAAATTTGTATGGCGGGGAAACATTGTCCCTAAGTTACTGTAAAAATACTAAAATATTCGTAATTAAGCTAATGTCAGTCACTGTATAATCTAAGAATTCTTTGGGGTAAAAATAAAGTCCAATAATTATTTCCAAAAACAATATTTATTAAATTTGTGATCTGGACACACTTAGGTACAAAGAATAGTTGATTGACCCACATAATGAGAAGCTACAAAATTTAGAATGAAATTATATTATTTTAATACATCTCAACAATAAATGAATCAGTAATAGACATATAGTTGAAAGTTGGCCAACATACATGGTTCAAAACATATTATGGTTGATGTCCAGTTTTCATAGGAAAAAAAACTAAATAAACCGAATATGGGTGTCAGTTGCTAAAATGTGGTGACAATTTGAATCCTACAGAATTCTACAGTTGTAATTATTAGACAGTAATAATGTTTTAATCTATTTTTATATTAACTTGCAAATGAAATATACTTCAGCTGTCAGTAGGCTTCATTGTAACTGTTTCACTATCACATTTAAAATTTGACTAATACATTTGAAATTTGACTTAATATGATCATTATATGAGGGCTTCATAGTGGACCAAGCCCATCTACACTAAATTGAAGAAATCAAGGTTTGAAGTGTAATGTGTTTAATATTGTGTAATGTTTTTAATGTGTAATGTTTGAAGTTTTTAATGAGAAAACGTATTAATCACTTGATTCACTATTGCAGTGTCTAGAACATGTTTTTAGGTTACTCAACATGAACTATCTCCATTTTTTAAAATACGGACTTGGTCCACTAAGGTTGTGAGCCCCTCAAATGTATGCTGCTTTAAAACGATATGAAGCTGGGTTTTTAATTTCAGAATATATTATGTATAAAGATTTTTTTTTTTTTCTTTTTATAAAGGGATTTTAATAATCACTATTTTATTTACTAGTTCATGTTTGATGGCGATACCTCACTGTGGGAAGATGAGGATACACGAAGCTTTTATGAGAGTCTTCAGGACCTTAAAGCATTCATTCCTGGTGTAAGTATAAAAGTAACATTATATTTCAGCAATAAATAACTCGTGTAATGGTATATTTAAAAAATCAAATCCAAATGACATATTTGGGTTTTGAGTGTTGTATTCTTTATTTAAAGAGTTAACTGGTAGCAGATTTTTTTTCTCCGTATTTACAATTTGAATGCTGCTGTTTGGCAAACAGTAATCTTGATAGTTTACATATTAGCAAATGGATATCTAAATTTTGCAGCTTATTTTATTTTTGATGATTTACAATGATAGCTGACGACGAATTACCTCTAGGTTATTGAATAATTCCTTTTGTAATGAAAGGACTCGAGTCATTTTTAATGGCACTTATGAATATCTGTTGCTTCTTACAATTAAACAATAGGAAGTTATCTAAATTCCATTCATTTTGTGGAAGGTGTCAGTGAGCAACAATAGTATGTATCCAGGTATTATATATTTTGTATATCTACCATTGCTCAGGAATTACCTGTTCCCAGAAATTTTAATTTATCAAACATGATTAATTTCGCCTATGTTTAATCTTTGAAAAATTTCTAAATTTCTGTCAAGTGAACAGTGTTCATTTGACTATTCATTTAATTAATTTTTAGAAAATTTTCAAATCTTTGTTATGTGTGTAGGCTTAATTTTGTCATCTCTAGCTGTATACAGACCAAGTAATTTCTAATTTGTCAATTATATTTGGCATGTATTAACTTTAAATTTACGATTACTTAGATGGCTAATTCATACTAATAATCACATTAACAATTTTACAGTAGTTGTCTATTCCAAGATTTACACTAGATCATTCACGCATTTTGGTAGTGAAAAAGAATCGTTGCACCATACGATTATAGTTAAAGGACTACTGGTGAGAAAGTGCAAATATGATTTTCTGGGTTCCTTAATGGGATCAGACAATTATAGAATAGACAGAGACAACCAAGTCTCACAACCTGGTGCTTGATTCTAGATCCCAAGAGACTGTCAAATGACCACTTGACTGTGTTTGGTGCCCTGAAAAAATTCTATTCCAGGACTTACAGTAGAATCCAATTCCAAACGAACATTATTGTTTGGGACCGATATAGCTATAATTCAACTTGAGAGCAGAAAAATTGCACAGTTGCATTTTTTTACTTTTTGTTTTATTTTCCTCGTGATTTGCAATTTTTTTTAATCAAAATAATGTCAATTTAAAGATCGTTTCATCACCTATCCAATGATACCACTTACGTACGTATTGCGTGTCATCAGAGTGCTTTTTGGAGGAATCTCCTAGCCTACCAGAAAACCTCGTTTTCGTAAAAGCCTGGGAAATGGTGTGATTAAAACAAAATTCAATACAAATATTTATAAAACAATCTTTATTAATAGCAGGTATTCCTTCCTCTAGCCTTAATTACGGCCCTCATTCGATTTTTCATTGATTTTATCAATTTGGAGGGTTGTTCTATTATTGTTATTGTCTTAGTTTTGAAGGGACAATACACACTTAAGTGGTATCATTGGATAGGTGATGAAACAATCATGAAATTGACATTATTTTGATTAAAAAAAATATTGCGAATCGTGAGGAAAGTAAAAAAATGCACCTGTGTGATTTTTCTGCTCTCAAGTGTATATATTTTTTAACACTGTTCATAAAAATAAAAATTGTATGTTGAAAAAACATGATATTTGGAAAGTCGTCTAAATTCCCTACAAGTTCTTGAATGAATTAAAAATGGACTACATCAGTTTTAAAACAGGCTTTATCTTGATGATTCACAAACTACTTAATAGCACATTTTACTCAATCTTCAGTTCTGTTGTAAATAATTATTTGGGTGACAATTTATTTAATTTCTATTTATTATATTTTATATCTATTTATTACGTTTCTCTCTTCAAATTTAATCACAAAATAATGAATCATGACTAAAGTTTCTTTTTTTCAACGAAATTTATCACTTTGTTATGAATTAAAATTAAATTTATCACATTATTACTTTATAATTGAAGCATTTTAATTGTGAATGTTGTGCTTTCTATCAACAGATACTATTTAAAGATAGTGCACAATCAGTTGTTCAAATGGAAACGACAGAGAAAATTTTGGAGGAAGGTAAGTTAATTAAATGTAGCATGCCTTTAAAGAGCTTACTATTTCACTACGTATCTTTTAAACGTATATGTTATTTCTCAGAAGAATGTAGAATTTACTCTAGGGTCACACCATCTGATTGATGATTGAGGTTTGTTGTCTAAGACGACAGATAACTCATAATCTCTCGATGAATGGTCATACAAAAATGTTTCTGAACACGCAATTCAGTAGGTGTTCTTGCTGATGGAAATAAAAGAGTTGAAAGATCGCCCATGTGTCTTATGTTCCATCCATCCATAGTATTCTGTCCGGAGACAGGTCCAATTCTATGGACTTCACAAGAAAGTTCCAGAAATGCCTGGGGAAAGATACTGGGGTGGTTTCCTGTTGCCTGCCCCAGGACGCCATTAAGGAATGACGTCAGACCGAAGAGAAAGCGAAGAAGAGGCGAACAACACAGGAAAGGAAATTGAAACAGCCAAGCCACTGCCGGGATTCGAACCCAGGTACTGGCACACTGGCCGCAACGGCAGATCGCCACCGAGACCGCACGGCCACGCCAGCACGGCGTGTCTTATGTTATCTGCCTGTTATTAGCAAATCTGCAAAAGACTGCTGTGGGAATTTTGATAAATGGAAAAAAAAAAAATGTTTGGTCTAATGATTCCAATTCCATCTAGTTGACTGACAGGTCTGCATCTGATGAGAAGAAGGTAAACTGCTGCAATTAGATTGCATGGTTGTATGGAAATGCAGAAAAAGTATCACGAGTACAGGGATTGTTTGGTAGAAACCACTGGATTCATTATCCCTCTTCAATATATGCTCACCATTTGATGCTGCCTAGTAGTTGTTTTGAATCGAGTATTAGCTTACAGAATAACCAGGTAGCATTCAACATTTTGAGAACAAAAAGGTGAACATTGGGGGAGATAAGTGCTCCTATTCAGACTATTTGCTTATGAGAGCCTCGAACTTCACTCTCTCAGCTGTTGAACCTCTCCTTTGTTTTCCCCTTGCAGAGATATACACTGCAATATACTGTTCCATGTTCTATATACAGTAAAACCCCAATTATCCGAGTTTCCGCTTTAACCGAGCTATCAAATATTTCTAAGATTTTTTTTTCGATTTGACATTTTCCATTTTTGAAACTATCAAAACAAATTCTAAACTTCATCTCACCAATCAATGAAGAGATGATAAACCTGACGAACAACAAGATATTGCAGAAGAAATTATCGTCAATAAGGAAAATGAATCTAGCGATGATGATGAAGACAGTGACGATGAAAATTGACATGAAAAACTCTCATACAGATGGACTAAAAGCTATCAAAAGTGCTATTGAATATATAGAACAACAAGAAGAAGCGACACCAGCAATCCTGTTATTCTTTAAAAAATGGCGAAACATTGCTGCAGAAAAACACCAAAGTAACGTAAAACAAAAAACAATTTAGGACTTTTTTTAAGTAAAAGAACTCTTTAATTATCTCAATATAACAATATGAATTGCATGTGGTGTATCTGTATAAATTTTGTATTTGTTAAAATATACATTTAAACCTACACGATTTATTTTATTTACAATTTTCGCTTTAACCGAGTTTTTCGGTTATCCTAGTTGGTCTTGGTCAATTGGGACTCTACTGTACCATTATATGTTATATTTGGCCAATCCTTTTATACGGATGTGAATCATGGACTCTCCAAAAGGGAATTAAACAAAGATTGGAGGCTTTTGAAATGTGGTCATTAAGAAGAATGTTAAAGATAAGTTGGACCAGCAGGACATCAAATGAAAGAGTACTTCATTTTGCTAACTACAAGAGAATTATCGTCAAACTTATACACCAAAGAAAACTTACCTATTGTGGGCACATACAGAGAGATGTAAAATATGAGATACCTAAATTGACACTTGAGGGAAAGATAGAAGGGAAGAGAAGCGTTGGAGAAGAAGAAGAAGATGGATGGATGACCTGCGTGATTGGACTGGACTTGATGCTCAGGACATAATACATGTTTCAAGAGATAGAGAACTGTGGTCATGTTGATCGCCAACCTCCATGTGAGAGAAGGCACCTAAAGTAGAAGAAACAATGTCCGTGATATAACAAGTATTTTTGTATGGCTACACTTCAATTCATTTGCCTTATATTAATCGCATAATTTTTTTGTCTTGAATTAACCACAAGATTCCCATTTTCAGCTCCGATTACATTTCTTTACTTAAATTGGACTGTTTTCTTGTGAATTGAAACAGTTTTAAATAATGATTTCAGTTGTTCCACTAATTTACCTATATAAGCAGAAAGAATAGAAGTACCTTAAAGAAATTTTAATTTTACTATTTAATAATTTTTATTATTGGCGTTTTTAAAATTGTTCGAGAAAAATGTTTTAACCTAACTGATATTTTAGTGTTTCTGTGATTATTGTAAGGATTTTTATTTTGCTTCTTAACAAAAAATCATCAATTCTGTGAATTTTAAAATCAAATTGATTATTTATTTGCTCATTCGTTTTAAATAGTGGTTGCTATAGTTTTGTTCTGAAGGAGGAGTGGGACATGATACTATACAGATCCTTTTTTTTTTTTTTTTTAGGGATTTTCACACTCCGGGATGAGATATTGTCTCGATATTTCGGCCCAGTGCCTCGGGCCTTCTTCTGGAGATGTATAGATATATATACATATCAATTACATCAAGGTGGGTCCAAATCTAACAATGGAAGTTGTTAGATTTGATGTAATTGATATTTATACATCTCCCGAAGAAGGCCCTAGGCACCGGGCCGAAATATCGGGAAAATATCTCATCCCGGAGTGTGAAAATCCCTTAAAAAAAAAGTAGTGGTTGTTTTGTTTTGTTTTTTCTTTTTCTGTTACTTTGTTTTACTTTCGCTGTCCACAAAATCCCTCTACCCTTCAATCTTCAAAATTAAAAACAAAAATAGAATCTCAATGAAGTTCCAATCTATGTTTCTCAAATTTTTCTGTAATACAATTTTTCAAAAAAAAATTATTATTTTAAATAAATTACAAAAACAATCTGTTGAGTACCAATTAACATTTTAGAACAGCAACTGGTTTCTAAGAATTTTTATTTTTTGTGTTTTTTTTAAACTTTATTTAGTACAAGTTATATGGGACATAGGGGAATGGGCCATGACCAGCATTATAATACAATCACTCTGGTATGAGATAGAAGTACCTACAGTTTTTCGACTAAATGGTGTGAACTCCATTGTTTATACACAAAAGTTCCGTATTCCTCTATCAATTCCTTCCTTTTCATATTACTACTTTAAACTAAAACTCCATACACTCCATATCTTAGTATTTAAAATTGTTTTATTCAAATACTATGCAAATTTTCGGGACGAAATTGTAATGTCATCCCTTCTTCAAGCGAAAAATTTAAAAAAATTAATTTTTTGCTTGAAGAAGGGATGACATTACAATTTCATCCCGAAAATTTGCATAGTATTTGAATAAAACAATTTTAAATACTAAGATATGGAGTGTATGGAGTTTTAGTTTAGACTAGTAATATGAACTCCATTGTGTTAACTATTCCACCAAGTGTTGTAATGAAGTAGCTGTGAAATAAAATAATAAAAAAAAAAAAGTGTGTCAGAATGATGTATAAAATCATGGAAAAAGAAAACATTACCATTGTGTGCTCTTCCAAACTATGAAGAAAGGTTTTTCCCTAAGGGTTCTGCATTGAATTAAAACAAGCTAAAAATTTTAATTCTTTACAATAAAAATTATGGAAGGTTATGGAAAGAACTTTCACTCCTGGCCATCAGATGAAGCCTTGGAATATTATAATGGTTTTTTTAATAACATTCAGTCCGGTATTAAAAAAAAAAATCACTAAACCTAGCAATGTTTCGTGACAAATTTATAAGAGGATTTAGAAAAGAACAGATAAATCCATCCTTTTTTTTTTCATCATTTTTTACATCCAGAAAGCATAATTTCTTCAAATCAGATTCGGCCTAATATTTATTTTGTTTTATCTTAATTATGAGATGTTGTAAAGTCAACTTTTTTTTTTCCCTTGTTATTTAAACCGTGTTTTTGTTTGTATAGAAATGGACGAAAGTGATTCTGTTGAAACAGAAATTGAAATAAAAATAGAGGAAAGTGAACAAGAGCGGAAAGAATCCGTAAGCGAAGTGGAAGAAGTTTTGCCACCAGAAATTGAAGGTATAAATGGTAATAATAGGTTTGAAGTGATATCACATTTAGATGAACAATAGTAAAGTATTTGTTAATTGTTATGATTTCAAGAAACACCTGTTTACATTAACTTATTTACATTAACTATTGAATGATAGAGTTACTAAGGAATATTTGAAATAGAAAACTCGCAAGCATTCTTTTATTTATCTGTCTTTTCCATTCCCTTTTGTAGATGTTGAGGACGAACCTGAAAATATTAGCAATACTGCTAATAAGATCCTGTTAGAATCATTCTTGAACAGCATTCCAAACTGTATCAACAGAGAACTAATTGATAAGGTAATGACAATAACAACAAAAAAACCAACTTTACTATTTACTGTCACATGCGTGAGTGTTACCAACCTGATATAGAATGTTAAATAAAAAACTTTTCTCTGAAAAACATTCAAAAATGACAACATCTTTAAGTTGTGTGTGTTTAAGTTGTGTAGGAAGGGGCTAAAAAAAAAAATACTAACTCTCATGGTTCATCACCTAACTTTACCTAACAAACACCATTGATGCCATTAAATATGCCCAGTGACACTAAATAGTAAAATTATGCTAAAAAAATAAATAAGTTTAAATGTAATAATTTTAAATGAATATTTTTTTTTCGTTGGCTGAAAATTTTATAATTGAAATTTATACTTTGCCAACTTAATATGAGAATGAAAGAGAATGAAAGTCATTCGTTTATTTAAAGAATAAAAAAATAATTAGTATAATTTGATTTAACATTCATTAACTGGTACTTTCCTAATACATATATGCTTATTCAGGATGGTCATATTCTAAATTATTTTATTATAATGATGCCTTTATATTATCTAGACTTATTAGAATGAAATAATAGATAAATTTCAAGGGAAAAAATGAACAAAAAAATGCAAATTTCACAAGCCCATCCATGAGCTGTTAAGAGCTTGAATCTGAGACAGCTGGTTCATATTTATAGAGACTTTATCAGCCAAATGTATCGAGTATATTGAATAACTCAAAGGATGTGAATCCACATTCAGTTCCTGCTGTTAATAGCTCATGTGCTTTTAAAATTGTGATTTATTTTTTTTTTTATTCAGGTTTTTACAAAGGCACTTAAACCCCTTACCAACCACTTAAATATACCAATTTCATATTAGTTACTAAGAACCCAGTGATGTTTTGTTAAAAACTAATTTAATTAATTTATTCAGTTATGAATATATTGATTTATGCAAGTTTTTAAAGATGTTTATAAATTTAATGGGAAAGCATTGTAAAAGAAATATTAATTTAACCCTTGTACTCCTCTTCACAGATTTTGTACTATTTCAGTTTCTGATAAATATTAGATTTTAAATTACTTTTTTATGATATTTTGCCTAACATTGTGTCATGTGGTTACATAATTATTAAGTTAATCACAGACAAGTGATATATGGTTGACACAGACAAGTTGTATATATATATATTCTTTAAAACATATTTCAATTCATTATGTAATAAAGCCTTTAAAAAGAAACATTAGGGTCCAAAAAAAGCTGGCATAGCAAACATTATTTTCATTATATATGACCAAACAACAATACTCCAGTTGTCTGCCAATGCACATGCGAATTGTTGTGAAATTAAATTGCTGATGGACATATGCATGCATACATAATTTTTTTTTAATACAGATGTAGTAAATACCAGATCTTTGATCTTCTTTGAAAAAAATCAATTCATTAAAACCATTGTATTTCCTCCCTCCGTCGATCCTCTACAAATACAAAAAATCATTACTAAGTGTAGTTTTTGTAATTCCTTAAAGGAACAAAAATTTAGCCCAGAATGCATTGCAAAAAAAAAATAAAAAAATAAAAACGATTTTCCACTTTCCTATGAGAATTCAGTTTTATATAATGATTTATTCTTCCACGAAACCAGGGTATTATTGTACTTATTATGTTAAAGATATAAATGTCGTTGTTCAGGAAAATTTGAAGTAATTCATAATAATTTTTTTTTTTTTTTCTGAATTTAGGCAGCTGTAGATTTTTGTATGAATCTTAACACAAAACCCAATAGAAGAAAATTAGTGAGGACTCTATTCTTGGTTCCAAGAACCAGGTAATTAGTGACTGATAAAATTTGCCGAAATTTTATTCTGTTTGGTTGATGTAAGTGAAATTTTCTTATAATAATTGTTTTCTATTATTATTTTAAAGTTTTAAATTTTTATTAATTTGTACACACCAGGTTGGATCTTCTGCCCTTTTATGCCCGTCTAGTCGCTACCTTACATCCCTGTATGCCTGACCTAGCTACTGATCTGGCAGCAATGTTGAAACAAGATTTCCGATATCATATCAGAAAAAAGGACCAAATCAATATTGAATCTAAAGTGAAGATAGTCCGTTTCATAGGTTAGTTTAAAATTTAATGCTATTTTAGGATAAATAAACTAATAACTTTTTTTTTTACTTTGTATTTGATGAGTAAATACTTAGTTAGATAAATTCTTAATAATTTTAGTTTTGTAAGCATGAAAAGATCTATATATGGAAGATGTTTATGATTTTCAGTCCTAAAGCAGGGGGTCACAGTTCTTTAGAAGGATGTTCTGCTTCTGACTTCCACTACATTGTTTTATTTTTTGGTTGGGTTCTGAAACACTGCAGTTCTTTTTGGCACTTTGATTTTATTGACATATCAAAAAAGATTGATGACCTCTTGTCATAGACTACTAGGACAGAGACGTTACCTAAGGTGTAACTTTGATTAGGCTACAGCAGCAGCTATGCATCTGGATAAATCACATTAAAATTGGACAGTCGTGAGCTACATATTATCAAAAATTGCGTATGCATGATTGCCAATATCTATTCATGCAGATTTTTACAATTTGCAGTAGATAACATGCAGTTTTATTTTGGGTAATGAACTTTATTTGCATTTTTTGTAGATTTTAATGTTAGAATTTCTTACCAATTTTTTTTTCTTGAAAAAATAAATTGGTTTCTTTTATATATGGGCTTTGTATCATGCAGTTTCACTAGATGAGGAAATACTGTTGAATTACAAGTCTCCAAATAAAGTAGATCCTTAATTTATGAATTTTGCATTTCTTTTCATTCTTTCCCACAGGTGAACTAGTTAAGTTTCGAATGTTTCCAAAATCAGAAGCTTTATCCTGTATGAAGGTATTTATTTATTTATTTATAATAAATGTTGGTGTGTAAATCAGTTTTTAAAACTTAAAACGGCATCCTAGGGTGATTTATACACAGAATATGACTCATATAAGACAAATGTCATTGAACTTCCAAGATAGATGATCACCTTTGATTTTTCCGTTTGGTTGGTTTAATGTAGCATTACTTTTAGAAGATTTCAAAGATTTTTTTTCTATAGCAGTTTGAAATTTTACGTTTTTATTTTTATTACTGAATTTTGCATTTGAAATTATAATGCATAGCTGACATCCTGTAGTCAAATTAGGAAACTATCCCATCTCAATTTAAAAATACTCATGAGATATTTACAGTGAAGTCTCACTTATACGAATATGAGGGGGAACCAAAAATTATTCATATAAGTGAATTACGTATAGGACTATAGGGGTTTTGCCGGGGAATGAGAAATTCTTCGTATAACTGAATGTTTCGTATAAGTGAGACTTCACTGTATTTACAACTTTATACTACAAATCATCCTTCTACTCCTCCATCTCACATTTACAAAATGATATTTTGCAGGACATCATTGTCCTGCTTCTTCAGGCTCTACCTTACCACCATTAACTGGATGGCGTTTTTAAAATACAACAAAATTTCTACATAACAATATCTTCTGCTTGTAATCTACATAACAATACCTTGTCTTTGTTTTTTTTTCTATAACTTCTGCTTGCACTCTACATAACAGTACCTTCTCTTTAATTTTACAATCATAACACACTCTCGCCAACTAAACTATATTTGAATTTGCTTATACAACCAATATTTACATTTTCAAGCAAAAGGTATTGTAAAAATCAAAGAGTTATATATAAAGTTGTATATATCCAATATCAATTAAAAAAAAATTAATATTTGGACTGAAATACTATCTCGGGAATTATTTTTAAGTAAAATAAAGGGATTGTTTTATTAAACTTCTATATGTCTTATCTTTGATTTTGAACTTAAAAAACAAAACAAATATGGTTTGACTTGCACTTGGGCTTAGTCAGTATGTTAATTCATAAGGGGGCACCCATTAATTGCGTGAAATGTTTTTTAAAAAATTTGGACCCCCCTCCCCCTCATGTGAGATTTCAAAAAGTCAAAAGATCTATTATAATATGTATATTCTCTGAATTAAAAAGATGACGTGAGATTTTCATTGCACCCCACCCCCCACTTTAAATGAGATTTGGTGAGATTTTGCAGGACCCCTCCCCCCCATTTTGAGCTCACATAATTAATGGACGCCCCCTAATTAATGATTGCCACACGAAAACTTTAAAATGTACTGTATATCCAGTAATTTTTTTTTAATAAAGCTTAATAGTTTTTTATGTTCATTTTTGTGGGTTTTATATATGTATTCATTCACTATATACAGGGTTTCCATCAAGAGACCAACAAACTTTGCCAGCGTATTTGGATGGTTATTCTAAGCAAAAAATGTAATGTATATATCATTGGTCAATTCGGCTTTGTTCCTGAGATAAGAACTGAAATGCCGCTTCACTGTAGCTATTGTGTGAACATGTGAAATACATATTGGTTTGATCAAATGCGAGGTCCTTCATTGTTTTGTTTCTGTTGTTTACTGAGAGGTTATATTAGTCAGTGTAACCATGACATCATATGGTAAAATGCCCGCAACATATTCAAACGAGGAATACGCCGACGTAATATTTGTATACGGAAATATTTGCAGTGGGAATGGATAAGCCAATCGATAGATAGGACGAGGTGGGCCAGTACCACGACCTCCTCTGTCACATGAACTATCACCATTAGATTTCTACCTGTGGGGTTGTATCAAATCTAGACATTAGATGAATGGCGAGCCAGAAACACGGGAACAGTTACTACAAGCAGTAACTGATGATGCTGTTATCATCCACCATAATATTGCTGATTTTCCGTTGATGCAGTCACTGAAAGCACATGCTCAGAATGTTTACCGCACCAAGGTAGACAATTTGAACAATGCCTGTGAAAGATGTAGTGATTTAATGTAATTGCATTTCAGATCAATCAATCAAGAGATTATTAAATGGTAGTCAAATAGCTTTCATTCTGTGGCTTCATACAGTAACGAAACCAAAACGACCCTTGGTGTATATTTTATTTTTTAACCACCCAAACATGCTGGTTTATTGGTTTCTTGAATCCTATTCTTAATGTGTTTCTGCAAGAATATTCTCGAAAAAGAAGAATAAAAATTAATTTTGCTATTATGTAATTTATATTATTTTCCTTTTTTTTTTTTTTTATAAGTTATATCGTTATTATTTATTTCTGTGTTATCTGACATTTTGTCTGATCCAGATTGATTAGATAATTCTCTTATAATTATACTTTTTAATACTTTTGAATAATACTTTTATTAATGAATAAGTTCTTAAAAGAAAAAGAAAACTATTTAAATAGAATTGCTAAACATATATATGTAATTTTATCTATAATAATAATTATTCGGTTAATATATAATAAAATTCAAATTCCTACAATATATTACAAAGACTGATTTTTTTTTCTATTTTAGATGCTGCTATTTGATTTTACACATCATTATATCGAGATGGCTTGTAACTTGTTGGAAACATGTGGTCGATTCCTCTTCCGATCTCCTGATTCTCATCAGCGAACCAAAGTGTATTTGGTAAGTGTGAGGATATTCATTGCCTTAAACGTAATAAACTAATGTGTTTCTTAGATGAAAAAATGTTTTATTTTTTTTCGCACCACAAATTCTTAGAGATAATCTATGTTAGTTTGATAACACATAAGATAAATCTTGTATGTATACTAACATTGTTTTATGTTTTAGGATCAAATGATGAGGAAGAAAGCTGTATGTGCTTTAGACATTCGCTACATTACCATGATTGAAAATGCTTATTATTATTGCAATCCTCCTGAAGCTCCACAGGTAAAAAAATTATTGGCATTTTTTTTTTTAAATTTAATACTTCTGACAAGAAATGTCTTTTAATTCCTGAATAAACTAATGGTAATCAATTGTCTCTATTTCAGTCTGTCAAGAAAGAAAGGCCACCAATGCACGAGTACATTCGTAAATTGCTGTACAAGGATCTCTCCAAAAACAACACAGAAAAAATTCTTCGTCAGATGCGAAAACTGAATTGGGACGACGCTGATACTGCTTTTTATGCCACCAAATGCCTAACCGCCATCTGGAATGTCAAATATTACAATATCCGTTGTGTAGCCAATTTATTGGCTGGTCTGGTAGCACACCAAGTACATAGAGGTCTTCCTTTGGATGTCACAGTAAAAAATTTTAATTTTTCTTGTTGTTGTTGCACTGGTTAGCTTAACAGTTGATTGTCCATCTAAGCACAACTGCTTCTGCCATAAAAGAGGCCATCAGACTCCTTAGATAGATTAGCATCTTCTCCATGAAATGCAGTGTAGTGTTTGGTCCCAGTAGTTTTGTTTGTACTACAAGTACACAGAAGCTCGGTTATAACGCGATCTTTCGGATCCGAGATCTCGAAGATCGCGATATAACCGAACTTTTATTACTTCGCGACATCAAATGTCTTGTATCGCACCCTTTTATCGCCCACACAATTCCAAATCGATTGAAAATGGTCATTTCGCGATTACCTACATCATTCAGAGCTATGTGAGAGAATTTTATATTTATAAATACATAAATCATTACCTTTTCAACACTTTGATGGGTTATATTAGCCAAAATCGATTTAGCGCTGCCATCTTGGCATCTTGTACAAACGACGAGTCACGTGGATCGAAACTAGGTATTCATACGCCTATTAGATTACGTGGGCCTCATTACTGGCTGTCATTGGCAGAAAAATAGATCTCGATATTCATTTTGGTTAAACGAAAAAGTCCGCAATTCTGGTATTTTTTAAAAAATACACATTTTCATGACATTATGGTAGGTATAAAGTCTCAATTACTGTAAATAATAAGGAAACAATCATATTCATTTGCACCTTTGATTTGATTTTAGGCGAAAACGGTAAATTTTACAATTATACACCTTTTCCAAAATAGAAGGGGTCCAAGACCAAATCGTGTTATATCCAAATTCGCAATATAAACAACCGCGTTATAACTGAGCTTCAGTGTATTAGAAAGATTTGTGCACAAGGTTGGAGTCTCCTGTTCCGTCCCAAAGTAGAGTTGTAGAATTTTCAATTTCCCCTGTAAGTTGTAAGGTACACTTAACTTAATATCAGGCTAAGAGTTCTTTTCAGGAGTAAAGGCTGTGTCTGCCACTTGGGATGTTGTCTTTATGGTCTGTTGTAAAGGGTGGGAAGGCCTTCACTGTTTTTAGCAAGCTAGTTGATTCATTAAGGCAAATCAGGTGATACTTAATAATACTAATTATTACATTTGTGTCTTATGGAACAGTAAAGCGTTTCCATTAATATATATATACACACAGGGTGATTCACGAAGATATGCAGAAACTTCGGAAGCTCATTCTACATGTAAAAGTAAAGAAAGATTGGCCCGGAAATGCTTCGGTATCGAGTTACGGCTAACGAAAGATTTCGCCCATAATGTAGTACAACAATACGCACATTGACTACACCTCAGTTGGTAGCTCTCAATAAATCAAAATAATGCAATTCACATTATTGTTGAACAGCTGTTATTGTGTTGCCAACTTTTTTGTAGGTTCCACGTGGGATAAGCTTCAAAACACTGGGAGATACAGTTCTGCGACATGTTTCATTCAATTTTTCAGGTCAACAACCATAAGAAACCACTGATTTCGCCCCTTAATGTATCTTCCCAGACTTCCAGCAAGTCTTCATTTCACCTAGGGTACTACATTATGGGTGAAATCTTTCGCTAACCGTAACTTGATACTGAAGCATTTCCGGACCTATGTTTATATAACTTTTTTCTTTACTTTTACACGTAGAATGAGCTCCGGAAAGTTTCTGCATATCTTCGTGAATCACCCTGTATATATTCATTAAACAAGAATAAAATATTTAGTATAAGGAGGCTAAAGGAAATGTTGAAATTGCATAATCATTACATTATAATGTAAAAGTTATATTAAAAAAGTACATTATAATTGAACAAATAATCATACAATCAAGAAATTTTGTAAACATATGATGCAATGAATTTTAAATTGCGAAGAAAGATAAGGTATTGTTATTTACTACTATAAATTTTTTTCTCTTATTTTATCGAGTAAATAATGATCACTAATATTTCTTATTACTGTAAAATGTTGCATTTTTATTTGAACTCAGTTTGAATTATATTCTTCAAATATTTCTCTCAATATTCTAATTCTTATGACAGAATCCTGCATCTTGCATCTTCTGAAATTGAGAAAATTTGTCCAGTCAAACAATCTTTCTCAGTTTTATCACATTCATTTATACATTTCTTGTAAAAGAAGATTCATTTATACACTTCTTGTAAAATAAGATTTCAAAGTCTCTACACATTTTAGAGAGTTTTTTTTTTTTTTTTTTTTTTTTAGGATTTTATTGTGTGATTACTACATGGCATAATGATTCTTTTATTAAAGAGTTTTCTAATAGTGTTATAGTGTTACCAGTATTACTGCATCTGCACACATGCAGTAATTAAAGTCTTCAATACGCAGAGTGTTTGTAAATCATGTAATAAAGTGGGTGCTGTACTTAAGTTTGCGAATATTATATTGGGAACAATTTGAACCTTTCCCAGTTTTCATTGTTTTTTTTCTTTTCTAGTTTCACCTATTAGAGATTCTTATTTATTCGTGTACTTTCTCTACAAGAGATTTTCTTGAATGGGCCATCAAAGTATCAGAAACAAAATTTAGTTCCTTTCTGAATGATTGTAATAATCTAATCTTCTTTCTGATCGGTCATGGTATTTCTGTCACAATAAATTATGAATTCTTTATTTTAAAGTATGTTAAATGAAAAATATTCTACAATACGTTGTTTTTTTTTTTGGTAAATCCCTATGTTATTGGTAGAAATTTTTCCACTATGATCATGCTTCATCATGCATCACCTGATCAAACCTGATATATCCTGTAGCAATATAAATCTTGTTATGCAGGTGCGATAAATTTCATTTTCTGATTTATTGTTCCCTTGCTGTATCTTTCTTTATATTCGAAAGAGTTCCTTGATTTTACTCTCACTTACTTTACCTGAGCTCTGTCACAATACCTTTACCTCTTTAGGTGATCTACATCTGTGTAGGGCATCCACAAAAGTGTTGTAGAGCAGTAATCTTATTATCAAGCAGACTGTAAATGAAAATACAATTATAGATTTTGTTGTCGTCATTGTTTTTGAAATTACTTATTTAGAATAAAAACAACAACATCTTTTCATCTTCTTAAGCATAGCTATATTTCGCAGGTTTAACACTTTACCTGCTTCTTCAGGCTTATCGATATATAGAATGTTCTTCGTAAAAACCCAAAAAACAAAGTTTTAACAATATCGAGTCTTAGTAATATTGAGTTACACATGGTAATATTAATTAGAATATACACTATTGAATCATTTATGGTAATTGCCATTTACATAGTTGAAACCGTAAGCATCATTTGTTAAGAGCAAAAGAAAATACATTATTGAAAACGTATGATGTCTTTACAATTACTTCTAAATTTTTCAACTATTATTTGACTTATCTCCACACCTAAGTAAATGATAATTACCATAAACGGTTCAATATTGTATATTCTAATTAATATTACCATGTATAACTCAATATTATTAAGACTCGATATTGTTAAAACTTTGTTTTTTGTGTTTTTACGAAGAATATTCTGTGTATCGGTAAGCCTGAAGAAGCAGGTAAAGTGATAAACCTGCGAAATATAGCTATGCTTAAGAAGATGAAACGATGTTGTTGTTTTTATTCTTAATAATAACTGTCACATTTCTGTTATATATAAATTACTTATTTATTTTTTAAAGTAAAATTCAATAAACACACATTTTTTAAGTTTGAAAAAAATATGTATTAAAGGAATTTTGTATACATTACATTGCGGAAACCCGGTTTCCGCAATGTAAAGTATACAAAATTCCTTTAATACATATTTTTTTCAAACTTAAAAAATGTGTGTTTATTGAATTTTAATTACTGACACATAAAATACATATCACTTATTTTTTAAACTGGAATACTATATTTCTAATCTTGAAATTTTCTTTTAGGAAAATGTCGGCCCTCAAGTAGTGGATGGAATTTTAGAAGATATTCGCTTAGGCATGGAGGTAATTTTTAAAAATTGAATTCAATTTTTTAATATTTGACATTTTGTAGTGTCTCTTTAATAAATTCAGCCTGGTTCCACACATGACAGTAGGTATCATGTGATTAATTGTTGTGATGTAACAAATTGCACCGGAACCAAAACCATTCTCTTTACTTATATATTTTGAGACAGTTCATTATCAGAATTTCAGTTGTCGATAATATCTGTAATGTAGTTTGGCATGATGTTGTGCTATTGAGCAACACACACCATTATTTTTTTTTAAAATCTCTGAAGTTACTTTTGACCACCCCTACTCCAAATCAGACAAAGATTTATAATCAGGACAATCGGATTCTCAACGGAAGATTCTGGTTAACTATGATATGAATGTTGAAATAGACCATTTATAAAAGTGCTGGTTATAACCATTTATAACTGGATTTATGTTTTAGATTTGCTCTAAATGATAGTAGTATAACATTAAGGAAGGGGCAAAAAATATAGATAAAAACATTGCTTTAATAGCCTTCATTGCATTGGACTTTTTGTAATGGACAAATCGACTGAATGCATTTTCCATGATCTTGTACTATTATAGAATTTCCGTGTGTGTGTGTGTGTGTGTGTGTTACACACACCTTCCACAGTCCAAACTGGTAATTGAAGACCATCGTACATCATTGGACTTTCCATGGCCTGGAGGTCTGGGGAAAAATATCCGACTTCTATCCAGACCACTTCCAGTTTTAGTTGTCCACTAACCGGATTAGGAAAATAATCTTAATTGGACAAAATTAGGGTCTATTTATAGTAATCGACTGTTCTGAGAATGAATGTGATACCCTCCATCTCAATGTGGCAACTTCGGCTTCTGGATCACTGGGAATGCTTGGGCAGTAACAACTCCCCTACATGGCCATTTGTATGCCAGTTGTGTACCTAGGAGGCCGTAATGGAAATTGTACTTGACCCATCAATTTCAATGGCTTGAGTGTGTGAGTTTTGCACGCCAATCAAAAATAATATCACTTTTATCAACTCAAGCATTTGATAGATTGTACAGAGTCTCTTGGCTACTGTGTTACTAAAAACTATTAGTTGACTTGCTTTCTTTATGTAAGTAGTGCACAATATGCAGGCCGTTTATATAGCAGAATTTACAGATAATGTATTAGAAGCTGCTGTCTTACAGTTATTTATTAGTTAGGTTTGTTAAAAATTCAGTTTCCTTCTCATTACATTTACATTCATATAATTTAAACAAACAAAAAAAAAGTAAAGTATACGTCACAGTTTCACTATTAAAGAACTACACAAATTAAATGGATTAGTGCTGCAATGAATTTTATTAAATGTATTGAATTGATATTTCATTGATGATTAAAGGTGACTAAATTAAAATGAATTACTGTTTTATAACCTGTGATTGTTGTTAATAAAGATTTGCAGAAAATGAATATATTGTTAGTGTTTGCATACCCTCCAACTTCTACGGAGTATCCGTAGTTTGTACGGAAAATAAGTAAGTACTACGAAACTACACGAAAATGGGGAAAAGCTACGGAATTCAGAAATTTTCATCCTTAATTTTTTTTTTCCTCAAAAAAAAAAAAAAAAGTGCTGATCAATTACGTTTTCCTGTCAAAATGGACGCCGCCGCCTGTTCTCGCCAAGAAATTATAGTTAACTTATAGTAGGCTAACGTTTAATTATCGGAGAAGTTGTAATTTATAAAAATACTTGTTTATTTATAGACTTTCATTTACAAATTATGTCTGTTAGATTTCAGGATTTATAAATACAATTCGCTTTTGATAAGCAACCAGCGATTAGCGCAATGGCAGACTCCTGTCAGAAGATCAGACGGAAGTGCTTGACCAGAATAATCGATGCTACATAAGCCGATCTCACAAAAACCGGGCGGTCAACTCTCATTTGGTTCGTAAATTTGTTGAAAGCTGCATATGCTTATATCATGGATCGGTTTTTAAAACCCTGTAATAAGGATACAGATGTAGATCCGCCTAGAAAGAAAAAAAAAAAAATAATCAAAAATTTCAAGAGGAGTATCGAAAGCTTTTCCCTTTTCTTCTACCAGGAAAGACATATTTTGTCAGTTTTCGATTGAACATAATATATCAATTTCGGCTGCGGATCATGCAGGTCCATTATTTTCACAAATGTTTCCCGATTCTGATATTGCAAAGAAGTTTCGCTGTGGTCACACCAAAGCTAATGCTGATATGAGCAAAGAAAAAAGTATCAATAAACTCAATAAATAGTGCTTTAAGAAGTGTGAATATGTATTGCCATATCGTCCATTAATTATGTGAGGTCAAAAGGGGGAGGGGGGTATCCGGCAAAATCTCACCAAGGGGGAGGGGGGTGTCAACGAAAATCTCACGTCAACTTTTCCCGCGGCTTTTTTTTTTTTTGGTAGTTAAAGCAAGATTTCCGTTTTTTTTTTTGGTTAATTAATGGACGGCCCCTAATGAGATGATTTCCACTACGGATAGGAGGATGACCAATGTTGGAGGGTATGGTGTTTGCCTAAGTATATTACATAGTTATACAGTATATTGTCACATATTTGTTGGAATAAATCAAGAGAAACTGCAAACACTTTGATGAAATAAAATTTATTCACTCTGATAAATCTTCTGGATCACAGACTTTCCCGTGGTCTGCCTTCTCTCAGGAACCACAGGGGATTATATTGAAATATTACTTGCCAGGTGGCGCTGTAAAGAAGTGTCCTCTGGCTTGGAGAAACTTCCAGATACAGGCAACCTTCGTTTTACGACGGTTCAATTTACAAAGATTCAGCTTTACACCGATTAGAATTTAGGCCAAAATGAGGAAAAAATATATTTTTAAAATAATTAAAAATGAGAAAAAAGAAAAATTAAATTTCTTGAGCGAAAATACAGGCCTAAAAGGTAAAAGCAATTTACCTTTAACAGTTTGGCTCCATCCACTCGGGTCTTTTGTGACTCCTTCCCTCCTCGCATTTGCTTTGCTCAATCATCCCGCATTGATTCCCTGTGAATGCTGTGATAAATATGTATTACAAGTAATAGTGACAAAAGTTTTTAAAAATAAATGTGTCTGGTAAAGGAAATCTATTTTAGTGTAACTCCGATGTGAAAAAAAAAACACGCCGTTCCATATCTTTGGAAAATAAAATGGAAGTGATTGCCGAATGAAAGATGGTGCAGGTCATTCAAGTGTTTGTGAGACTGTGAATTTGGCACTTTATGCATGTAATAATTAAGCTTATTAGTTATTATTTTATGTTAACTTAGTAAGCCTATGAAAGTTCATAAATATTTTACATTAATTTTAGTTGTAAAAACTTATATTAATGGGGTTAAATTAAAGAAAAACAATATGTTTTTGAATGGGTGGAACGCATCCCCCCCCCCCTGTTTTACATTATATAATGGGTTCTTATTACGATGCACTGTAGGAACGCAACACCGGCATAAAATGAGGGCTGCCTGTATATGCAAATTATAAATACATTTATTTGACTTGTTACTCCATCTGTCCCATAATAATAGTAGCAGTTGATGAATATAATTTGTACCACAATAATAGTAGCAAAAGAAAATAAATATAGAAAGCAACATTTATTATCAAAAAACTAGATTAAATTAAACAATAAATTAAAAATATTACTCCTAATTTTATTTTGAATGTTCAGATAGTTTCTGGATTTTTCAATAAGTTCATTACTACATTTTAAACTTGTAGGTAGGATCCCTTGGTTGCAAAACTTTACTTTCCCAATCGCAACTCGATCTTTGCTTGAAAACTCTCTTTTTTTCATCTTACTTTTACAATGGGTTGATATTCAACTGGAAAAAAAAAAAAAAAAGTGAATACTGAAAAAAAAAAATCTTTGATTTCGATCAGCGGATGTAGTTATAAATCGTAATAATTAGGTTAACCTTAAAAAAAGAAAAAGAAAAATGTGTCAAAACAAATGACAGATGTCATGAAACATTGATTTTGATTGAAGGCTTCGCAATTTTCAGCTACAACATAACTTACAGCTGCATTCGCCAATAATTTCCGTTTAAAATTTCACTTGCTACTATTATTATGGGACAGAGGGAGTATTAAATAACTATAAACAAATACAAAAATACCCAATAAAAATAAATAATAGATATAATAACATAATAATAAATTTAATTAATAAATAATTTATGATAATGTAGTTGTAAGCTTTTACTATCTGTAGCAATTAAAATCAAAGGACATTTTTTGCTGAAATTAGCATTTTCCTTTTACATAACTTAGATGTATGTAAGTAGTTTGTTTGTTGAATCTTTTAATTTGTGGAGAACTAATATAAATTTCATTATTATATAACATATAGATAAATCATCCCAAATATAATCAGAGACGAGTTAGTGCCGTTAGATATTTGGGCGAATTATATAATTATCGGATGGTAGAGTCAGCTGTGATTTTCAAAACGCTCTATTCGTTCATTACATTTGGAGTTTTTTATGATGGTATGTATTTAATTATTATTATTACTATTATTTTTAATCATTCAGAAGAATTTTGTGGGTAATAACGCTTATAACATTGTCTGAAAGTTCAACCTTGTACAGCAACAACATTTATAGGGCAAGCCTAATTTATCTACAGTACATTTCAAAATAAGTTTTATGCTGTTCCTGAAACATATGACTAGGCTGAAAATTTACTTGGATGGGACTTAGAATTGTTTTTTTTTTAATTATTTTTATCCATGGTGGTTGACCATAACTTGAGACATCAATCCTTTCAGACCCTGTTGTAGAATATTAATCAGTTCCTCCTCGTCTTCTTGTTTTTCTGATTTTATTTCATGAATTTGTGAAGATTTAATGTTGCTGAAGATAAGAAGAAGTGACAGTTATTATCAAAATAATAATCAATAAACAGATAATGCAGCATGTTATAAATATCATTCTTCCTTTGAATCAAGAAGGTTACAGTTGAATGTATATGAAATCTAATAATATATCATTCTATCAGATGGATGTGGCTTACATAAAACATGAATTGTGCAGAAATTCACTATAGAAAATCAAGGAGAAGATAACCCGATCTTGAAAAATGTTTGTCTATTGTGAAATCTTAACTAATGCGTATTTCATCTTATAATGCTTTTTCTTAATTTTTTCATGTGATGAATTGGCACACAAATTTACGTTGCCACATCAGTGCTAGAGAATGCAATCCTGGGCATTCAGCTCTTATATCCACTGAGCATGATTCAAAGAAAGCATGAGCTTTTTTGGGGGGCTTTGAGCTTTGTCTGTCTGTGTTGGGCTTAAAAAGTATCCCACTAACAGGTCTTTACATACCCTTGGGGCAGCTGGAGGTTAGGCTCCATCTTTTCGTGACCTAACGGGACGAAGTTGAGGTCAGGAGGTCAGCCTGATGTCCACCTGCCTTTAACACCCGGTACCCATTCTACAGATGGCTGGGTAGGCCCTAGGACCTGTATGGAGGAGAAAGGAGCATGGAAAAAGTCACTCTCTCTGCTGAAGCCGGGAATCGAACCCGCTATCTCCAACCCCCAGCCAAGCGCCCTAACCCACTCGGCTACCGGCTACCTAACCCACTCGGCTATGTTGTGCTCAGACCAATGAAATATTAAACGTCTGCAACTACAATATAATGCGAATTGTGTTCTTTTTACTCTCCAGGTTGGGGTTGAGCAAAAGGTTAACAACCCTATCTTGTAAAAAAACAAAAAAACTGTGTCATGAAACCATCTGATAGTCTTTGGATTGTTGAAACTATTTAAAGTGCACACTGATGAAGAGAGATCTAAAAATCGCAACATGGAATAAATTACATACGAAAATAGATCATCTGTGTAACTGGCATTGGTGTAGAGAAAAAAGAACGTTACTATGAAGAAGATTTATTTATTTATTTGTAGGCCCGGTAGCGAGTTGGACTTGACTGCTAGTTGGAGGTGCGGGTTTGATCCCCGGCCTCAGAAGAGGGTGGGGCTTTTTCCACACCATTCTCCTCCAAACAGGTCCTCGGTACTACCCAGACCTCCGTTGAGTGGGTACGGGGTTTCTTTTCCAGGAATTGAAGGCAGGCAGGCATCAGGCTGCCAACTTAGTCCCGTTGGTCACGGGATATTGGGAGCCTTATCTTCCGCGACCACAAGGACCAAATAGACCTGTAGTGGGACACTTTAACTTAACTTAATTTATTTATTTATTTAAAAAAAAAAATCAACATATTTATGAGCAGAACTTTTGCTAAGAAAACATTCCTGAGTTTTGCTTTTATAAACAAATAATTACTATTAAACTTGTCAATATTTAGCTTGAATGTATTGCTTTTGTGTGCATGAAACAGTTGGACTGCTACTGGATCAGTTTTTATAAAGTTTGGCTGATTTATCAATCACACTCAGATTTCATGAAATTGGGTTAAAATTAAGACCATCTGCTCTTTTTTTAGTCTATCTAATCAATAAGTTAGCAGCCAATGACTTTACTTTTATATGGAGGGAATGTGATGTTTTGCGATATTCACAGAAATTGAGATCTTTCAAACATATACAAGTAACCAAGTGGCTTAAAAAAGGAAAGAAAGTGGAAACATGTATTAAGTAGTTTTATGGATGAATTACTTCAGATAAAGTCATATATGCCTGTCTTGGCATTTCTGACATTTAAAAGATGCAGTAAAACCTTTCAAATCCTGCCCTATCTGGCCCCCACAGTAATCCGGCCTGGTCCTGAGTAAAAAAATTTTTTTTAATAACTAAATTCGTTTCCCTATTTTGAGTCAACTCGGCCGGCGCATTTATTTTTACCACCTAATGTAACTTCTGTTTGCCAACCTATGGACCAGGGAGTCCTAGAAACACTCAAACATAAATATGCGCACAGTGTTAATTGCCGGTATTGATGGAGGGGACGGCATTAACATTTTTAATACATATTTAATAAAAGTATTGTTTTTAATAAACATTTGAGTGCAAAATTATGAAAATGGGGTTAAATTAATTAAACCTGGCTTTATGTCTTCACAAAAATTGAGCTATTGAGTTATTTTAAGAACACACTCGGTAGTCTGGCTTTTCTGAAATCCAGTCTATTGGGCGCCACATTAGGCCGGATTTGAGAGGTTTTACTGTAAATGATCCTTCAACAGGCCCATGGGATCACAGGAGGTAACATTCCTAGTATTTTGAGACCAATGGAACTAATTTACTGTCGAGTAGTCATTGCTGACATGTAGTACCTAAAATCAGAACATTATATCTACAAAAAGGTGATATGTTTTATTATGCTTAAATTATTTTTACGTTATTGCTGCATGAACCTTTTGGTTTGTTTGGTTTTTTTGTTTTGTTTTTTACATAAAGGAAGGTCTTAGGTTGGTCCATTTTTAAACCATTTTGTTGCTGTGATTCCACTAAACTTCCACCCTACCATAAAAACACGTTTGTTGATCCTGAAACATGTATATTGGAACCCCTAAGTTATTTAAAAAAATAATTGCTTATATTCTTTTCTTCTTTTTTTTAACCTTAGGTTCTTATAGTGAGTTAGATCCACCTGACCACTTATTTCGGATTCGAATCACTTGCATTTTATTAGAAGCTTGTGGTCAGTATTTCAATAGTGGCTCAAGTAAGAAGAAGCTGGATTGCTTTCTTACATATTTGCAGGTAAATTAATTTTTGAAATAAAAAAATACAACTTAAACTTGAATTTGTTACTCAGGTTAAAATAAGATTTGAAGCTTTCCTGGCGTCGACAATTGAAAAAAATTCTTCTCGGGAGATCAACCTCTTCACTTGATTGATCTCCCAAAAAGGATTTTTCAAATGATCATAGGTTATTAGAGAAAATCTTGAAAGTTTTTCAGGGTTTTTTTTTTTTTTAATATAAATACTGCTGTAAACATGACTTTTCCCAATGTGACATTGTTTTCAGAATGCCTTGTGCTAATTAAATAATTCAATTGTATTTTCTAAAAAAAAAAAAAAAAAAAATCCCAACCCTAAATTTAAAATATTTGCAAGATGCTTTTTAAAAGGTTTCACAAAAAAATTTCAAATAACACTTACTCATTTGAATAATTTTTTAGAAAAGAAAGTTGACTTATTTAATTGATTCCTGTTGATAAACCTGCATTTTGAAAAATACATTAGGGAATAGAATCAGTTTGAATAAATCATTTTAATGTCATTACTTTGGTTTATCTTTGGGTTTATTTTTATCTACTGGAATGCGAATAACCTATAATATAAATTTCATTTGAATAGCTTGATTCTTTATTGGTAAATTGTAATTTTCACAAAGAGTAGTGTATCTTTAATTCTCTTCTTTCTTATAAAGCCAAAGAAAAACTAATTCAAAGCAAGATCTCTGTTGTTTCCTAGAAATCCTTGCTGTTGAATATAATTGAATCGCAAATATGAAAAAGGTACTAAGTCATAGAAATACCAAACTGAGAAAACACAAAAAAACCTTCCACATTCAAAACTAGAGCCAGCAATTAAAAATCCATTGGTGTGGTGTGAAACGACTGTGAAGCCGACCCATGCCTGTCATCTGTTTATTTTTAGGTCAGTATGCAAATGTACAAAGACATAATTAAAACTTTCGACTTAGTACCTTTTTTCAGATTAAGGGTGACTTAGGTACCTTTTTTCCATGTTTTGCAATTATATTGTCGCATTTTGCAGTTAAAATAAAATGTTTTATTTCAATTTTTGTTAGTACAAACTTAATCATATAAGTTATATATATATATATATATATATGTTATATATAGTATCATATGGCAATGTAACACTAATGCAAAAATAATGAAAAAATGTAAAGCAGTATTCAATTTTTTGACCTCCTGCGACTTCTGGAAAAGCCTGATTTAGTTCCCATTTAAATGATGCATGGGGTAAACACAATTGAACCCATTTTCAGTCCTAACTCAAAATGTACAAAAAGTTGACTTAGTACCTTTTTCACATTTGCGATTCAATTATTATGTATTAAAGGGTTTATTAGAATGATGATAAAAAATAAGAGCACTTAAAAGTTTTAAAGTAAAATGCGGGAAGGGGTTAAATTCGTCAGTATAAACCTTTTTAAATACCATTCCTCACTCATCTTAATATATAAAAATGAATGTTTGTTTATTTGTTTGTCCCTTATGCATTCCTATACCATTCATCAGATTGCGATGAAACTTTGGTGAGTAGTTGTGCGAAGGTTTCTGAATTAGTAGAACCATTTTACAATATCTGGTGCGCGAGTCGTTTCAACAAATGAGTGCATTTCCGGTTTCAATGTTTGCAGTTTCTGGTGTGACTCGCATTTGCAATGACCATCAACAAAGCACCAGGGACAATGTTACAAGTGTGTGGACTAAATTTGGAAAATCCATGCTTCACACATGGACAGCTGTATTTGGCCTGCTCACGCATCGGGAAAGTTTCTGATTTATTCGTGTTTGCACCAGACGGAAAAACAAAAAATATTGTGTATCCAAAAGCACTTCAATAAACAGAATTAAAACACAAACACTTTCTTTGAGTGGCATTGCAACGCATGACGGGTACAGCTAGTTTTATTATATTTTTTTCTTCATAAATACAAGTTTATTTTGCAACTCTACGTACATAAGTTTTCAAAACAATTAATAATACTTTTTAATTTCAATATTTCATTCTCGTAGAGATATTATATGTTCAAGCGTGCCAATGAAATTTGGAATGAAGAGAATCCCTTCCCAGTGACCATGGAATTTATGTTAAAAGATACAATACAAACACTGAGGCCGAAACTGAAATTGTATGAAACTTTAGAGGAGACTAACAAAGCAGTGGAAGACCTCGAAAAAGAGATCCTGAGTAAACTGAGTAAGTTTGTCAAAGTATTATTTAAAAAAAAAAAAGTATCATTATTAAAAAAATAAAGCAAGACACAATACTGCAAAAGGAATTAGAATTTTGATTAATGTAATTAAGTTGGTTGATCATGATTGTATCCATATTTGCAGTTTGTCTATAGTAATTAAAAATGCTTGTAAAATTGTGCAGGAAGTGCTTTTTTATACAAGATAGCATAGTCCAAGTTAGCATTATCATTGATCTCACATTTAATGCCAAGATAATTCTCCTGCTGTAATGTGTTGTCGTTGCATATAAAGGTAAAAGACAGAAAAGACAAATAAAATAATCAGCACTGATGATTTTATATCATTACGGAAGTAGCCCTATCAGGATATTATAGGTTTGGACTAAAATATGTAACAGCCCTTAAATACACATCAGAAAAATAAAAGAGTATTAAAAAAAAAATTGAATTTTGATGCATACGAGAGACTGGCGTATTTCCCACATTGTTGAAAGGAAGATAGACAAGGCCTTTC
>JAFIDM010008419.1:36641704-36654999 GCA_023159025.1 Thereuonema tuberculata | reverse complement strand
TTTTTTTTTATTTTCCTCGCAATTCACATTTTTTTTTAATCAAAATAATATCCATTTAAAGATTGTTTCATCAACTATCCGATGATACCACTTAAGTTTGTATTGCGTGTCAGCAGAGTGCTTTTTGAAGGAATCTCATAACCTACCAGAAAACATCGTTTTTGTACAGCCTGGGAAATGGTGATTAAAACAAAATTCAATACAAACATTTATAGAACAGTCTTTATTAGTCCAAATATTATTATATATTATTATAAAACCAAGACAATAACAACAATAAAACAACACCCCAAATTGATAAAATCGATGAAAAATCGAATGAGTGCCATAATTAAGGCTAGAGGAAGGAATACCTGTTATTAATAAACATAAATTATTTTATGAATGCTTGTATTACATTTTGTTTTAATCACCATTTCCCAGGCTGTACGAAAACGAAGTTTTCTGGTAGGCTAGGAGATTCCTCCAAAAAGCTCTCTGCTGACACGCAATTCACACTTAAGTGGTATCATTGGATAGGTGATGAAATGATCTCTAAATTGACATTATTTTGATTCAAAAAAATTGCGAATCGCAAGGAAAACAAAACAAAAGTAAAAAAATGCAACTGTGTGATTTTTCTGCTCTCAAGTGTATCTTTTTTAATCCTTGTTGTTGTTGTTTTGTTTTTTGTTTTTGTTTTTTTTATTCGTTATAATTTCTGTCATGTCATGGATTGTGCATGAATTTTGAATAATAAATTGTATTTGCAACAGATTTTCAATTTGGAGATGATCAGGAAAACGATGATGAACAAAGCATAGAAGAATGTAACACAGAAGCAGAAGGGGATATGGATGATGACATAGAGATGACTGGAGAAAGCCAGAGTCAGCCGATGGAGTTGGAGGTTAGTTTTTTTTTTAGTATAATTTTATGCACAGACAACTTGTTTTTCTCACGATAAATTTAACCTCAGAGAATAAAACTTCATCAGTTTTCCATACATTGTGGGACTTGTACTGCAAATGGCACAACATTTGCAGGCTGGAGAAGTTGAGTTTTACCTCTGCAGGAATTTTTCCTTAGTTCTTTCTCCTCCATACATGTTCTGGGATCAACCCTGTGTGAAATGGAGATCGCTGACCACTGAACCAATGTAGTCTCACTGGTCCCGGGAGCCATATCTCTCAAGGGTCACATAAGCCTGTTGTGGGATCCTGTAATTTTAACTTACATTACAACTCTCAAATTGCATAATGTAAACATTTCAGTATGTATTCATTACACTTCCTAAATTGGTTGTCATTATATTTCTCTTCTTTGAAATAATTTTTTGTAATAGTTAAATCGACAATGTTAACTTTTTGTTTTTTATTGCTGAATTTTGCCTTTTCAATGACAGTAAGCAAGTCTACAGTTTGCTTCATAAAAGAAGCTACATTTAATGCTAATTATCACTAGTTCTCTTCAGGTGCGAGGTTCGCCTTGCAGCTACTTGCTTGTTCCGATAGATCAACCTTGTTTGCTTATTATTGTTATGACTGGTGACGTTTGTTTCAGACAAAATCGATCGCTACGTAATGACCATATATGGCAAACCCTTTTTTTTTTTTTTTTTTTAAATACTATAGTAGTCGTATTATCACTTGAAATATGAAAGTATCACTTAGAGAAAAAAAAAATTGTGCAAAGGAAAAAAAGAAAGTATTTTGCCAAAAATAATGTCTTGGCGTATTAAAAAAAAAAAAAAAAAAATCAGAGTTGGCTTACTATAATTATAAACTTTTTAATAGGAAAAACACTCCTTTATCTACTTCAATATTTTTGTCCCTTTGAGCAAGAGGACTTCATCAGGATACGTTTTGAGGAAAAGAACTCTTGTCTTTCTCCTCTACAACTCGTTATGAAAATACCAAATTTTCTTACAATGAAACATAATGATAGTTAAACGTATATTTCAGTGTAAGAAAATAGATAGTTATTTTCAAATTTGTATTCATAATGATTTGTAAAGGAGAAAGACAGTTCTTTTCCTCAAAATGTGTTTTGATGAAATCCTCTTGTTAAAAATGACAAAATATTGAAGTAGATAAAGGAGTGTTTTTTTTTTTATATTAAGAAATTTATAATTATAATAATAATATATGTGTTAAGATAGTGTAAAGAGTTGACTTATATGCGCTTGCATATACTGCAATTGGTCTATTTTTGCTGTTTTCTTGTAATTCACCTCCCACCTTCTCTTTTTTTTTTTTCTCTTCATTAATTTTGAGTCTCGTATAATGGAGATAAGGTATATGCACTTTCTTTCTTTCTTATTTTAATATTTCTTACCAAAAAAAAGAGAAAAGAAATTGCTCTTAATAGAACTAAATAAATTAATTAGGTAATTTTGGTTATCAAACAAGTGTCCCTTTCATAGTAGAATGCATGGGTTATTAGCAGGTGTAGTTGTATGGAATTGACATTGATTTGCGGAAGAGAAAAGAAAAAGAATACATTTAATGTAAACTATACAATTATAAATTTGCATCCAAACAAGCAAAACCTCAAGGATTCTGGATTTCAAGCAAGTTATTTTACATTATATTATATAAAAGCGTTATTCTGTCTGTCATTGTCATAAGACTTTACGTTTTTCCAATTTTGTGACCAAACTATAACAGATAGATTGGTCACGTAAATGGATAAAATGTAGATCTTTTTAAGACAAACAAAATGCTACAAAAATCTATTGAAAAAAGTTTTTAGTTTCCAAGATGGTGCCTTTTAAAGGGTCAAATTTTGACTTTTTCTCAATTTAAACGAAAAGTATAAAAGTTGGAAAAAAAACATAATATTGAGAAAATGTTGGTATTTGAAAGTTCTATTGAACGGTATATCAGTCATTAACAAACGTTTCTGCGTTTATAAGATACATGCAAAAATGAAGTGTTTTTGCGGCAAGTGTGAGTGCCAACACACAATACAACTGAGTTAAGCGGAGAAGCTCACAACGAGCTGGGAAGTCGTGTATTCTTCGATCTGCATATTAATTTGCTAAATAAATAAAGGTTTTTTTTTTTTAATGCTGTACATGCAAGGGTTCCGGAGCGAAGCGACGGTACCCGTCTAGTTCAGTAATATTTGTGTGTGTGATTAATGTACATACATTGCCAAAAAAACTCCCAGGCTATACCATAATTATTGTTTGTTTTGTTTTTGTCTTAAGAAAAATTACTAACAATTTTTCACCGAGGCTAATTTTCTTCTCTGCTGTTCAACTTATATCTCTAGATCATTTAAATTGGAACAATAAAAATAAATAACAAATCTGCAAATGTATGATTTTTATTGACATTGCCTTTTTTTACTGTAGTCTGACACAGATTTGCTGCTTAATATTCTTTTATTGCTTAGCTAGGATTGGCATATGTATGAAATAGTTTTGTAGTATGTCAATTAAACGATGTTTCTTTTCCTTAACCTCCTCCTTAGGGGCGAAAGGAGGTGAAGGACAAATTAGTAAACTAAGCACTGTATTAAATGAACACTTATAGAATTTTATATTAAAATCTTTGTAGTGACATACATGCACAATTTTTCAATGATATTTAATTATGTTTTGCTTACTAAAAGAATGCCAACTTTGGCTTTATTTTTAGGACTGTGAAAATGAATTAGAAGATGGCCTAGAATCTTCCGTCGAAACTGACATTGATAATGTTAGAGTTTTAAGTGGAGGTCCAAAACATATTCAGTGCCAGGAGGACGAAGATTTTATGACAGCGTTTGATAAAATGCTCTCTGAAAACATACAGGTAAATTTTCCTTCCTTTTTTTTTTCCGTTAATTCATTGGCAAAGATATATCTTGATTGGATAGATAGCAGGAATTGAACTTTATTGAACTTTGCCTCTCATTTTCACAGTTTCATTCATCTTATATTGAATCCAATACAGTTTTGTTTTTTAATTAACAACTACTCAGGAGCAAGTGTGACAGAGTTTTCATTTATAATTTGATTTAATGTTGCAATTGACAACTGCAAAGTTTGTCAATTCTGTTGCAATTCTTTCACTCTCAGTTTCAAACAAAGTTGGTTATTTTTGTCTTAAAAAGCATTAAAAAAATAGTTCTTTATTATGAAACTCCTGTAAATACTCTTGTTCTACTTTATTCACAGCATCGAAGTCAGGAAACAGTTAAACCACCTCAAGTTGACATATCGGTTCCAATGCATGTGAAAAGCAATGTGAAGAAGAATTTGGGTACGTCTCTTATTAATATGCTTTCTTTATTTAAATAAATTGAGTTAAATTTAATTTCACCAATCAGTGCTTTCTATGGTAATTTGTCTGAATTCTGATTGGCCAATAGGAAATATTTATATAAGAATGAGGGATGGATGCATTGTTGATTTTTTTTTGTAAGATTAATACTAAAAAAGTGGGTACTATATTTTAGCATGATCGGTTGAGGATTTGTTATAAAAGTATGATTCCGAATTGAGAATAGACTATCTTACTTAGAAGCCAAGCACATCTGGAATACATTGTGAATGTTTCAAAGCCTGAGAAGTTAATTAACTCTTGTGTTGTAGCAAAATGGATAAAGTACACACGGAAAAAATTTTTATGCATGATAACTGACTTTCACAAGTTCATCAGAGAATTAAGGCTAAGAGTAGCCTTGCGAAATAACTCAAAATTCCAAATAATTCAGCCATAACACATTTTCTATACCACAACAAATTTACAATATCTAAGTGTTTTCAGATCATCTTAGTACAAGACCCTTCATCTGATCTACTATAGCTTGCAATTAAATGTGTGTTCATCATCATTTCTCATAACAGATTTTTGTTGCCATTATCTGGAAAGCCTTTAGTGTTATTGATCTGCCCACTTTGGCATCTTGTTCCAAGAAATATTACCAAAACCTTCATCTTCTCAACTGATTTCAGCTACTGATATGTTCATGATGTTGATTAGGAAAAGCTTATTGCTTCAAGAAAGAAAATAGACTAAAATTAACAGTTGCACACTGTGTACTGACGTCTGTAGCCATCTGGGGCAGTTATATGGTCAGTTATGTCTCTTACTTTCTTTACTGATGGTAAATAAACTGCACTTCTTTGATTCTTAAAAGAAATGCTTTTGTTATGTTGCTGATTCAAGGTTTTGCAGTTGTATCCTTTATATTAAATTTGTGGATGATGGTGGGGATCCTACTTTCATGGCCCCTAAACTCAAAGGGCTACTGAATACTGATAATTTCAACTGATGAGTATTGATTAGTATAAAATAGTTATCTCACATAACAGTAATAACAGTTGATGGTACGGAACTGTACTCTTTTCATTACTTCATGAAAAGCCATTGTACTTCTGTATTGTTTGATAAAGAAAGAAGGGATATCTACATCACAGTACAACTGAAAATAAAATAAATTAGCCCGAGATCAAAATTAAAAGTGAATTAAGTGAATATTCAATAAACAGCCCAAGTAGAGAGGATGGCCCAATTTTACGACAGGGTTGAAAAAAGAAGAAAACCATGGGTTATGAATTAGTACTTCCATGTATTCTAAGTGACATCTATGGCAAAGCATTATAAATAATTTCTATTTTCTGCAATGTAGAAAAGATCAAGATTGCCAATTTTATTTTTTTTTTATTCTTTGCATCTTTAATATATCTAGATAAAAATACTGTTCTTATTATTTTGATTATTATTACTCACATTTTTTATAATATCATTCATATCCAAAAAGGCTTAGGACATGGAAATGCGCGGGCAAAGAAAACTGACCGGAACCCACCGATTGTCGCTCGTTGACAATTCTCTTCACCATCAAATGGGGCAAATTTGTAGCAATAGCCAGTCTTCTAGTAATTCAGAAATACATATTCCATCACCCTGACTCTTAAACTAGTGGAAAACATTCCAAATTATACCTCCTGCTTAGTTGTGCAGGTCTTACAGTAACCTGTTCTTATGACGCCGCCATATTGTTTTCTGCTAAGAATTGAGACATCGGGTTTTGACAAACACTGTTTTCATTGAAATACTGCAAAATGTTGTTATTTATCTTGTGATACTTTTGCACCATTAAGCCAAACTATTTTAGAGCTTATATCATATTTTATCTGAAATATTTCTTGTAGCTTGCTTGTATGTTTAAAAGTGAGAGTTTACAAGCTTCAGTTGTAAATAAAGAATACACGAAGAAACAATTAATATTTATTATTTGATCTATTATTTGATAACTGACTTAATAACATGGTAAATTTTAGTAAATCATCACAAATTGAATACAACAAATTTTGAAAGAGTATTAACTTTAAGTGATTATTCAACTATTATTTTTTTAAATAATAGGTATATCCAAGCTGTTTTTTTTTTTTTTTAAACAGGATACTAATTTGAATTTGTGTTTATGTGCTTATATTGCAGCTTATAATTTTTTTATCTCTTTTACATTATAGTTACAATTCCTTCACCAACCTCGACACCGACTCCTGAATCTCTTAAAGTTGAAGAGAAAAATACAATAAATTTTATTCTTATGACAAGAAAAGGGAATAAACAACAATACAAAAGTTTAGAAGTCCCAGTTACTTCTGAATTAGCCCAGAATCTTCGTGACAAAGAGGAGGTAATTTTATCAGTTTAGTTTCACACCGAGTATTGGTTAACATGATAGTTATTTAATTAAATGTAAATAATGGCTCTTTTGTAAAATACGCAATTATTTTGAATTCGAATTGTTCAGTTAGAAGGTTTAAACTCTACTCCATTACATTATATTGTGTCTCAAAATTTATATTGTCAACTGAATATTTATAACTGACCTTTATAAACTTTGATGTCCCATTGGCATGTACTCCCTCTGTCCCAAAATAATAGTAGCAAAAGAAAATAAATATAGAACGCACCATTTTTTATCAAAAAACTAGATTAAATTAAATAATAAATTAAAAATATTACTCCAAATTTTTATTTTGAGTGTTCAGATAGTTTCTGGATTTTTTCAATAATTTCATTACTACATTTTAAACTTATGGGTAGGATCCCTTGGTTGCGAAGCTTTGCTTTTCCAATCGCAACTCGATCTTTGCCTGAAAACTCTCTTTTTTTTTCATCTTACTTTTACAATGGGTTGATATTCAACTGGGGAAAAAAAAAACCCTTTAATTTCGATCAGCGGATGAAATTAGAAAACTAGTTATACATTATAATAATTAGGTTAACCTAAAGAAAGAAATGCCATGAAACATTGATTTTGATTGAAGGCTTTGCAATTTTGCACTACAACATAACTTACAGCTGCATTCGCCAATAATTCCCGTTTAAATATTCACTTACTACTATTATTGTGGGACAGAGGGATTATCATATAATGTTATTTAAACCATAATTTTCTATCTTGATAAAGACAAATTAAAAATTGTTATTTTAAATTATATTGATTTAAAAAAATAAATAAATAAAGACATTCACTTTATTGATGAAAATGCAAAAGAAATTATACTATACAAATTGTAATATGTATCATAAAACAAACTTTGATATTGAATTATTATTTTGATATGTACATATAAACATTATGAAAAGGAGATTCTCAACATGGCCATCTTTTACTAGAACCAGTGACTTAGTCATCTACTTTTTTAAGTTAAAAACTAAAAAGATACAAAAAAAAAGTATTACATTAAAATCTCACAGTATTAAACAGCTTCTTCTTTACAATTAATTTCATAAATAAAATTTAATTTTATAGATTTTATATTTATATAATATTAATTTTATTATTAATTTTTCTTGTAGGTAAAAGGATAAATATCTTAAATTTGATGATTTTGAAAGAAGTTATTCCAAAAGTTCATGCATAAACTATTTTAAAACATTATCTATTCTTTACGTATTTTTTTTTAGGCTGAAAGAGCAGAAAAAGAAAGAGTGAAGAGATTAACACTAGACATCAGTGAACGACAGGAGGAGGAGGATTACCAAGGTAAATGATTACTATACTTTCTCCTGCTGTCAAATATAATATCTCAAGCAGGGCGAATGATAAGATATACCATTTTAATTAAAGTGTACTACTGGGCATTTACTAGTGCTTAATAATTCTGATTTTTTTTTTTTCATCTTTTTTTTTTTTCACATTATTTTGTAAAAAAAAAAAGCAACAATTTTTTTATGGAAACAAATCATGCTTATGTTTTACATGTCAACAATTACATGTTATTTAATGAAATATTTGATAAAATATGTATATGTTATACATATTGAAGGAGATAGACTGATTTTTTTTTTCAATGAATGGCACCATGTTTAATAAAAACCATGTTACTTTATTGTAACTTGAAATAATTTATATACTTATATTGTACATAATATAGAATTCATACATATATATATTATGACAAGGTCTTCCAAAATAACTTCTTATAATATTCTTCCTGAATTGCACTGTATCACTCTAACAAAAAGGTAATAATCGAAAAATTAAAGTGTTAATAGTCTTTATATATAATAATAGTTATGTTTTTTCGTTAAGAATTTGTGATTGTTAAGAATGTGTGATTATTATATTGTAGAATATGATCCCTTCTAAATATTGTATTAACGTTCTTTAATTGTTGGTATCATATTTTAAGGTCATTGTCATAAAAAGAATCTCGCTTATTTATTATTATAATGTAAAAGGCTTGAAAAAGAGGAGACGGTGAATTATCTCCTTGAAAATTCGTTTTTTTCTGGTAATAAATGTAGTTTTTGTGACATTTATTTCTGGTAAAGTGGATGATGTTTAATAATACTTGCTTACTTTATTTATAATGCACTAATAATTGAAGCACTTTAATCCTTCCTGGCCAATAAATATTCCATAATAACATAACAGAAAACTACAGCATTTATTCACTTGCTTACATTATGTGGCACTGTTTTTTATGCTTAAAACTTTTGTGATAAGAAATCAACTTTTCTAAAAAGATTTTTTTTATGATAGAGAAAAATGAATTACATTTTTTAATTCAGTGCTCGGAAAATCTACAAAAGTGAGTAATAATAATGAAACCAGTGTTTACACTGTATACCTGTGGTAATTGATTACATAACGCCATCACAAAGGAAGTAAACCTAGAATAAAGAACTTTTTAAAATTGCTTTTAGTAATTTATTCATTTTTTTTGTGTGTGTGTGTGTGTCTACTTTAAAGTTTATTTGTAACATCTTTTTTAATTCATTTACCATTGATAATAGAATGTAAAAATTTGAATTTTTGTAAAATTTTGCTTTTAGAAATGCTAGCAGCCCAACAGAGGCCTGCAGTTATGAATCTTAATCGGGAAAGAAGACAAAAATATCAACATCCTAAAGGGGCACCTGATGCTGATCTTATCTTTGGAAACAAGTATGTATAGACACAAGAAATGAGGTTTTTCTTGTTTCTTTGGTTAATCAAATACATGATAATTATTTTTAATTTTTTGGGGGAGAATTTTCTTCAGTTAAAAGTGATTCTTCTCAGAAGTGGATTTATAGCATTATAGGTTACATTCAAATACATTACAGATATTCTCCAAAGTGAAAATATCTGAGGGTCTAAGGACCCCTTTTATGAAGCAACAAGATGTTAAAATAAATAAATACCAAATATTTCCAAATATGAAAACGTTCATATCAGAAACACAGAAAGAGCATTGTTGGAGTTAGATTAAAATACATAGCAGTTTCTATGATAATTTTTGTACATCAATCTATGGTAATACAAAACAAGGAAGCTTTAAACTAGCATTGCTGATGCCATTTTCTCCTGCACTTACCTGATCAAAATGGTCAGTTTAAATGCATTGCCACAACTTAAGTGAAGGCTTTCATTCATTGCCATTGAGGTTCTTTTGTCTAAAAACTTTGACGTCATTGAAGCTTTCACAAAAGAATGCCATTAGCTTTCCAGAAAATGGAACACAGTACTTTTTCATTCAAAATTCTCATAGAAATAGAAGATTTTTTTTTTTTTAAATAAACCGTATGTGCATATTGGTAACTTTAAGAAATCCTTTAGTTTCTAAACTTTAAATTGCATGTGTAGGCTTTGTATCTGAACATTTCAAATCTTGTTGATGATTGGTTAAGAGAGATCACGTCTCCACCAATCACTGGAAGACTCATCTCTCTCTGGAGATGAAAACTATTTAAGAAAATAGTATAAAAGAAAGCTATGTTTGTTTCTTTGATAGAATATAGGAGAGAAACTTTCTCCATATCATTTCAACAAATAAAATCCATAAGTTTCCAAACATATCAGATTTGTGTTCTGGGTTTTCCTATTGTTAGTATCATCAGTGATGTCCATCAGCTTCCTAGAATATTTGTCCATCAAATTCTTTCCATTACATTTGCTAAACATTCTGATTGACTTTGTGCATACATTTTTACATTCACTCATATTTGCATTACTGTGCTCTTTAAATACTTCTCAGTGATTTAACTGTTCAGATATCAGTAAAAGGCCAGCTATGACAAAGGCCAAAACCAAAAAGTTTTGGTAAGTAAAAGTGATGAAGACTTTATATCATTTAATAGATTTAAAAAAAAAAAAAAAAAAATCCAAAAACTTGCTTTCATTATTAATAGTTTTGAGTATAGATCAAAAATTTAATTTTCGTTTTCAATTAATTTTATTTCATTTTATTTTATTCTATTTTTTAATATCAGTTAACTATTTAGAATCCTTTTTATGCTTTATGCATTTATTTCTTTTATTGACGTCTTCTATTTGCTGTGAAGAGCATAAAATTTTGTTTTATCTATACCGAATAGACAAAACATTAGAGATAATGGGTGACAGGAAGTTGATACTGGCACCCCAGCGCATAATGGAACATTACCAAATAAACCAAATGTACCTGATAAAAATAGGAGGATATCAGGATGTGCCAGTAGTGTATAGCAATCGAAGAACATGGGTAGATATTGTGACCCCAGTGACTTTGATCGCGGATGCATTGTCAATGTGAATCAGATGGGTCATTTTATCGCCCAAGAGAGAACTACCTGGGGGTTTTTGAAGGCAACCGTACAAAGATTCTGCTGCGTAAATACTGCAATGGATGTATCACTACCAAATGAGCAAGCAGTGGCCACGCACATGCCATTGATGACCAGGGTTGGTGTAAACTGCCTGGTCTCGTACACATTAACACAAGGTCAATGGCAGTGCCGATCATATCCAGTTTCAATGTGAGAGCACTAAGAAGTGTCAGCGAGCATCCAGTACAGTGCATGTTGCATAAATTAGCAGTGGGAGCCAACACCTTAATGTTGTGCCTCTGTTAATTGCTCATCATTAGACATTGCACCTTGCCTCGTGTCAAAACTGGACCTCTGCAGAGAGGTGCTGAGTTGTGTGGTGAGGTGAATCTCATTCTCAGCCAGTCTGATGGGAGGGTGCAGATGTGATGTCAACAGCATGAGGCCAAGGCTCTATCCTGTCAGGTTGGCTCTCTTCAAGGAGGTGGTGGCTTTTTGATGGCTGGGGAGTCTTTTCATGGACACATTAGGTCCCTTAGTGTGTTTGGAGAGATTCTTAAATATTGCGAGCTGATACCAGAATGTGCTGGTTGATCACCTATGTCCTTTCATGACCTTCACGCATTCTGCAGCTGATGGTGTGTTTCAGTAAGACAGTGTGCCACCCCGGTGAGCCGTTACCACCCAAGCATGGCTCAAGGATCAAGGCCAAACATTGGCCCGTAAAGTCACCAGATCCATGAATCCAGCACCGGCATCTAAGGGGGAATTCTGGACAATGGTAGAACAGGCATGGCTTCCAATATCTCGGGCAACCCTCCAGCATCTGGTGGAGTTGATTCCTTGACTGTACAGTTATTCTCATTAGAGGAGGTCTGACAAGCTATTAGTTAGGTGTCTCTAATATTATGTCTGTTCATTGTATTTCAAATATGTACGTTTTATTTCCATTTCATGTCTGTAGCAATTTCATCTTCATAAAATTTCTAATTATGTTGTAAGTTTAAATTTAGAATGAACCAGAAGTGTTAATTAACAGGTGTTAATTTTTCATTCTTAAAATCCATCTTAGCAATTATTGTCTTAACCATCATTGTTTATCCATTGACTTCTTCTTGTTTATCAACCTTTCTTTTTACTAATTTTGTCACATCTTAAGGCAAAAATTATTCAATAATCTTTTATTTTCTCAAAGCCTCATAACTAATCTATCCCATCAAATTTTACCCAACTCCTTATTTGGGCATCTCAAAATTGTGTATATCCAACTTTGTGTACCTCATTAAGAGCTTGGTCCAAATGTGATCAATCAGATATTAGTTATCGTTTTCTCAACATTTTCTGCGAAATAGGCCAAATTTTATTAGGCTAATAAGTATTAAATATCAGTTGAGTTTCTCGATATAGTATCAGGTTGCATCTTGAACTCTTCCTCACATTAGCAGAAATTTACTTTTTTCTCTTCCATTGAATTCATATTGCTAAGTTATTAAGCTTTTTCACAATACTTAGCCTGTGATAAAACTTAGCATGTTTTTTTTGTTGTTGTTTTTTTTCTCTTCTAGTAGGGAATTTTAATAGAAGTTAGAAAAGAAGAGTTATAAATACAAAACTATTGAGAGCTATCATTCTTTTGGTGTCTTGTCTAAAATTTCAGACTAATGACATGTCAGTATATTCTGTGGCATTGTATGTTGTAAGATTTCAGTATGTATCAGGACTGTGGCTAGCCTAGTACCTGTTTCTGCCAAAAAAGAAGGGGGCAAGAAAACATATCTTTCTCCTGTTATTTGGCTTTTATTTGTACTGTTGCCTGCCGACTGTCCTAGACGTTTTTGTCTCTCTTTTCTGAAGTGATGTTTTTCCAACATAGAAAAAATTCTAGTTAATAAGGAAGAACGGGATCACCAAAGTGCACAGTTATTCATTTTATGAGCAATGTTTTCATTGGAATTCAGTGGCATCTGATTTGAAAAAGATAGATTGTATTATTGAAACTCATCTGCCTAAATCGGTCAACAATCAGAGGGTAGACCTCCTTATCAGTTATTGTAACATCCTTGTTGTTAGATGTCTTCTATATAATATTAATTCCTTGAATTGGAAGTGCTGTCCACAAGAATGTTGAAAGATAATATCTGTATAAGCTTTCATATCAATAGTGAAACATATCTTTGATAAAACTTCGTTAACATCTTGGCATAAACCATTAATCCTTGAAACTAAGCACATCTTTGGAATGCCTTTTACTTACAGACATCAATTTTAATTTACTTGGATTTGTTC
>JAFIDM010008419.1:36583263-36641604 GCA_023159025.1 Thereuonema tuberculata | reverse complement strand
ATGCCTTTTACTTACAGACATCAATTTTAATTTACTTGGATTTGTTCTGGCTCTTTCCTCTAGTATTTTTTTGGTACATGTCACTCTCCTCAGGCAGTCTCAGATAGGCTGAATCATTTGTAGCTTATTTGTAATTAAATACATTATAAACTATTGGATTGGCCAAAAAGTTCTTTTAGTTTTTTACCTAAGTTGGCTCTAGTAGCTCTTAGGTGTCTTTAACGTCATTTGACACCATTTTGTTAGATTGTATTGTGACAGCTACTGTCATATTGGCATGCAGTTAAAACAAAAACTGAACAAAATTGGTGAATTTTATGTCGCCAATGAAGATGGAAGACAATGAGCACGCAAGACCGCAATATTCTTGATGATCAGGCAAAAACTGTTACAGCTTGGCTGGGAAGTTCTGATTCATCCACCATATTCATCAGACATTGCACTTTCGGATTTCCATTGATTTCAGTCTTTACAAAATTCTCTTAATGGACAAAAAATTCAATTTCCTGGAAGACACCAAAGGTACCTGGAACATTTTTCTGCTCAAAAAGATAAAAAGTTTTGGGAAGATGGAATTATAAATTGCCTGAAAGATGGCAGAAGGTAGTGGAACAAACCGTTAAAGACGTTGTTCACTAAAATTATTGGTGACAATGAAAAATTTGTCGTTTATTTTTACTTAAAAATTGAACGAACTTTTTGGCCAGTCCAATAAATATAGAAATCTATTGAAATCTGCAAGGGGAAAAAAAAAGCATTTCAAATAAATCCAGTCAGATTGAGTTAAGCCCCTAAATTTCAATGTATCGTCTTTCGGTAATATTTGGTTGTCAAGTGAGTTTTATTACCAGATAGGTGGTGAATAGCAACTACTTATAGATTTGTTAATCATTTTTTAGCATTCTAACAGGCCATTTAAGTTGTGCGGAACTAGAAAAAAAAATAATAAAAATAAAAGAAGATTTAGTCAGTAACACAATTGACTATATACATGTCCTTTTTTGCTCCTGCCATTATGTACAGGATCTGAAAGTTTGGTTAGAAATAAAGTTGGCATTTCATTTGATAGGAGGAAGTAGTTAATAAAGTTAGATTTCTAATAATCCAAGCAAAAAATGTTAGATATTATCAGTATTAAAATCAGTGCTTAATCAAATACGAAATGAGTTTTATAGAGAAAATTGTAGATTTCTTTTTCAGTTTTATCTTCAGTTTTCTTTTAGTATTTTTAAATTGAAAGAAATACCCAATAAACACACTAAAAAACATTTTAAGTTATATATTTAAGAAATAATAAAAAAACGTACATTACATAATTAAAAGGGGGGGATCCTTGGAACAGTTTCAGAGGCGTCAAGTCCTCCATCGTCAGCAAGATTACAAAGAATGGGTAGGTAATTTTAAAAGGAATCATTTTTTTTTTTTGCTTAAGATTGGTACTTTACCAGCTCTATTAAAGAAAGTTGTATTTTTTTTTTAAAGTCACATTAGTCATATTTAATATATGTATGAACATATGATTGCAGGAAACCTAACTTGATAATATATAAACAGTTAAGTTTTTTTTTTTTTTTTTTTTTCTGTTAAAAAAATTGGCTTTTTATTTAAAGACATATTACTATCAATTAATTAAAAAAAATATCATTAAAAGCATTGCATAATACTCAATTTACTAAATAATTATTTTTTTGATAACTAAATACATATTATGAAACAACACCATTAATCAGAGACATGGTATTTGCAATGCTGATTATGCAACTTGTAGAATAAATATGCCGTTAGATTTTAATAAGGAATAGTGGGAGCTTTCATGTTGTTTCTGCAACATCATGACCGTAAGGTAGGCAGTCTTTCAAATGTTATAACCGGACGTAATCTCATCCGTCTTAACTGTTTCTCTTTATCAGGATAGCTTTGCCGCAGTTATGCAGTAGTTGTCATTTGTAAAATGCGCATTTCTTCAGGAAAACATTTCGAAGTTTGGTGAATTCCTATGCACCAAAGACCAAGTCATGAAATGTCTGTGCTTTTCTGTTCCCTCTTTCTCCCCTCCCCCTTCCTCCCTTCCTATTTTGTCAGCTTAAATATTCACGAAGTCTATTGTAGGAAGCGATGAACTGGCCGACCACATCAGAGACAGTAGACGTCCCCCAAATTGAAGTAAACGATTATCAGCACTTCAGGCAGAAAAGACGGTGTTAGCAGACAAAGGACGACCTGGGCTAGCTGCCCTTTCCCCTTAAGACGACCTTTTCCATCTGGACGCAGTTTATCATTCATCTATTTTTGAGTACTTTCAGTTTGATCACGCAGAGAACTCCTTTATGGGTTACAAAACAAAAATAGGGAGGCTTATGTTTCTGTTTGCGACCCAACTTCTCTGAATATAAGACATTGAGCATTGGCAAACAGAGTTACAACCCCAAGGCCAAGATGTGTCTTCGAGGAATTTCAGTTGTGTCTTCATAATATACTTTCTTCTTTCACCAGTTTTGAAAACATCAAGCAAAATATAAAATGCAGTTATATTGAGCACAGACGTGTAGCTTTGCATGATCGTCTAGACATTACAGTACACAAATTGACATTTCTTTTTAGATGTAACAGTTATCATCATATGTAAACAGCTTGGACTAGACAAGATGTGGAACATTTATTCCTCATAAAATTATCAGATTTAGTGTAAAATAATGTAAGACGGGAAACTGTACATTAGATGAATCCTCCATTTTATTCATTTTCTTTCTCTTTCTTTATTTCTTTTTCCATATAAATTACAATAATGCACATTTTAATGCTTTATTTGTATTTTTACTTTAGCACTGTATTATTTCAGATATCAGAACCAGTAAGCTTAAATTTTATTCCAGGTTTCAGAGAACATTTCTTATTTAATTCATTACTTAGCTAATTTTTGTTTTTCAATATCATAATTAACATTGCCTCATTAAAAAAATATATATATATTTGAGGATGTGTGCCTTAATACTGACCATTTTACTAACCATTGTAAATATAATATTACATTTTTTGCCTTATTATTACAGATCATTTCACCTGTATTTGCAAATTATATTATTTCCAGTTTTTCCCTTTTAAACTACAGTTTGTTAGTCACTGATACAATGAAAATTTGTTGTTGACTAAATTTATTTATCAACTAATCTCGTTTATTGGTCCTTGCAATAAGATATCTGTCTTCAATTTGCATCGCTGTTGGGTTGTATAAGGCAGTGTAACATAGGTTACGTGAATCGGTTACAGTGAATTTCAAATAACTTCATGAAAATTTATTCTAAAACTAAGAGTTCCAGAAAAATAATTTCTCTAGAAGCTATGGTTTCAGTTTTCAAAAATAATTCTTGGGGGAAAAAAGCCATTTCCCAAATCTAAAGATCAGTGATAACTGCACTTGCTATTTATGTAATAATTCAAATTACATATTCTGTTTTGAAGACTAGTATGTGGTGTTTCCTTTAATCATTCTTAATTTCTATTTATAATACTATCCACAGAATGTGCTTAAAATATCTAATGCATCGTCTAATCGTCGGTTGGCGGATTATTTATAGTTCACCATAACCTACTCACGCAACTGTAAGCAGCTCTATTTTAAAATTATAAATACGTTAACGTATTAAAAATCAGCATTTCAAAGTAATTGTTTCCATAATTATACTTTCAAAAGAAACACTTGGAAAACTGATTGCTTAAATAGACTCTTCATCTTTAATTGTATTTTATTTTTTTACTTTTTACTTTTTCAATGCACAACACTTATTAAGAGTCACCAATTCATTTCTTTGAGATTCATAATTTATGTTATGGACGTAATCAGTATATTTTTCCCATAACAAGGGGGATTTAGTGTGGCTGTTTGTTAATTTACATTTAAAAAGCAAAGAATGGCATCTGCTATTTAACGGGAATGGTTTGTCCACATTAACAGCAAACAAGGATAATATTGTTCGAAAATGGCAGTCAAGGGAATATTCACTTTTTTTTTTGAAATGCACAAATCCACAATTAGTAAAGAAGATAGATATATATAATTTTACAATTTTTAAGTTGATACTTGTTTCTAAACATTTTTAAATCAAAATTATTTTAAAAAAAAAAAATTTACAATTATTCAGGTTGACATGAAGTAGCCACAAACAGCAATTAAAACTGTATCAGTAATTAATAATAATCTCGACAATTATTTTTTTTTTTATTTCTTTTCAAAAAGATTGATTTTAAGGCTTGATTTGCTTCTTAATAGATATTTTAGTTTCAATTATTATTTTTATTATTATTTTGTCATTATCAATATATTAATTCTAACATAAAATAAAGTATTCAATCACAGTGGCGTAGCGTGTGGGTTTCAGCCGCCTGGGGCGTCGGCCAAATTCACGACCTGTGGCAACTATGAAAGCCCGTAGTCAAACTCGTTCGAGCATGAAGTCATGTTCGTCAATTTCAGTTAGTACAGACGGTGTTGCCAGTCACTAAAGCGAGCGAGATGACTACACTTACTTAAATAAAGGGGATTTCCCTAGTTCCGTCACAGATTAAATAATAAAAAGTTCCATGTTCATTTTAATCGGTCCGAATTGTAGGTGCAACAAAAATACGAAAAGAAATGGTTCAAATTTTTAGTTCAGCTTAAAAGATGTTATTATTATTTATTGTGAAATTTTGCCGCCCCAAAAAAGTGTCGCCCGGGACGGGCCGTCCCTGCCACGCTATGCCACTGTTCAATCAAAAAACACAAGAAAAATATTCATAATTAATTCACCAATTTCTTCATAAAGAAATTAATCTTGAAAGTATTTGGAAGGAAAGATTTAAAATTGGTATTATAACATATATTTCTTCAAACTCTCTGAAACCATTCATTGAATTTAACTTTATAAATGCCTTTATTGTGTGTACGTTTTGTTCTAAGTTTTATTTTATTTTATTTTTTTTTTTGTTAAATTACATGTTAGTGAACTACCATTTATAAGATACCTATCATTATTTATCCTAATGTTGTGGAATATGATGTCCGAGTCGAAACCACATAGAACACTGTAGATTTTCATTCAAACAGATAGTTTCCCAATGGACACTCTGGCAACAACATTAACAGCAAATTCTTCTTGATATTTTGAAGACTGTTATTTTTTTACGACCGACTTTTTTTTTATTATTATCATTGTTATTATTTTTAAATTTTGCATTGAAACTTTGGTTTTGATCAGTGAAGCTACATTCTGATATTGTGCAGACTTCTAGAACATTCTTCACAGTTATCTTAAATCCAACAGCTACACTAGTAACAAGTCTACTTTTTGATTTACATAGAAAAAAAGGCTATGTTGACTTTACTTGAAATAAAAATAACAGTTTTTGAAATCTAATTTGTCTTGAAAGCCATTAATATTTCTTTAAATTCATTATACAAAAACAGCAACTTCAAAGAAAAAAAAATATATATATAGTAAATTATGAACAGTATTTAATGAGAAATCACAACCATATTGTAAAAAAAAAAATTGAAATAATAGTTATCAGTAGGAATTTATGGTTGTGAACAAAAAGAATGCCCTTGATCTTGTCATGCATAAATTAAAAGTTATTCCACATGTCACTTACATGGGAAGTGCGTGACCTCAAACACTGAGAATCGCATGAAAATGTGCTTAGAATATAAATCGCTCATTCCAAAAACAGTGGTTTTTCTCATGCAAAAACTGCACATCTTACCACGAGAGACATTTGAATCGTGTCACCTATTGAAGGTCCAAGAGAGAAACTTTGGTAACGCGAAGAAACAAAAAACGATATAATAGGACCAAAAACACACATTTAAATGTCTTGACTATATTGCTATATTTACCTCTGCTTAAAATAATTATGCAGGTATACTGTTCACACAAGTAGATTAAGTATGTGTTAGTGCAGGTACAACATGCCACCGTCGGAGGGCGCTAGCAGATAGCAGCTGAGTTTTGCATGGGAATGACTCATACCACTGTTTTAGGGATGAGCGATTTATATTCTAACCACATTTTAGTGCGGTTCTCAGCATTCAAGGTCACGCACTTCCCTTGTTAGTAAGTACTTGAAGCTGATCAGTGGTGCTCGAATTCACAGTGAGGATGAATCAATTAAAATCAAAACATGTACTGAGAAGCATTGGTTTTTAGTTGTGATCAACTGATCAGGTTTTGAATACATTAAAAGAGAATCAAAATTTTATGTGCTTTTGGATAAATTTTATTTATTTTAATGAAATTTTTATTTTGTTGTTTTCAATAAAGTTTGTTTAAAAGAAAATAATTATTGAATTCTTAGTTCATCTGCTATTTTAAACCTTTGTAAGAGTTGGGATTCTCGTATTTTGAAATGGAGAATATTTAACACCATATAACAAAACAATAAATACGCATTTAAAATAAAACAGGAAAATTCATGTGTTGGCCTCAAATGAATTTCCTTAGGCATTAAAAGAAACACAGTAAGACTGAAATTGAATATAAACAACAATGGTGTCTAAAATAGTGTCTAAAATCAATATTGAAGACAAATGAGATATTTTCATGATTCAGTATCTTTTTCATACAATGTATCTTGTTTTAATGACCTGATTGATTCCTGAATGATAATTTACAAAAAAGCACTTGTAAGACAAGTTTTCATTTTCCTCAGGCACAATTTTGAAAACTAAGAGTCCTATTCTTGGAAATACAATTCATAAGACACAAAAATTCACCACTTAAAATAAATCAAAAGAAAACCCACAAACACTACATGATCAATACACGTTAAAAATAGATTTTTTTTTTTTTAATACATTTAAAAAAAAATAAGATTTTTTTTTTTAATTTCAAAAAAATGTTAATAAAGTATCTTTAAAATTTTGAATACTTGGTACAGAGGTTTGGAAGAAAGCTAGATGGTGAGGGGCAATAAATCATCTGGTATGCATTGATATTGTGTTCAGTCATTCTACGATTCTCTCATCAGCCACAGGAGGTTGGCTGAAAGAACTTCTGCTCTGTCGCCCAGTGCTCATTGGGTTGAACCAAAACTTCTTTCTGGTTTTTTTCTCAGTCTTACTGTTGTATCATGTGTCTTAATCAGTTGAAACCTGTAAATTGTCTACAGTTGTATTATTGTGTTGCTTATTGATATTTTTTCTTACTAAGTTAATTAAAATAATATAGGTGATATAGAGGGCTGTGTTGTGGCTTAATAAGTGGGATTGGAATGGGACATGGGTGCTAAATTGTTGTCCGAGTGATGGTGGACTTTGGACATTGAGGGGAGAGACTTGAGCGTTGTGTGCGTGGAGACTCTGTGTGCAAGAAGCAGTGTTTTTGGGTTCGATACTCAGACAACATGAGAGAACACAGTCTAATTGTTTGGAGCGATATTCAACAATTACTGCGTGAGTGATGTATTTAATCCTGTAGTCTACAATGACGGCGAGAACAGGTGGCGATGAAGCAAGGTTTAACGTTGAACGATAGCTCTACAGTTACAAGGCTACAATTTTCCAAAGGTAAACTGAAACTTTATCTGAAACCATCCGAATCCTTGTCTGTGGAGTTCGTTCTAAATCAACTATGTCGCAGTGAAAACTGTTCCAATCTGGTGATACGAAGAATCATCAACCCCCTGAGTAATTGTCTTTTTCAATCCTATTTTATTGAGCCACAACAGAGGAGAATAGTTTTGCGATTGCTTTAATAATTTCTTGTTATCGATTCGAGGGCGTAGCTTGTCAGAGACGACAATACGCTCCAGGCTGATAATTGTATATAATAACGAATTCAACAAATGACATACTTCGAAGAGAATCTTCTTTTTCATAAGCTATTATGTTCAGTTTGTGTATCATTATATTGAAGAATAATGTAGTTTCCACTGTAGAATACTTTGTTCTAGGGATAACAGGGGAATACAGGTCCACTCTTCCTTTGCAGCTTTCTAAAGGCCATCAGCGTGCTGCAATAGCAATTTCCCAGGACATGTTTTAGTAAGCCAGACTCACAGAAATCCATTGGACTTGTATCTGGACAATTGACAGGGATGTTCTGGAAAGGCCTTCATCCCAGTTTCTTGCTCCATACCCTCGTAAAAGGGTAAGGACGTTCTGGTGGTAAGTGTAGCTGCTTTATCCTGGTGGACGTGGATAGACATTGCATTCATTCTATAGAGGGTTAGGATTTTCCTGGAATAGATCAGCCTTATTATGTTTTCCTGAGAATAGGCAGAATAGATTTTTCGTTTTTCAAGCCACCCATCATGTGTGTAAAATTTGATCCTATGGCAATATCCAGAAATGACCATGAAGTTTTTTGGGAAACACTCGTATTGCCAGATGAAGTCGCATTGCCAACTTCTGTGCTATTGGCTGATATGTTATGGCCCATACCTTATCACAGTCACTGAGGTAAATCCATGCTTCATTCAAAGTTACCATAAACTTCCATTTGTTGCCAGCAAGATACCTTTCGTAGAGTTTATGATAGTTCTGTTTTTGCTCAACTCGATGGCGTTCCAGAAGAGCAATTCCTTATACTTTGTTAATCTTCTTTAATCCCAAACATTTTCAAATATCTAAAAACGTGCTGCAGAGTCCATGTCTGCTAGTCATGCAATGTCAAATCAAGAGGGTAGTCCTGAAGGGCCATGCTTTGAATCTGCGATAACACTGGAGACATTACCTTAGGTTCCGGTGAGTACTGGTTGGCGATTTCTTGTCTTGTCATTCGAATGTATGACTTTAGAAATGCCACACTTATTCACTGATAGACCATTTCTTTAAAACTATTTTATAATCTCTGTATAACTAAACTTTGTATGGAAAAGAGCTGTATAGCCATCCCAAAAAACAATTTAATGAAGAAGCTACGTCAATGAAATCAACACAGTACAACATCTACCAGAATTTTCTGGAATTCACATGTTCACTTTCAGTTATCACATGGAACGGATGGCACCCAGATTTGTTAATCAAATTCATATATATATAGCTATCAATCTTCCATATTCTTAAAAAATGACTTTAAAATGGAAGATACTAAAGTAAGATTTTTGGCGTGATGCTTTGTGATTTCTGAAAAGGCAGAAACACAACATTGGTTCAAACACAAAATATGAATCGTGTATGGAGAGAATGTTGTAAATGATAGAACGTACCAACAGTGGTTTCTGAAATTTAAAGCTTGTGGATTTTTCTTTAAAAGCTGCACCATGCTCCACAAAGTCATCTGCCATCAAAGGTGAGCCGACAGAACAAACTTTCTGTTCAACTGTATATATTAACCTCTACATTAACAGCAAAGGTGAAGTAAAAGCAGTTATGTAAGAAACTCTCTATACATATATATTTCTCTGTTTTAGGCTTTGACACAAAGTTGCCCAAATTAAACAGTTCATTAATTAATAAAAATTAAAAACCAATTAATTACAGCATAAGTAAAAATGAAGCTATTATTTTTTTTCTTTGCATATCTTATTATATGTTACTGAACTTGACAAAGAAAATCTAAAACGCCTTTAAAATGGTTTTTAATTATTATTTTTTCCTTTTTACTGTTAAGTAATTGGTTTTATAGTAAGAACAGAAAAGAAAAATGACCACAAAAGGAAATAAACAACCAGATCACTTAGTTGATCCTGGAACTTATTGCTGCAGAAAACAATATGGCAGCGTCGTAAGAACAGATTACTATAAGGCCTATACAACCAAGCTAGAGGTATAATTTGGAACGTTTTCCACTAGTTTAAGACTCAGGATGATGGAATATGTATTTCGGAATCACTAGGAAGACCAACTATTGTTACAAATTTGTTCCATTTGATGGTGAAGAGAATTGTCAATGAGCAAAAACGGACGGGAACTGCAGTTTATTTTTCTCGACCTGGCATTTCCTTTTTACTCGTCCGAAGCCACTTTTGGATATGGATGATATTTATAAAAAACGTGAATAATATAAAAATAATAATAACAGTATATAGGTACTTTAAAGATTCAAAGACAAAAAAAAAAAAAAAAGAATTGAAAATCTTGTTCTCTCCTGGTAAATCGACTGAAACGGCACTTCATCGTATTGTAATACTTTTGGAGAAAGCCCTTGAGCATAAGGAATTTGCTTTAACTGTCTTCATGGATATTGAGGGGGCCTTCGATAGAATCTCTATAGAGGCTATTGATGCAGCCACTCATAATCATGGAATTAACCCTACCTTAAGACGATGGTTGAGATCAATTCTAAGTGAACGTGTGGTCATATCCTCACTGCTCGGGGACAACTTAGCGGTCGCTACCAATAGAGGTTGCCCGCAAGGAGGGGTTCTCTCTCCTTTGCTGTGGTGCCTTGTGGTGGATGAACTGCTGGTGTCTCTTGGGAGGTTTGGGTGTGGCTGCATTGGTTATGCGGATGACATCTCAATAGTCGTTAGAGGTAAATTCCCTAAAACCGTATCAGAAGTCATGCAGGACGCTCTGTTACTGGTTGAAAAGTGGTGTAAAAAAGTAGGTCTTTCTGTCAATCCAGACAAAACGACCTTGATACCTTTCACAAGGAAAAAGAACTTGCATGAGCTGCAAGCTCTTACCTTCTTCGATAGGAAGCTTACCATTTCTTCAGAAGTCAAGTATTTGGGTGTTATACTTGACCAAAGAATGACTTGGAGACAACACTTGGAGCACTCGATTACGAAAGCAAAAAGAATCTTTTGGTCGTGTCGGGGAGCTATTGGTAAAACCTGGGGTATTAATCCAAAGGTTATGCACTGGATCTACACTATGATCATTAGACCCATTCTCACATACGCTGCGGTGGTATGGTGGCCAAGGGTCAAACTTAAAACAGCTCAATGCGAGCTCAATAAGCTACAAAGAATGGCGTGCATAGGTATCACAGGGGCAATGAGAACTGCACCCACGGCTGCAGTGGAATTGCTACTGGGATTCTTGCCACTACATTTACATATTGAGGCTGAAGCTACTTTGGGAGCTTTAAGGCTTAAGACTGCGGGTGAGTGGTGTTATACCCACTCAGCAAGCAGTCACACAAAGCTCTACACGCAGCATTCGAGTCAGGAGTCTGTCCTGCTAATGACAACTGACAAAATGCTTCCCTATTATTACTTTGAAAGACCATTCAGCATACATTTCCCAAGTAGAGCTGAGTGGGATTCTGGATCAATTCCTATAATCACAGATGAATCTGTTTGGTATACGGATGGATCCAAGTCTGCCAATGGATCCGGAGCAGGTGTGTATTACCTAACTGGCGGGTATGGTTTTTCTTATAACCTGGGTAATTTCACATCTGTATTTCAAGCAGAAATCTTTGCAATTCTTGCTTGTGCCGGCATCTGTTTGGACAGATACATCAGGAATAAGAATATTTATATTTTTTCTGATAGCCAGGCAGCACTGAATGCTCTGAATCAGTGCCGCATTACTTCTAAGATCGTTTTCGATTGCCTCAAAACTCTGTCTTTACTGGCACAATTCAATAAAGTTCGTCTTTTTTGGGTGCCAGGACACAGTGGTCATGAAGGCAATGAGAAAGCCGATTCCTTCGCTAAGGAAGGCTCGGAGATGACCTTTATAGGTCCGGAACCTGTTATTGGCTTATCCAATAACATGATTAGGAAGATCTTTCTTAAGAAAATGAGAGCGCTACAGCTCAAGCTATGGCACAGGCTTAAGGGACAAAGACAAGCCAAGATGCTAATTCAAGGACCAAACAATAAACGTTCCTCCGAACTTTTAATGTTACGGAAAAAGGAACTTGGTATTGTTGTTGGTCTACTTACTGGGCATTGTCGTCTCAATAAGCATTTATGGCTTTTGAACATAAAAGACAACCCAGTCTGTAGGAGATGTGATTCAGAAGATGAGACTTCCTCACACATCTTATGTAACTGTGAATATTACACAGCGCTAAGACACAAAATCCTAGGATCTTTCTTCTTAGAACCAAAGGATTTGATTAAGGTCCCTATAAACAAACTACTGGCATTTGCCGTAGCTACTGGTCTTTTTGGGGATTAAGGTTGGGGAAAGTACAATAGACCTTAGGTCGCGGTGCTAGGTATAAATTTACCACCCATCTTTTACATTACATTACATTACATTGTTCTCTCCTACTTTGCAGAAAATAGAAATTAATTATGATGCTTTGTGAGAAGTCACTGAGAATACATGAAGTATTAATCCATAGCCTATGGTTTTCTTCTTTCCCCAACCGTCATATAGTTAAATAGCAATTAATTGGTGTTAATTAAATAATAAATCATTATATCATTTAGGTTTTCATTTTGTGTCAGTGTTTATTCCAACAAAAGACATTTTATTAAATATTAAGCAGTAGCTGTACCCGGCATGTGTTGCAATGCCACTCAAAGAAAGAAGGGGCCGTAAATATAAGATCCTCGTGTCGATCAAGGGTGGGACACTTAGGCCCTTGTGTCGCCATCCCCCCACCCAAGTGTGGTGGACCTTCCCCCCATAGGAGAGCGAATTTTTCCCTTTTTGCAATTGACTTGGGGGGCCCGAGAAGGGGCCCTAAATATAAGGTCCCGGTGTCATTCGGGTGTAGGACATTTAGGCCCTTGTGTCGCCATCACCCCACCCAAGTGTGGTGGACCTGCCCCCCATAGGAGAGCGAATTTTACACTTTACACAATATTTGTGTAGTTCTCATTTTCACCACCAGGTGGATATTGGGTATTTCAGGGATTTTACCCTTTTTCAACCCCTTGGGGGGGGGGGGGTCCAGGTTCTAAGGTAGCCTATCTTTTCCGCAGGGTCCTAAAGAGTAATTCTACAAAGTTTGGTCCAGATAGGTCAAAGGGCCTAGGAGTGTATATAGGACAAAGAAAGATTCATTTTTATATATACTCGTGGACAAAAAAATTAGCGCCCCAAGAAGGAGTCGTCAAAACGAAACGAAAATTTACATACGTAATGACTACTTTGATATAAGTAAATTATAAGAAAATCAAAGAAAAAGGATAATTTATTTCAGAGAAAAAGGCAAAAGAACGGAGGAGTTAATACTCCGTTGGACCCCCTCTAGCGCGAATGCACGATGCGATACGATCGGGCATTGAGTCATACAAGTTCTGTATGATGTCTTGGACATTTCGTTCCATATTTGCTGTAACCTTGCCTCTAGTTCGTTCAAACTCGTGGGATGCCCAACTCGTCGTCCCAAATGATCCCAGATATGCTCGATTGGAGACAAATCTGGGGATCGGGCAGGCCAAGGAAGGGTAGTAACAGTGCGGAGACAGTCTTGTGACACCCTTGCCGTATGAGGCCGAGCATTGTCTTGTTGAAAAATGGCTCCTGAGAGCCGTTGCATGAGTGGCAACACATGTGGTTGCAGGATTTCATGAACATACCGCTGGGCTGTCGTGGTGCCACGGAACAATACTAGGGGTGACCGTGTATTGTAGGCAATGGCACCCCATACCATCACACCAGCTGTGGGAGCAGTGTGTCGCTGTACAGCAAAGGCAGGATTGAAGCGTTCACCACGGGCTCTCCACACACGAACACGATTGTCATCACTGCCGAGATTGAATCTGGATTCGTCGCTAAAGACGACCTGGTTCCATTCTGCTGCAGTCCAGTTACCTCGTGCGCGGCAAAACTCCAAATGGAGGCGTCGATGGGTGGGCGTCAAGGGCAGCACACGTAATGGGCGCCGCGATACCAACTGTCCTTCAGCCAGGCGCCTTCGTATGGTTCGAGAAGACACAGATGCCCCTAGTGAAGGTGCTACCTGTGCCTGGATGGCGGCCGATGAAGCAGTTGGCTGTACGCGTGCATTTCTGACTATGTGGCGGTCTTCTCGACGACTGGTCTGTCGAGGGCGTCCTGAGCCTGGTCTTCATGTACATGACATCTCTCGGGTCCACTGGTCCCAACACCTCCTCACAACACAATCAGAGCGGCCTAATTGACGAGCTACTCGCCTAGCTGACAACCCAGCTACCATCATCTCGACGATTCTCCCTCTCTCAAACTGCGACAACTGCATATACTGTCTTCGAACACGGCGTAATGGCATGTCTACCTCAGCTCTTCCTTTGTAAATGATTCAGCACACTCAAGCAAGCTTTGGTTACCTGTTTTATACTCCACAGAGTACGTTGTTCAATGCCCTCTACCGGCTATACGTAATGCACAATCACGCTGCATTTCTAATCATTTGCATATCTCCCCGACATGTACCTTCATTGCAAGTTTCGTTACGATCCCGCAATTATTTCTTGGTGCGCTAATTTTTTTGTCCATGAGTATATATATAGATTTGTTTTACTAGTGAAGATGATGATTATTTTGCTAAGATGAAATCTTATTCCTTTCTTATGTAGAAGCCAACATTTCATTCTTCATTTAGTAATTCTATTTGTGTTATCTTTCAAAGACTTTGTTCTTATAATTAGATATTACATGTTTGTAATGATTTGATTAAATTGCCAAAATAACTTATTTTATTATTAACTAACTGAAAGTACCCAGCATTGCCGTGGGGAGTCCTGGTTCTACCCTTCTCCACACCCTATCACATCAAACCTTCCCCAATTGTTCCAGAAAAATATTTATGTAGTTCCCATTGTAACCACCAGGTTCATTATGTGGCACTATTTCAGAGATTTCACCCCTTCAAGAGGTTTACCGGGTTCCATGGTAGCCTATATTTTCCACAGGGTAGTAGAGAGTATTGTACAAAATTTGGTTCCGATCAAATGGCGTAAAATTGTATAGAGAACATACAAACTTTGACTTTCTTGAAAAGTCTATGAATTGCATATTGCATTGAAGAAAAGGAGAGATAGATAGATAAAATTCCCTTTTCCCTGATCCTTGAAGACTAGGTTTGTCTACTGAAATATATTTCATTGGATTTCCAATATTGCACTCTTAATGTCCAACTGCTTTGTCTAGTGGCCTGTAGGAAATGTAGCCCCAAATCCTCACCCTCCCGGGCTTACTTTTATCAGTATCACTCCTGCCGTTATCTTATTTGAATAGAATGTTTTTTCAGCTTAATCAGAGAGTGGGTAATATAGACTTTAGCCTAAACAATGAAACAAACGGATCACTACCAACAATGGCTAATATAGACTGTGAAACCATTTCTGACAATAGAGAAGCATCATTTATTGACCTTTATTTTTATTTTATGTCTTGTAATCTTCTTTATTAACATATATAGTGTTGTGGTAGCTTTTTGAAATACCTTTTAGTACTTCCTCTGATTTAAGAAAGAAAATACCTGTTCTAGTTATTTTTTCGCTGTGTTTGTTAATAGAATATGAATATCAATTAATTGTTTTATAAAAAGAAAATGAAGTTATTATTGCTATTAGATGTTATTACTCTGATTAGATGTTCACTGAAAGATGATGATGGTGAGGTAGTACTTTCAGCAAGAAAACTGCAGAAACCAATCTGGCAGTTTGTGTGTATGTGTGTGTAATGAAATCACATCATATTTCCTCTATTTCTCTAACATGCTGATCCAACTAGAACTATCTAGTTTATTCTCTATGAACTTATATTCAGCTGATCATCAGTTTTGTATTCTGTATTCTGAACAGTCATCAGAATGGTAAGTTAAAATTGTAGTTAGCAGAAAATAGTTTATAGACATTGAGTTCACAGTAACACAGCAGCGGAAACACATCTGAATGACATGAAATGTGTACGATTAACAATGAAACCGGATGTTAATTGGAACAATTGTTGCCATTTGAAAGTTCTGTTGGATAAAAAATAGTTACAATACAAAGTATTTCACCTAGTATAAGCGCTCACAAGAAATTGGACAATTTGTTTTACAATTTATAAATGAGTTTAAAATGTGAAAAAGATCTTCCACAAACACACAATAAAAATTGTTAAAAATTTCTTTACAAAATTTTAAAAAATATACTAATGGGAAGCTTTTTAAGTTCCCTGAGTGGGGCTCCTCCTCAACCAGATGATTACATTCAAAAAAGGAAATAGTACATAAACCTAATCTAGTTTACAAACAACCAATATAAAAGAAGTTATATGTAAAATACAAAATATTCCATGACATTTCATATCATTTCTTCATTGGTGACGTCGTAGTAATGCAGTAGTTTTCCATGAGGTGATATATTCTGCATCCTCTTTCATGAAATGACTCAAATAAAACTAGGTAGTTTTGTAATATACGGATGAAGTGTTTTTATAAAGTAGGTTTCTATGGTTTCTCGTACGTTTTTATTATTATGCTGTCCCAGTATGATGATATTGTTGAAGTCTGGAATATCCGAAAGGTGATTAAGTCAGGTTATTTTTGAGTGCATATTGATAGTTATAAATGCGTTTTTTTAATTGTAATCCACTATTGCCTATGTAATAAATAGCATGGTTGATCTTTGCATTTTATGAGGTGATAAAATGCAAAGATTCTCTGAGATGATCATATGGCTGTCGGAAACCGATTGTATTGGTTAGATGAAAACATAATCTTACATCTGTGTTGTGGAAGGTTTTTTGTAAACCTTTGAACAATGTGGGGTGATATGGATAGGATGTGTAAATTGGATTATTTTTATTTATTGTAGTAGCTGAAGGATTGTAAATTTTTGCAGGCTGTGTCATATGGATTTTTTTTTATGAAATTAATAGGATAACCATTATTTATCAATGTAGTGTAGTTATTATATAATTGCTGTAAAAAAAAAAAAAGTGTACAAACTGGATATAATATGAAAAGCTTTATAAGTCATCATGTGACTCAGATTCTTTTTGACTGATAACGCAAAGAAATTAATGGTAGTGTTGAAAGTGAGATGATAGGGAGGTGCTTCCAAGTTTGAACCACCTCATTTTCTCTACACAATTGAATCATAAATATTGAAATGACCTCATTGCATGTCTGTTTTTAATTTACCCTGAATAATAAAGAAATAAAAAACTATCATAGCTTTTTGTTTCTTCCACTTTTAAGTATTGATCATTGCTCTTACCTAGTTTGTAAAATAAGTTTAAGCAATTCCGTTAGACAGGGCCGGATCTAAAAATTGTTGGCCTCCGGCGAAAATCCTTCAAGGGGCTTACCGAGCTATTTCGAGCTGCACCCAGGCCACGGCGTGGGCCCCCCCGCAATGCAGAGACTGGCGGTACCTAGATCCGGCCCTGCCATTGGACCAGGTACAGTCACTGTATTTAAATAGATTTTCATAAAAGAAAATATTTCTTGCCATGCAAACAATCATTTTTCTCTATCGTTTGTATTTCAGCAAAGCTTTGAATTCAAGAGGATTGGACGATGAGAGTTTAGTGGCACCAGAGAGCAATGATTCTGAGCCTGGAGTAGATATTGGTTGAGAGCCTGGATTTGGATGAACCGAAACTCGAAAGTTTCTGTGATAAAGTATCTGAGAATAGCTTTAAGGTCATTGAGCACTTAATTTTGACAGTTTGTGTGTAAGGCATTGCATTGTTTCCCCATTTATACATTTCGAATTTTGAGAAGGGCACTGCATGGGAAGCACCTTAGTGCTAATTCCCTTAAGTAGTCAAGTTTATAATTATATAATTAAAAGGAAAAATATGCAGACAAAATAATTTAGTTTCATGTCATTTTCCTTAAGGAGAAGCTACATGTTTTGGTACTGTTTTCGATCATATGAAATATTTGCTTGTTACGCATAAATATTACTTACCATTTTATTTTTTCCCTCAAAATTAAGCTGTTATTGAAGCAGAAATGATTCTGTTTAACATTTGTTTTTTTAATAAATTGATTCATTTCATTTAAGAATGTCTTTAAGCACAAGATCAAGTTATGGAAACATTATTATAAATGACTTGTGTATAATATATCAATTATACATTTGCAATGTGATTGATAATGTAAATCTGATTAAATGATGATAACGCCTTCAGTCGTCGTAACGAACATGTCTAGGATTTGCTTACTTTACTATAATCCTTTCCAGAAATATCAAACTGAAATTTTGCTTTTAACATTAAAAAATATATCTATTGTTTCTTAAAGTCAATTAGCAGTAGTGCAGATTTGCCTGGCTTGCCTCTCAATCACAAATCTGCACTAAAGGGGATAGTCCCCAGCTAATTGACTCTCGTAAACAATAGAAACATTTGATGAAAGGCGATAGAGTGATCTCGCAACCCTAGCGCAAGTTCCTGGTTGCTATCATATGGGCTTTCTGCCTTAAACTGAGAACATTAAAAATAGTTTTTATATCCTATATATGAAACTAACAAGGTTTGTAATTTGATGTACAGAAAAAAAATATATTTTATATTATTTTTTTTTATTCATTTATTTATATCTTATCTGGAACGGCTGCTGTTAGCACGAAGTAATTACAGTTTGTATTTTTTTTAATAAAAACAAAGTTCTCTCAATGATTTAATTAATTAATTATTGTGTATCTAAGATGTATCCAGCCAGCAGTATCACTTTATTATAAGGAAGCTGACTGTGTCCATGATATTTATATATCCACTGCTACCAGTTTAACTGTGTAAATGGCTTAAATAATTTTAGATGAAATAGAAGAATCCCGAGAAAACCCACTTTTAGTACAGTTTGTTGACGGTGATTATCTTTTGAGTCACTGATCTGAGTTCTTGTATATATAAAAAAAAAAGTTTATTCTTAACTTTGGATGACTTTAATTTCTTATTGAACAGCAATAAAGTAAGTAACAAAATTTTATTAATTCTGAATTCTTTTTACTGAAGACATTATTGTAATTATTAAAGAGATGATTTAAAAAAAAATCAATCATCGAAAATGTAATTATATTTTAATGTAACAACAATAAGGTTGTGTAAATTATCATAATGATAGAATTTTCTCTTGAATTTTCATTGTCATATGAAAGTTTTTCAAATAATATTTGTAGAATACTATGCAAAGCATATTTGTTAATTACAATGAAATGATTGATATATATATATATATATATACGGGCAGGGATTTGGGATTTGAAAAACGCTAAAACCAAAAATAAATCACTGTTTCTATGGAGATATGGCCAAATTACCTCCACCTTTTCAGCGGCAAAATTTGAAACAATTTAGAAACAAAAACGCAATATACCAAGACTTTGCTCTTTTTAAAATTAAAAACTACAACCAAACTACCTAAAATTTAAAATTTCAAAAAAGATTACCAATATAATAACAAAATTACCTAAATCTAAAAGCAAAAATTACTAAATAAAAACGAAGCAATAAAGACGTAAGGATTTCTTTATTACTTATTGAATTAACTTAATTTTATATATATTTTTAATTTTATATATTTAAATTTAAAATTAAAAAGAGCAAAATTTGTAATATTGAGTTAAAGTTATGAAATATAAAATAAAATAAGTAAATACCTTAATAAGAAACCACGAAACATAAACTTCAAAATTAGACATATATCGAACGGCGAAACTCAAAGCAACCTCTTCAAGTTTCGCAAAGCAAAGATTTCAATCAATCATTTGCAATTTAGAAATTTGGAAAATATAGAATATAAGAATAAAATTTACTTATATTACTGAACATATAAAACCAGACAGTGATTTGGCATTTGAAAAACGCTAATACCAAAAAACAAATCACTGTTTTTATGGAAATACGGCCAAATTACCTCCACAACTTGCGGCAAAATTTAGAAATATAATAAGTTTAGTAATATAAGTTAATTTTATTCTTATATTCTATACATTCCAAATTTCTAAAATGAAAATGATTGATTGAAATCTTTGCTTTGCGAAACTCGAAGAGATTGCTTTGAGTTTCGCCCATTCTGTATATATATATATTTATATAGACAGACAGTGATGTGAAATTTGAAAATTTTCAAATTTCACATCAATGTCCGGCTTTATATGTTTAGTAGTATAAGTTAATTTTATTCTTATATTCTGTACTTTCTAAATTGCAAATGATTGATTGAAATCTTTGCTTTGCGAAACTCGAAGCCGCTGCATTGAGTTTTGCCCGTTCAATATATATATATTTACAGTAAAATAAAATAAAAAACGCACATAATTAAACAAATCACAAATTCACTGAGCTATTTTTGATATTTGTGCTGGAAATCAGGGACAGCGCTGTTTCAAGGCTTATTGGCCTCTCATCAGCCCGACCCATCCAGCATACCTAGCTCAGTGAAATGGGACGAATAAAAAAAACGGACAAACATACAAATCAATGACTTCTGAACTACAAAAACATCAAAAATAAAATCAAGAATAAGTCTTTTGTCCGATATATATTTACAGTTCAACTTGGATAATTTGAACGTCTTTAATTCGAAATCGTGGTTAATTCAAAGATTTATCTTGGTCCCTTGAACTTCTTATTAAATCAGTGTTAAAAAATCGTGGATAATTCGAAGTTTTTATAAAAAATTTCGAACCATAACGACATTTCGGCGTTTCATCGTTAAGAAATTCGACACGTGACAACTGAAATCTCCTTCCCGCCACCGTTCGACACATGACGCCATTCGACACGTGACGCTTCAGATGCCATTCGAGCTTTCTGCTGTCAGTGTCACCATGTATTTCAGTAAACCATGCGTGTACAAGAATTTAACGTTCGCTGAAAATTTTATCCGTCATTCGCGAGGTGGAAAAGGGTGTGAAGAAGAAATGCCAAATCGCCAACGAGTACGGGATAGCGCCGAATTTCGTCGGTACATTGAAGGACAAACCAACCTAAGTGAAGCTGTTTTCCATTCACTAAACATGCTTGATGATTTTGCTAACCTTAAGCAACTGAATTCTACAAAACAATCTGACATTCACAATTTTTTGAAAAACTATAATTTTCTGTATTGATTGTAATATGTACTTAAGCTTACGTAATATAAATCTTATTTTGTTTATATACATATAGTGTTTAAGTCTTTCATACCATGATCTTTCTGAATAAATATTTACTTATTGACAGAATAATCTTTTCAAGCATTCAGTGGACCTGAAATTAAAGTTAAAAGATGTAACTTGTTTAATTCGAAAACTTGGATAATTCGAAGTTTTGTAGTGGTCCCTTCAGCTTCGAATTATCCAAGTTGCACTGTATATAGATATATAGATATATATATAGATAGATAGATAGATATACACACACACACACACTTTTTGGCAACATCAGTTAAAATGAGCCGTGGCCCTGGAAAGACAATATATGAATTCAGTCTTTAATAATGGACAACATCCTCTTCAAAAACAGCAATCACAGAAACATATATGAAGTTAGTGATACACACTAGTACTTTAGATTGTAGTTAGTAGAACCTTTAAAAAGAAAACAACCTTGAATTGAATTTACTTGTTCCAAATGTAATGACCATATTTTCGTAATTGAATCGGTCAATTTGATAAACCAAATCACAGAATAAAATGCTCTTCAATGCAGATTTGCTTTCTCTAAATTGATTTTTAGAAAAATGCACCTCAAACAAGCTTTGGCCAATATGGCTTTAAGTGGTTCTATTATAAAATGCTAGTATCAAGTACTATTTCATCTCTATGCAAAAATCTTGTAAGTATAACAAGAATAACATTAGCAAATTCCTTTATTCTTCACATACAGGTTTAGAATCCTTTATTCGAAATTCCAAAATCATCAAAAGCCTCAAAATCCCAAAGCTATTTGAGTTACAACATGACGCACCACAATTTTTTTTGCCATTTTGTTGTCAAGATGTCATCGATGATTGTATCCTCCTTCAAGTTCCTCAGATCTGATGTAGATCTAATGTTTGGTGTTGAATTCATCTTCTTTTTGTAAGCAGTGATAATCATGTTTTTTTGTGTAACATGACTAGCATCGTTACCTATATCTGTACGTTTACAAAATTGTTAAAAATGTATATAAAATTACCTTCAGGGTTTTATGTATAACCTCTATTAAGAAATGTAAATTGATATCTTGTTTAGGCTTGGGTCCTGGCCCAAAGCTGTCCCATTTTATATATGCAAATATACAAATATTCCAAAATCCAGAAACTTCTGGTCCCATGCATTTTGGATAAAGGATTATCAACCTGTATTACTTTAACAGCTCTGGATTAAATTAATATCTCATCTAAAATTGTAGTAGCCTATTGGAAGTTTATATGATTAAATACAACTATGGAGATATCCTTTTTTGAAAAACCTGCTGTTGATTGTGATGAATCATTATCATTGGAACTTTAATGAACAAATCATGGAAAAAGGTATAATTCTGAATAATGAAAATGGAGAAAAGATTGCCAAGAAAAATGAATACATAATTTAAAAGTGGAGGAAAATTATTTACAGCTAATTATCATTACAATCTCTTAACTTGGACATTCCACAAGATGTAAAAATCTGAGATGTACTCAAGATTAATGTGTGATAAAAAAGTAGGCTTAACGTACGTGGAATGAAAGTATTGGCAATGACATACATGTGTCTGGGTTACAGGTGACTTTCGACATACCTTCCCTCATCATGTCGTCTTAAATGTTGTTTTAATGTCCTATATGTTTGTGCCGTCCCTGATGAAGGAATACGCACAGTATTCCGAAACTGTCAGATTATTACCATATATAATTCTCTCAACTTTTTGTAAGTGCGTTTTATTTATTTCTATTTTTCTTTGTTTAATGTGTGACAATTTGAAATTACAAGGTTCAACACACAAAGTTAATATTGGATAGTATTTTTTAAAAATATATTACGTTTTTGAATCTAAAATTACCAGTCTTACCTTGTTGATGAGTTTCAGATTAAAGGATGGAATTAGGATCAGTTATTGAAATAGGTAATATTAATTTAAGCTTGAAGGAAACAATTCTTGGATGATAATTCATTTCATGCTTGTTTGATTTACAGAATAGTATGCATTATTTTATTAGTAAAGATACTGGCACTTGAAATACAGACCTGACACGATTTCAAAATTTAGAAAAACAATGCAGAGATGGATAAAGGTGGTGCTGTTATACTTAAAAAAAATTACACAAAATCATCAATAATGCTGTAGTATATAAAAATACTAACAAGTAAAATTAAATAAACACTAAATGTATCCAGACACCAACTGTTGTAAAACCAAAAAGTCATGTGGCACATAAGATGTTGGGCATCAATCACAACCCGCACTCATCTAGGAAGACTTTCCACCAGATTTTGAATATATGCAGGAATTTTCTTCCGTTCATCCATGAGAGCACAGTGTGTCCAGCCACTGAAGAACAGCAGAATCAGCTGGCCCTGGTGCGTAATCAGCGTTCCAGTTCTTCCCAGAGGTGTTCTGTGGGATTCAGTTTGGGGCTCTGGGAAGGCCAGCCCAGTAGTTCAACACCTATCTGTTCAAACCATGGCAGCACAGCCTTCGCTATGTGGACAAAACAGTTATCCTGTTGATACAGAAACGGTCCTTCCCGAACTGTTGCCAGAGGGTGAGAAGTGCAGAGTTGTCAAGAATGTTGATGTACATCTCAGGGTCATTCCATATCATATCAACACACCCGTTCAACTTGACCATCTCAGATTTTGATGAAATTTGGCACTGAGGTAAAATTCATGTAGACCAAGAAAAATGTCAAGTTTCAATTTTTTATGTCAACCCGTTTTTAAGTTATGGCCATTTAAGGTTTCCAAAAATAGCCCAAAATCGCTCGGCGGGTGTTTATTAAAATTGTAATTGCTCTTCTCCTAATTGAGCTAGAGACTTGGGAGTCACGTTATTTTCTTCTATTTTTAATGGCCTTTCATTTGATATGCAACATGTAGGGAGTCTTGAGGGAAAAATTTTTTCCAAAATTTATTTAAAAATTTTGAATTTGAATTCCAAAAAAGTCACATGATCAAAAACTTTCAAAAAATTCCCATAAGTGGTTTATTATAAGACTAAGCAGTATGCAAAGTTTCAAAATGGGATGGATATGGGTTCTGACTTTAAAATATTTCTGTTTAGATGTAGTTTTGTTAATGTTTATATTTTTTATTCAGAAAATATATAAAATCCCAGAAAAAAGTAAGTTTAAACAAACATACTATTGACAAAATATGTAAGAGATAGTCTTACCTTCAGGAATATTGAGTTTTAAAGATTGATTTGCAGTACAATTAACTTATAATGTTTTATACGACACTGGTTTAAGAGTTTAAAAATATTTCATGATTGTCACTTCATCTCATGGAATAAAAATTTAGTATAAACACTGTCATTACATGAATTGCACATTGTAAGTTAGCAAAGCTCACTGAAAACTTTTAAATAGTGCCTCATTACTTGCTAAACTGTCATTTTCTGATAAAACATAGCTTCTTCCTGTTGGAGTAACTGGACACACAAGACAGAGTACGTTTGTTAGGGAAACCCACAGAACATCTGGTTTTCTTGGGTAGCAGAATGATGGTGATGGACCACAGGGATGAAGAAAGTTACTTTAACTTCATCTACGTCTTCATTTCTGTCCAATACATATGCTAGCCACCATCTTTCATCCTAAGCAGCTGTCACAAAACCAGTACAATCTGTTAGCGCAAGTTTGTCTGCAGATTGTGATACAACTACTTTAAAAGATGTACTTGCTTCTGATAAGTATTTTACTGTCAATTTTGTTACACTCTCAGGAATGAATGCATGAAATTTCTGAGTGCCCTTAATAGTTACAGCCTGTTTAAAACGTTCTGTTAAAAATATTTCTGATTCGATATGGTCCTCTTGTGTAGTATAGATAAAATGTATTCCAGACATGTTCTCTTGAGCCCACTCATAAAGTTGGACAGCAGGAAGAATTTGAGATTTGTAAGGACACTGCAAACTTGCTTTAGCAGCCAAGCGTTTCACAGTCCCACCTAAACCATCGCAAGGCCCTTTGCCATGGGCAGTGGCAAAAAAGTGCCATTCAGCTGCAATATTGAAGTCCTCATGGTGGTGGCACAGATTGGAAAAGTTCTTTTTATTTTTATATTGGCGGCACACGCATCTGAAAAATAATATAACTTTTTGGGCACAGTTTCGAATTTGGTAGTTAAAAATTCATTCAGTTTCTTTTGAAACGTGTAGACAGCAACTGTGTTGTGCTCGAGACAGTCTGATATGACAACAAAATTTGTGTGAGCCACCTTAGCGTTTTCCTTACAGTAAATAACAAAAGGATGGACTGTGGCATGTCCACTAGCCCAGTGGTAGCTTTGGGCTTCATCTTCCACTACCATACTATAGTTTTCTGAAATTTTTTTTATATAATTTAATTTGTTTATTTAACACTTAAAATTCTAATTTTACCTAAATAATTTTTTATTAGGGTTTTAGATTAAAATAAAAGTAAATGTTGATTTTTGGATTTCAAATACGTTTAAAATAAAAAAAATTCTCAAATTCCATGTTAGTTTTAATTTATTATCCATCCCATTTTGAAACTTTGCATACTGCTTAGTCTTATAATAAACCACTTATGGGAATTTTTTGAAAGTTTTTGATCATGTGACTTTTTTGGAATTCAAGTTCAAAATTTTGATATAAATTTTGGAAAACTTTTTTCCCTCAAGACCCCCTACATGTTGCATATCAAATGAAAGGCCATTAAAAATAGAAGAAAATAACATGACTCCCAAGTCTCTAGCTCAATTAGGAGAAGAGCAATTACAATTTTAGTAAACGCCCGCCGCGCAATTTTGGGCTATTTTTGGAAACTTTAAATGGCCATAACTCAAAAACGGGTTGACATAAAAAATTGAAACTTGACATTTTTCTTGGTCTAAATAAATTTTACCTCAGTGCCAAATTTCATCAAAATCTGAGATGGTCAAGTAAAATTTTTTATTTAAGTGTGTTGATTTGATACGGAATGACCCCTCAGCGTTCATGTTTCCAGTCAAAGGAACTAAGGGACCCAGGCCGAACCATGAGAAACAGCTCTAAACCATGATGCCGCCCCCACCAAACTTTATAGCTGGCACAATACACTTGGGTAGGAAGAGTTCTCCTGGCATCTGCCAAACCCAGATGCACCCATCGGTCTGCCAGATTGTATAGTGGGATTCATCACTCCAAAGTAATTGTTTCCACTGCTCCACTGCAACTGCCATTCACCTTTTTTATGTTAGGCTTGTGAACAGCTGCAACCATGGAAACCTATGTGTTTCACTTCTCGACAAACAGTCCTGGTGTTAGCAGCAATGGCTAAAGCTGTTTGGAACTCACTAGTGATTGTTGCCAATGGGAATTTGCGATTCTTCTGCAGTACCCTCTTTAGGGTTCACAGCTTCAATCTTTGAGTTCTTTGGCCTATCACTGCGATTTCCTACCATTGTCATTCCCAGACATTTCCATTTTATAACGACATCACTAACAGTTGATCGTGGCACCTGTAGCAAGGCCGATATTGCACGAACCGATTTGTTGTACCAATGACATCTAATGATCATACCACGTTCAAAATCACTCAGCTCTGCTGACTTACTCATTGTTTGTCTAATGTCTGTTTATGACCATCTGATACTGTGGTGACGTCATAGCATGCGGTAACAGCCACATCCACTTCTCCAGATGGGTGTCTGGATGTAATATACTGTAAAGATGGGTGTATATATGCAACTATCACTGCGACATAAGGTCTATTTTACTACCCCAACCTTAAGCCCCCAAAAGGTCCAGATACTTTTGGCCATATAGTGTACATTTGCATGATCTTTGAAAAAGTGTTCCATAGACAAGCAAGATTACCTCGAAATAGAAATGAAAATTTACAAAATGCCAATAATGTTTATTGTTCCAAAAAATTTACAAACTTAATAGTTTAATAGACGTAATAGAATATGTGATTTAATAGAGCTGGCAGTATTATCATCCAGTTTACAAAGTTTTGTTGAAGCTTACTAAAGACTAAATTTCATTTGTCTTCAAAAAGAAAGAGAGAAAAAAAAGATGTTTTTCTTCTTCACTGTAATACGCCATGATCTAAATTCAACCAGTGTCATATCTTTTTATAATTTCGTTGGAATGAAAGTCAAAGATCCCACAAACAGAATGGTATTTGTCACAGTATTATTGCAGTCCATGTTCAAAATACCTTGAGCATTGAGTCACTTAAAAAGAATTAGTGATTCTAAAATGGTTCTGGGTTTGGCATCACATTTGTTACTTCTCGTCTAATTTGCTGATAAATAAAACTGCTCAAGTCTACTATCAGGTGGAAGCATGATATTCATAAATTGTAATTTATAAACAATATATCATTTGATAAGAAAGCTTTCTTACTGGCTATTGCAAATCTTCTGTCAAATTGGAATTGATTACTGTAAAGTGAAATTCTAGATGACATAATCCCATTTTATTAATGTAATCCCATTTTGGGATTTAATGTTCTTTAATGTAAATGAGGCCATGATTTAGTGTGACAGCAACAGTTAAATTCTGTAATTCCAAATTTACAGTTTCCATAATTTCTATAGTATAGTGATTTCAGGTTGACCATTGAATATTTTAATTTTCAAGGAGGGGAAGAAAAAAAAAAGATTTAAAGACAATCCTTTTCATGAAATTTGGTTTAAAAGATTTAACTCAGTCTTTTTTTGCAATTATTTATTTATTTATTTTTTTTTACTAGGAACTTGTTTAAGGCCTTGTTTAATAGTAGTGATTAGAGATCTTTTCCTATTTATTTCTACTTGGATGGGTTTTCGAGAGTTTACCTAACCCTCTGTCAAATGCATACTAACAAGGGAAGTGCGTGACCTCGAATGCTGAGAACCGATGAAAATGTGCTTAGAATATAAATCGCTCATGCAAAGTCATTCTCATGCAAAACTGCATGTCTTACCACAATGATGATCATCTATTGAAGGTCCAAGAGAGGAACTTTGGTAACACGAAGAAACAAAATATCGATATAATAGAACCAAATACGCACATATTTCAATGTCGTGACTATATTGCTATATTTACCTCTGCTTAAAATAATTACGCTATCTGAACAACAAACTTTTCGTACTGACCTGATAGTGTTGCACAGCTATTCAGTCTTCAAAGTGCAGGTGTGGGATTTCAGTGAAGTGGTCAAAGCAAAGTGGAACAGAACAGTATGCACATCTGACTAAAGCCACTTTTTCACATTCAACATCACTTATGCATTCAAGCAGTCCAATATCAAAGCTAATTACATTTTCAAACGATGGTATTGGTATGCCAATGTCACAATCTGCCTTTTGCCAAGCATATTGTAACATAGGCTTGTACTTCGGTGCAGAAAGTTGATTGTATAGCACAGACTGAAGTCTGATGATGAAATGCTGATTGTGTAACTTGTGGTTTTCACATTGTAGTCTTACAAAATCAATGATCCTTCTCATGTAGAGCTTATATTTCCTAAAGAAGTACACATCAAGAGGTTGGCAATTATTTTGTTGTCTTCGGTGGCAATATCTTGAGATTAAGTACTTGTTAGTGCAGATACAACATGCCACAGTCGGATGGCGTTCGCAGACAACAGCTGAGTTTTGCATGGGAGTGACTCATACCACTGTTTTTGGGATGAGCGATTTATATTCTAAGCACATTTTCGTGCGGTTCTCAGCGTTCGAGGTCATGCACATCCCTTGTAAGTTTCTTTCCTTGATATAAGGTGAGAAAGTGTCAGACTGCTGTCCTATTAGCAGAAACCTTTAACTCATTTGCTGTCATTCTTATTTGAAGATACATGTTTCTAACTTTAACTATAATCATTTAAGGAGCTCTATAATCCTGGTTAGCAATTCTGAACTACATACAATTATTAAAAAAAAAAAAAAACTAGCAGGAAGATTACATTATAAGTTTTAGATATTTTTATTAATGGATATGTGTTGTAAAGGTTGAAGTATACACAAAATAATTAAATAAAGAAGGGAAATGTAGTAGGCAAGCAAAAGTATGCAACAGGAGTTGGAAGAAAGTATTTGTTACTATAGGGGATTTTTATTTACTTCTGAAAGGATCTTGTTTACCCATAAAATAATTAATAATTTAACTCATGAAATTATATTAAGTATGTTATATGATTTACAAAACAAAAATTAATAGTTATAGAAGATGGCTTCTACACCCCCTCCCCCCCAAAAAAAAAGGCATGGGCAAAAGATCTTATTACATGCACAATTAAACTAAGAGGAAAAAAAGAAACTAAATATGGAAGATATAAGAAATTTGAAAGTGAGCTATTTTTAATCATAACGATTAAAAACGATTTTCTTTTTTCTTTTAAATAATGAAGTAAATTATTTATGACATTTGAAAAGCTAATTCTGGGCAGAGACTAGAGAAAAAAAGGCTATTTTTTAAAAAATTTTTTTATAGAGATATAAATGGCACAGGCAATAAAGTTCGTCACATCCTGGGAAAACACGAACAATAGTCAACCTTGATAATGATTCTTTTGTTTGTTTGGAAAACAAATGTGTGATAACTGAAAGTTAATGTATTGGTCCTGTAGAGAGTAATGGCTTTTCATGTTTTAATAGAAATAGCTCGACTCTTTCATATTTAATAATTTTATTATTCATTTCATTATTATTCATTTTAATGGAAATTGAAATCAGTGTTTTTCAAAATATCAAAAGAATAATTCTTGTTTTAGTTGATTAAAAAAGTAAATCTTTAAACAATAATACTAAAATAAAATTTGCAAGGGGCTGTTATGTAAGCACATTTTTAGTCATTTTAACCCCCCCCCCCCCTTGTGCTTATGTAAAAGATTTACCAAATCATTAACAGTAAATACCACCGAACGATAAATTAAAGCAGTCAAAATTGCATGACATTCACTCCTGAATTAAAATGTAATAAATATAAAAGTACACATGAAATACTGAGGAAAAAGTCGATCTAGCACAGCGTACACTCTCACGTGCAGGTTTGTCTGTCTTACGTAAGCATTGCTCTGATAACCCCCCCCCCCCCTTGTCAAAAATAAGCAAAGCTTGAATCTCCTCTCCCTCTTTTAAAGCTTACTTAATACTTGAACGGACCCCAATCAACAAATTATCACTGAATATTTTTTTGAGGATAAATAACAATTAACATTCGAAAGCCATTTAAATTGCTAAAACTACAGATGTTGTTTAACCAATTGGAAATGTTATGTCTCATTATTGTGAAAAAATATTAAGATTCTAAAATTTTCTACTTTTTATAAATTAAACTGGGATATACAGAAAAACCTCATTAAGTCGTCACTCCGTTTAAGTCATCGTTTTCCTTTGGTCCCGACAAGGTCTCATACACAATAATACAAAATAACCCTCCTTTACCCGTCACCAAATTTAATTCTACTCCGGATAACTCGTCACCCTCAAAATGGCCAAAAGCATTTTTCTTCTCCATTTTGCATGCCATCGTGTTGTCTTTTCAGCCCCACCCCTTCACTTTAAGAAAACCAAGCCTTTACGGGGAATTTTCGACCATGCCTGTCACTTCATTCCTTTCCTATCCCTTTGGAGGATTTGGGTTCTTGGAATTATCTGCTATTCAAAGCACACTTCTTGCTGCTACTCTGTCGCGTGTAGACGTTTTTCTTGATCGCTCTTGAGTGTGACTTCATTTCATAGCAAGTAAGCCCGCTATAAGGGCTATGTTTTCTCTTGCAATATTGTAGTTCGATTACGTTTTTAATATGCAAGGGAAACGAAAACTTACCTCGTTATCTTTTAAAGAAAAAAAGACTTAACTGCACTTCTTGAAAAATCAAATGTTTCGAAAACAGCTTTTGCCAAAGAACACCATATTCCCAGGACTACATTAAACGATATTTATCATCGAAACAAATAATTGAAGAAGCTGACTGCAAAGACAAAAGAAAGAGAATGAGGAAATCGAAGTTTGACGAGATCGAGGAGGTTTTAGTTCGACGGCTAAAACATGCCAGGTCACAAAATATGCCGATTTCTGCCATGATTCTCAAAGAAAAAGCCATGGAAATTGCTAAGGAGTCGAACATTGAAGATTTTGGCGGCAGCAATGGTTGGCTGGAACATTTCAAAGACAGACATTGCCTTTCTTTAAAACGATTAAAATGTGGTAACTATAAAAAATGTTTTTTATTTTATTTTCTACTCATTCATTTGCATGAATTGAAAATTGATTTCTGAAAATCTTGTTTTTCTCACCGAATCCAACAGCAATTCATGAAAATACTGTATTTCAATGTTTTTTTTCAAAAATTCCCACTCTGCCTAAGTCGTCACCCCGCTTAAGTCGTCAAAAATGTTTGGTCCCTTGAGTGATGACTTAATGAGGTTTTACTGTATTACTCTCAGAAAACCAAAGAACTTTAGCTACAGCATTTTTTTTACCAATCTCAACTTAAGGACCATTCTAGTATTACGTTTACAAGCATATAGTCATTTTAGATCCCCTCCCCTTCATGCTTATGTAATATTTGCCAAATTATTAACAGAAAATACCATTGAAATATATATGAAATACTGATGGGGAAAAAAAATGTTTGCTTATGTAAGCATTGCTCTGATCACCCCCCGCCTCCTTTGAATGTTTACATAATACGTAAACAGCCCATTTTTATAATTGTTATTAAATTATCTAAACATAATTATTCATTTTCTCTAAAATACAAGAAATTCATTTTTTATAGTAAAGTTGGTGATTTTCCAATTCATTATCATACTTGAAATTATTCCTTAATCAATGTAAACTCATTTTGAAAATAAAGTAAAGTTCCTGAAGAATTGATAAATGAAAAAATGATTACTTTTTAATTTGAATTATAAGCCACTAATCTGACATTTAAATATATAATGCACAGTTTTTCTCTAAATATCAGAATTATAGAGTAAAAGATTTTTATAAGAAATCAATGATTTATGGTAATCAAGAATTGTTTGACTAGATTCAATTTAGAGAATCCGACTGAAAACAGATTGCAATCTAAGTCATAGATCTTTCTTTTTTTTTATTGAAGTTATTGTAAAGTTTATCATATACTCTTTGCAAAGCTGTGTTGGCAATACAGAAATAGTTTAATAATGTACATTTCTGGAAGCAAAAAGAGTTCCTATGTTACAGTGATGAGAGTGTTGAAGGGAAATGGCTATTAAGAGAAATTATCACAAAAATAATGTGCTATGTTAAATGTTCATTCAAAACATTCAGAATTTTTTTTTACCAATAAATTGTCTCCAATATCATTTGCATAGTAATTATTAGAAACAATACCAACTTCAAAACATACTTAGCATACATATCATGTTTGTGAGCAGGAACATCATCATCATTCTATTGCTTTTTTGAAAAGAGCAGGAACCCTTTGAAAGCGTGTGATGATTGCACATTGCATTTCAGCAAGGTGCTGAAAATAGGTGTTTCGTTGTTGACAAGGTAAGTTCATCTTTAGTATAGTTGATCAGCTTTCACTGCAACCTCTCTTTTCGTTGACTTATATTGGTGTATACTTAGATTTGACTCACTAGGAGAGAACTCTTTCGTTTCCTGAATCTTTTAGCAAGAAATTGAAGAAGAAAATCTCTAAGGGATCTAGTAGGAAATTCCTTTTCTTAGCATAGAATGTTGTAACAGGATTGGAACCTGCAGTCTTGATCACTATAAATGACATTTAACTGATCAAGCATCAGATAATTACATGTACATTTATATATGAAGTTAATGGTTAGTATGCTTGGTTACCAGAAAAAGAGTGCTGAAGGTGATTGCTGCTATGTACAGATGTGAGACATGGTCGATGATGGGGAATGATGTTAGGAGATTGGAGGCACTCGAGATGTGAGGATGGAGAAGATCAAATGGACTGATTTGATGACAAATGAGGAGGTCCTGGACAGAGTTGGAGAAAAGAGGACTATGATGGCAAGTATCCGTAGGAGAAGAGACGGAATGCTTGGTCACCAGCTTCGACACAAGGGAATACTCGCCGAGCTCATGGAGGGCCATATCCATGGAAGAAGATCATGAGATTGCCCCAGGACCACTTACAATCAAAACATCCTTAAAGATAGGAATCTGCGTTGCTGCGTTGAGTTGAGCCGGGCTGCACAAAACTGTAATGGCTGGATTGATCTACCATGATTGATTGAATGGTTAGTATTATCCAAATGAAATTAAATGATTAACAGACAAGAAAAGAAAAAAAAAAAGGAAAATTAAAGAAGTAAAAAATTAATAAATACAACTAAACAGATTTGGCCATCTCTTAACTTCCATTATCAAGATAATTCAGTGTGAAGGGGAAACCACTGTTTATTTTTATTTGATGCCGGTCTTTTTTTGTTTTGTAACTATTCCTTTTGCTGATAAACAAAGTTTCCTGATAATAATCTTTACTCATTAAACAATATTTCAAAAGATCTTTCCGATCTTTCTTCATCAGGTTCCGGACCCTATTGCAAAAATTGTATATAAATATAATGATGAATCAAACAGATTACTAATAGAATCATGTTTTATAAATTCAAAGAATTGTTTTAATAAAGACAAGACTTTAAAAGTAACTGGTATACTTCCATAAGAATATTTAAAAAATATTTAATTGAGAATAAAACAAACAATACATATGACTTAAAGAATGTACTTATTGAATACCTAATAATACATTATATGTATATCTATTATTTGTAATAGTAAATTTTAACTATAAGTTTGTATAACGTAATATTGAATGTATAACATTTGATGATTGTTTATTTTTATTCCAAAATAATTTTGAAGAATGAAATAGTGTATTTCTTTTTATTTTGTAAACCTGATGAAGAAAGACTGGAAAGGTCCCTTTCGGAATATTGTTTAATGAGTAAAGAAGATATTATCGGGAAACTTTGTTTATTATCATACAAGTATAAGTAATTTATTCCTTTTCCTTTTTTTTTTGGCAGTTCTACATAACCCCAGTCTGTCTTCACCAAATTTCTTATCATTTTGTTTTGAAATTGGATTAAAGATTATTGCTTAAAATATGAATGATACGAGTACATTTGAAGATGCTGCAGAAATTTTAAATAAAAATTACATCAAATCCATAACAAAAGATGCATGGACTGGAAGATGTCCCCTTAGACATACTATATACATACTTATTCTTGTTTGTCGTATTTGTTTCATTGAGCGCCATTATTTTTCTCATTCCCACTCACTTTGCACAACTAACTCATACCTTTTTGATTCTCCTCCATTTATTCTTCATCATCCCTTATCCACTTATTAATAAATATATAAATATTTAGTCCGATTCTCATTACATTGTTCTTCTGTGCAAATCCAACCTCATAGGTGATCTTCACACAGCATTCCCCACTTTCCTTAGGATTGCACATCTTTCTCATTTGGATCAGTCCAGCACTGTTCCATCATCCACATGCAGATCTTCCCAAACCTTTTAAAGTTGCAATTCTCATATTAATATGTTAAAAATGACAATATATACAAATGCCCCTAAAATATTGGGATGGATTAATATGAAATAACATAATATGCTACTGATTATTATGAAATAACATTTACAGTATCTTACTGCTACGTATCTTTAAAAACCTTGTGTACAAATGCACAGCAGAATTTACAGATTTATTTACAAAATTTACTTTAAAATTCAAGTAAATTTTGTAAATAAATCTGTAAATACTGCTGTGCATTTGTACATGAGGTTTTTAAAGATATGTAGCAGTAAGATACTGTAAATGTTATTTAATAATAATCAGTAGCTTTTGGCCACAGATAAGTTTTCAATGCACAATCAGTCTTTGCTGATTATGTACAAAAAATATTTAAGTACATTTATTTATTTATTTATTTATTTATTTATTTAAGTAAAAATATGCAAACTTTGTCAAATATATTCACAAAAATGTTGTTTTGTTTTTTTCTTTTTTAATCAACTCTGTTGTAGAAACAGGTAAGCAGAATTGGCTACAGTACGCTTACAAGTTAGGGATAATTTTCTACAAATACAGAACAACTACAGTCAAATTGTAGAGTTTTGAAATTAAACGCAGATTTGATAATTTGGTCCTGAAGAAGAAGTGGGACATGATACTATATAGATCCTTTTTTTTTGAGGGATTTCCTCACTTCGGGATGAGATATTATCTCAATATTACTCAGCCTTCTTCGGGAGACGTATAAATACATCAAGGTGAGCGCAGATAAGTTTCTGATGTTGTTCAGTTGCTTGGAATAAACAACAAGAGAAACTTGTCCGAGAAACTAACATCAGAAGTTATTAGATTTGCGCCTACCTTGATATAATTGATATTTATACATCTCCCGAAGGCGGGCCGAAATATCGAGATATCTCATCCCCGAGTGAGGAAATCCCTCAAAAAAAAGAAGAACCTATATAGTACAAAGATTTGATTTATGATTAGTGTTATTATTCACTCTCATTTAATTGTTAGTGTAGTTTTGGCATTCTTTTAAGAATGCAAATTGTTTCATTTCACAATAATGTTAATAAGATAAAAATAATAATATTAAAAATAAAGTTATAGCAATTTTTTTTATAACTTTTCTTTGGTGTCAGATGCTTAACACTAAAACTTGGTGAAGGTTGCCAAAATAAGAAACTTATCGTAAGGGAAGCCGAAGCCCACTTAGGGCTGTAAAGTTCTTGATGATGATGAATAAGGCTTCTTATTTTTAATTTTTAAATTATATTATTATGTGTCCATTAAACAGCATATATTAAAACAAAATACAGATTTATAGTAACATTAAAATATACATTTCCTTTATTAAATAAACAACATACAGCTTTTTATAACAACCTGTTTTGAATAATGATTTACTATTCAAGACAAATGTAAAAATGACAATACTATCCATTAAATATCTTAAACAGCAATTAACGAAAACATATTTTGAACATGAGAACAGGGAATACAATTTTAGTCCCCACTTCTAATTCAGTAGCTACTGAACTTGTTTACTATCACAATACAAAAATAAAGCATTTGTTGTTTGAATTTGCCATTTCCTAAAGTATAAAGAATATTAAAGTATTATAGAATATAATGCTTTCTCTTAAATATCACATCACTTTTCTATTAAAAAGCTTGTACTTTCTTTAAGTTTTTACTTTGTTTTACAATCAAAAAAAGTCATTAATGAAGAAAGGAATGACATTCATAGAACTACTTGATCTCCAGAAAGTCCATCACTGTTATTTATTGTTAACATGCCACATAGCTTTCAAAGTTTTGGGGAAAATATTGTTTTCCTTGGCTATAGAATGAAAGCGTGTCTAGCACTTAGCAAAAATGCCTTTTAAATAAATAAGTTACTTTGTCATGACCGACTTCTTACAGTAGTTTGTATCATATGCACTTACGAAATTAGATGAAATAATATAAAGCCATCAAACCAAAGTCTTAAATCATTTTATTTCCAGATAATTTGGGAAAGAATAGTAAGGTATTTCCCCAATAAGCCAAATATATATATATAAATACCCAAACACCAACAACCTGCAGTTTCTACTCTTAATTGCATTGGCTCCTCCACCTTCCAGGAAGGCCAGAAATGTAAAAGATAATTCTATCAATGGCAATGAATCAAATGCCCATTTGATGAACTGATCTACTTTCCTATTCCTGCTCGCCGCAATAGAGGTGCAGTCTCCCTACCAGTGGCTAATAAGTCTTCCAATGCCAGTCATATCAGTAGCAGTAGTTCTTCCTTTAACAGTACATTAAATGGATCTGTTGGTCCTTCTGTTAGCCCACGAGCATCTCCAGGTCTTCCTAGTGTAACGTCTAGCATGTTTGTTGATGTATCTTCCATAAATGCTAACAGTAGTGCTAAAGTGCTTATTTTTGGATATGATCAAAACTAAAGAAAAAAAGAAGTTATTGGATGCTTAACTGAAACTCTTCAAAAATTCTAAAAAAAAACTAAATGTTTAGCTTTCAAATTTCCCTTATAATTTTATTTTAGTGATTTTTTTTTTTTTTTTAATAAGCCAAAACTGTGATACTGTTAGGTACTTCTTCAATAATTAAATCATTTTTTGGACTTAGCGTTGTGCAGTTTTATTTTTTTTTTAAATTTAACTCCTCAACTTTACATTATTGTTATTAAATATTTATAAAAAAAATTCTCTCATTTTAATGAACTAAATTTTTAACTCAGATTTTACAACATTATCTGATTTTTAACTCAGATTGGTTCATATATAAAACCAATTTTTCTAGAACAGCTAAGCAGTCTTGAGACATCATCATTTCCAGTTTTTTACTGATAATAACCCACGTTTCCTTTTGGGCTTGGGATAAATACAAAAAATAAAAAATCTCTTCGAAGATATTCTCATAAACTTTGAAAAATTTTCCAGAAGATTAAAATATTACAATTTATAGTTGTTATGACAGTAGCAACTAATGACACATGTTATTTTTATTAGGTAAGTTGCTATATTTACAAATTACTTCCATACTAAAAGTTCAGAATTTTTATGTAGTAGAACATTGCTTTGGCCGAAATACTGAAGCCATCTTATAACTTATTTAAATAAACTCTGAGCACGTTTAAACTAATTACAAGTGAAAATCACCATAAATGTATTAACTTTCATCCAATTGCAACTTTCTTGTTATTTTCAGTATTTTTTTAAAAAAAAAAAAAATATTCATGATTCTGTAAAGGCTACTGGTATGCTTTCTTGAGAATTCCATATTTTAAAGTCTACTGTTGAGAATTCTCTTTCAGAAGAAACTTTTAACTTGGAAGCTCCAGATGACTGTATATTTTTGGCATCGATTATACAGCCGCTAAAAGTATAGTTGGGGATTTTGAAAAGAACCTCTACATAGTCAGGCATTTGAATCTTGAATTTTTGCGAGTCAATGTCTGACAGCTTTGCTTTTGCTCTCTTCAGACTGAAGGTACCCGTCAGTGACACTTCCAGAGTTCTACCTGGAAATTTTTGTCCAATTTTCCAAGTAATGTGTTTGGGTCCCACCGTAACATTACCCCATGTCGGTTTCAAATCCATGCTACTCACTTGATATTGCTTAGGAATGGGTATTAGAACATCACAGTAATCAAAATTATTCCGAATGTTTTCATTTAGCTTTATTTGTAACAAAATGTCTGCAGCTGCATTGCTATTTCGTAATTTGAAGACGCCAAACATTGGCACTTTGTTCTCTGACTTCATAATGTAGTTGCACAGTGAAAATGAGTCGAGGACCGGGAAAAAGCGAAGTTTCTGTGTAGTTGAGCCCGCTTCCATGTTATCAGTGCTCAGGTGAGTTACACAAGGGTGAACTGTAACTAATTTGAATGGTAGCTGTTGCATCGCATCTTCATGAAAAATTCCCAGAGATATTTCAGGCACATGAATGTCAAATTCTGTTTTACACGCTATGGTGCCGTACACTTCAACTGTATCCAGAACATTCAGTTTATTGAACTGAGCACATCTCACATGCTCAATGATGTTGAAATTCAAAGAAGGCCTGCTACCTTGCTTCCATCCAAGCGATGGGAAGGGCTTCTGTGCAGGCAGTTCAGAATACTCATCCATTCTGACAAAAGGGTTTTGTAAATAACTACGCACAACACTTGGCTCATTCTCATTTGGTTTTCCGAATGGCAGCACCTGTGAAATGTAAGTATCCAGCTCTTTCAGTTTGGGATGCATTGCTGAAAATGTGTTGGGAAGGACCCCCAGAAATCCAATAATTCCAAGTATAGTCGAGAATCCCAGAGACACAGATGGGTACAGAACTAAGGACTGAGAAATATCCCCAGAATTCTTGACATCAAGAATTTTCTCCTCTTCGTGCACCAGTGCACAAACCAAATGTCCATAATGTTCAACTACTATAACAGGCCACAGGTAGCTGGTTTTATCAGAAGTCGTCGGTAACTTAAGAACGGGAACTGGCCGTACATGTTTGCACGAATCACGTGATTCAGAGAAGACATTGGCGTTTTTACCTATACCCAATTGTTCAAGAAGACTTTCCAAAATTACGTCTTGTTTTCTTGGTATTTCGATGTAGCTGTCGGCTTGTGTTCGCTTAATACGTTTTTCGACGGTCGGAAATTTCCTCGTGTACACAATCTTCCACTCGCCCGTTTTGTCGGGGGCGGATACGATCCACAGAGCACGAATCGACATCTTTGGAAAGTTCCGAATTAATTAATTTAATAAGTTCTGATTTAAAAGTTCTTTTTATTTACGAAAAAGAACTTAGCTTCACAAATGATGGATAATTCTGCTGTTGCTTGGAATCGCTTTATTTTTTATTTCTCCAATTCAGAAGCTTCTTTCCAGAGGAATGCTTGTAGAAATGTTCTAAAAATTTACCTGCGTAAATTTTAGTTAATTAGGTTGCTGCTGAAATAATAACATTTTCTTGGCAGGGATCAAAATACAGAAGTACGCAATTTTCATCGCTTGGGCTTAGCGTGAGGTTCTCCCCTCTCGTTTTCTCTCTCCGTGCGGTTGCCTCAGTGCTGCCACCTTAGGCGAAAACAGTGAAAGGGAAATGGACTGTCCAATGTCTTCCGGATTCAGGTCATCCTAGAGCCCAGCACTGAGGATTGTCAACAGCCACATGAACAGGTTAGATTTTTCGCAATCTGTTTTTATTCGTTACGATTAAATTAGTAGAAAGTCTTAGTACGGGCATTTCGAGGGAAATGTCCACCTATCCTATTATCTACCATGTTTAGAAAAAAAAAAAAAAGTCCCCATCACCCGCGCCACGGGGAAACACTGTCTGGGTGTAAGACTGAAATCGGAAACCCGCGGTAAAACATCGCAATAAGTCACCGAATCCCGTTAATTCCTAATGAGCTTCGCAATTTATTTTCGGGAGAGTTGTTGTTGTTGGTACAAGGGAAGCTTCCTCAGGCAATGGCTGGAATGCGGAAACCTCGTGGGGGAAAGAGACGTAGAGAGGGAAAAGGGATCCCACAATACGAGCTTCGTAAAACCGAACCCATCTCCAATCGGTCCCCAGATCCAACAGGACGGAGTTGGATAAATATTAACTGAACTTCGTCTTTCTCTGTCCCAAATCGCGAATTTCAAACAAACAAGGAAGTGGATTTCGCATTCAGGGAAGCCAATGAGCAAGTGTGGCGGGAGTTCAACTACAAACCCCGCCCATTACATATTCCTCTTATTATCGATTTAAAACTTTACCATCACTAATAAACGGTGTTTCGATTCCGTGAGGACAGAGTATTACGAATGCTTCCTCCCTTTGCGCTTTACGACACAACACTGAAAAGAAATTGGGCACCCAAAGGAGAATGACATGTGAGTAATTATCGAATCCGATCCCAAAACTAACGAGGAAGAGCTTTTTATACATGTTAAAAAACATGGTAAGGATATAACCGACTGTAAACACACAAAACAATATTTTATTTTTATACTTCTATATGTTTTGAAGGGATGTGTGTGACAAGTAACATCGTTAACCCTGATCTATCCTTAGGTTGAAAGTGATGGAGAAAGTACAGGACTGCATCTTGTGTGAAAAAAAATACATAAACAAATTATTTCTCGAGATTTTAATTATTAATTGAGATAGGAAACTTAACATTTAACGCCAAAAATTTAAGAGTTTATGTTAATTTACTCCATGCAGTACGATTTGGTAATGAAAAAAAAACAGTAATAAATAAATCCTGAATAAAATAATATAGGTGGACTCAGATTCAAAAGGAAAATTTTTGTGTGTCGCCCGCATAGCCAAGATTGATGATTTATTTTTTTTAATGTATCAATTTATCCGTTATATTCCTGCTTTCTTTTATTTGTATACAGAAAAATACAAATGACTATAATAATTTAATTTTCAAACGAAGTTGTGTAAGTTTTTTCCCAGCGTCCTTTACCATAATATTATTATTGTAATTTGTTTACATCAGACATTTTGGTTTATTCTTTTGTATAATTCTTTTGTATTTCTCGGCCTAATTATGCTTTCATGAAAGCTTTTTTTTTTCTTTCTTCTTTCAATAAATAAAATACATTCCTGTTCCCAAATTTTTATTACGTTTTTCAGTTGCACAACTTTTCATATTGACTTTTTTTAAATGAATATTGCTGAAGATTTTTATAAGTTTATGAAGCTGTTTGTGAATTCGCTTGTCTCCTTGAAACTTTCATCATTATTTCAATAAAATGTTAATAACGGTTAACTTTTTGTTTAAAAGAATATTGATTAATTTCTTATGAATCTTTAGATATGAAAGAAATATTCAATTTAGAATTTATTGTAAATGGAAACGTTTTTGTATTTATTTATTTACTTCGATCTGTTTAAGATTAATTGACCATCAAAATTGAAAATAAATTATATTTTTCTAAATTATGTTAATTTAATAATTATTAAAACTACTAAAAATGAATTTAAAACAGTGATTTGTTGTTTTTAAATTGAATTGATTGATAAAGTAAACCAATTTCTATAGAAATAGTGTTTAGAAAAACGCAATAGCATTTTTTTTTTTAACAAAAAGATTATATGGAAGTTTGTTCATATAAACTTAATTCTCTTTAATGTTTTTCATTGAAAACAAACAGCTTTTATGGTGTTTACTGTTGTAAAGGCACAAGTTGTTGGAATCTACATATACTTGTTAAGGTACCATGTAGATTTTCAGTATACTACAATTAAAGATACACTAATTGTTATAGTTTGTTCATTATTTATTGAAAGGTTAAGTTATTATGAAGTATTAAGTCAAAACTTCATAATACTAAAGTAGTAAAACAATAATGATTATCTCTGCTGCCTTTGAAACATTACATATATATAGTTTTATTTTTAAAAAATCCATAGAAATATACCATAATATTTTGGGCTTTTCAATCAATAAGCTCACTTGTTGTTAAGGGCTTTATTGATATCTGCTCTTGTAATGATTTTTAAAGTACAATCCATCTCTTAACATTATTTTGTTTTATTCTTGCTAATTAAAGGATAATGGGCACAAATGTATGGGAAGTTGCCCCACCCCTGTATAGTGATAAGATATGTACCTATAGAAAGATCTCCTTATATAGAACATATTTTATTATTACAACTCGTCTCAATTATTAATCTGTTCGGAGTTATATAATTCTAGATGTGACATCTAGTTACATCTAGTTGACAAGGTAATTCTTCAATTTATTATTTAGATAACTTTATAATAATAATTATTATTAATAATTTAATAATTATTATATGTAATTAATATTATCATTTTTTTTTCAAGTAAATAATAATTATTTACATGAAATAAATGAAAATAATATTTACTGTTACTGAAAATAATTATTAAATGATAATTAACACATCCGGGAATTAAGATGTCAACTAGATAAGTCCTATCTAGAATTACATAACTCCGAAACGACTAATAATTGAGACAAGTCATAATAATAAAAAATGTTCTATTTATGGAATAAATCTTTCCTTACGTATATATCTTGTCGCTATACAGTGGTGGGGCAGATCTGCCCATTCTCCTTTAACTTATTAATGACAGTCTCTTCAGAAATGTGTTTTTTTATTCCTATCCTGTTTTATTGTGACATGATTTCTTCTGTGTGTTCTTATGAATGATTCTAAGTCCTTTTCCTTGTTGTAGGCTGTAACGGGTGCTCAGCACCATGTCAAGCAAACGGAAGACAGATGATGATGTGAGTTCATCATCTGATTCACCCCATATCAAAAAGCGAATCTCCTTTGAAGAACCAAACGACAACCATGATGGGGAACCAAGCAGTTCAGCCGTTCTTAAGTAAATATATAAAAAAAATTTGTTTGTTTGCTCTGTATTAGTGAAAACCCAGTAAAAATTTCAATGTAACAGAAAATGACTACACAAAAATTTCAAGCAGTTTTAGAAAGAGACTTTTTACAAATATATTCACTCACCAACAGTGTATACATTAAAGGATAGAAATTTCTTATTATTTTTGGTGTATATCCAAAACGATGATGATGATATAAGATTCCATATAAATAATGTGTAATATTTTCAGTTTTCACTGTTTCCCCTGTTATAACAAATTTATTGTATAAGTAAAAAAAATCATTTTCATAGTTTGTAATCGATACAGTCACACTTACATACATTTTACATTGGTAGTATAATATCAATATTTAAATACTATAAAAGTAGTTTGTTTTTTCCAGTCTAAACTATTTTCAAAACAACAACAAATACCAACTCCCCTTTGTATTTCTTTTGACCTAAATCATTATCAAAACAGTGCCTTTGTCTTCTTATTGCAGAATATTCCAATATCTTTACATTTAACACCTACTTTTTCTTTTTACAATTTTCAGCCTTGAAATTATTTAATTCAGAAAATTTTTCGTACTTATTATCATTTTGTTTTGATGAGTAAAGCACAGATGTGCAATTAGAAGTTAGTTAAATAAAATAAATGTAAGCGAAAATTAAATGGAAGGATTATTCTCTGCATTGCAGCTTGTTTGCTGCAGTCCTTTCCTGGAATCTCATAAAGCATTTATGATGTAAAATATTTTTTACATTGCTTCATATAAAAATGATAAAAAGAAAGTTCCTACATTCCTTAGATTGAATTCTAAAATTATCTAATAAGTTCATGTATTGTTAGAAAATACTAAATGTTATTTCTGATGTTTCATTCTTTATTACATTTAAAAACAAAAACATAAAAGCTAAGCACAACGCAATTGAAACAAGATTCTAAAATACTGTTGGATTATTCTGATAGAAAAATACATTTTGCATTAACCACTTAAGGACCTGACTCAAGCAAATGCAGGACACTGCAAACCTTTTATTTTTTTTACATATTTCTTTTTCCAATGCACCTAAAATTCTGAAAATTTAAATATGAACTTGTGAAGCATCTGGGATTTCAATTTTCTTGTTTTTAACTTTCAAAATTTTCTGCAATTAATTAAATTAAAATTCAAAAACAGTCAATTTTTTGGATATTACTCAGTATTTTCAACTCAAAAAAATTTGAGGAAAACCTGAAATGGTAAAAAATTTGTAAAATAATGTTTTGTATTTAAAATATTTATTAGTAGTGCAATAATAATTTTTTTAAAAATTATTTAATCGCACACAAGTTTAGAAAAAACAATTTTTATTTTTTAAAAAATTAACTGTTGCACTAATAATAAATATTTTAAATTCAAAACAAGTTTTTTAACATTTCAGATTTTCGTCAAATTTTTTTTGAGTTGAAAATACCGAGTAATACCTCATAAGCACCCAAAAAATTAATTATTTTGAAATTTAATTTAATTAATTACAGAATATTTTGAAAATTAAAAACAAGAAAATAGAAATTCAAGATGCTTCACAAGGTAATTTTTAAATTTTAAGGATTTTAGGTGCATTGGAAATAGAAATAAAAGATTTGCAGTCGCCTGCATTTGCTTGAGTCAGGACCTTAAGAGAAGGCTAAAATGCTATATAGGCTTACCTCAATTTGCTGGGTCTGTTCCAGACCATCACAGTAAAGCAAGTCATATGAATTTTTTTGGCTTCCCACTGCATACAAAAGTATTGTTTGCACTATACTGCAGTCTATTAAGTGTTCAATAGTATTATGTCTAAAACAAACAAACAATGTATATATCTTAATTAAAAAAAAAACAACTTTATTGCTAAAAAATTCTAACCACCATCTGAGCCTTCTGTGAAAGATCACTGATCACAAAACTTGTATAATAAAAATGAAAAAGTTTGAATTATTGTGAGATTTACTAAAATGTGAGATATGAAGTGAGAAGTGACACAAGAGGTATGAAGTGAGCACATGCTATTGATTTGATAAAATGGCGCCGATAGATTTGCCTGATGCAGGTTTTCCACAAATCTTCAATTTATAAAAAGTGCAATATCTGCGAAGTGCAGTAAAACTAGATATGCCTGTAGTTTGGGAGCCACTTACCTTTTCTAATTTTGTACAAGTAGAAGTAGATCAAAAATGTAATTAAATTTAATAAGACCTTGAATTAAAATAGGTAAATTTAAATTATTTACAGTGATGATCACAGTAAGGTGGATTTTTTGATAAGTTTTTCATTTAATTTCCTCCTTTTCTCTTTTGTCTCTTTCAATTGCCATAATTGGACCTATAGTTAGTTTTTAAAGAAAAAAAAAAATGTCAGTTTTTTATTATCTCTGAAGTAAAAAGTCTCCTTTTAAGAAATTCCTCTGTTAAACTTTTCAGGCCAAAAAAATTCTGCGTCTTCTTCCTTAGATATAACATGAGGAACTTTCTAAAATGTAATACTCCCTCCGTCTGAAAATATGGTATACATTTTAAAATTATTTGTGTTTGAAGATGTATACCATATTTTCGAACGGAGGGAGTATAAAGTATATGGATGTTTTATATAGTAGATTTATTATATGTTCTAGTGTTTTTAAAATGCAAATTGGAGAAAGTGATGGCTTGTTTGCTTAGTAAAAATAAGCATAAATTTTAATGCTTAACAAAGAATTGATTTATTGTAAAAGAGGTCGTTTTTCAGTCTTCATTCAGAAACAGCTAAATTAACAGAAGTGAAATGCAGAGATGTAGTAGTTCAAATCAGTTTCTTATTTCATAACAAAACTATTTGTTAATTTTTGTAAATAAATAATACAGAAGATTTGGATTCATGCTGTAACATCAAATATTATAAAAGGTTTTGATTGATTTCAGGCCCGCTGATGAAACTGAAAAAGTCACAGAAGCTGAAGACAGCTATTTCAGGTAAGATATATTTATAAATAAATTGCTTTGAAAGATAAAGAAACAGTTTTAGTAGTTATTTGTTTTTCTATATATATATATAAAACTATCTGTATATCTAGAATGAAGAAATACATTTCAGCCAACACAAAAAAAAAAAAATAAGTTAAAACTATAAACATAATTATAATTAAAAATTAAAAGCATACATATATGATCTAGAGCTTTCGAGCTTCCTTTGCGGAACTCATTGTCAACAAAAAGAGGAAAGAGCTGTATATCTAGAGAGGAAAAAAAATATGCTAGGATAAAAATAAATAAAAAATATCTACATTAAATTATATGTTATATGAAACAATTGCTAGAGGAAAAATAAAAAGGATTTATTAACTTCATTATAATGTAATAGTTTGTAAATTTTTAATACATGTATTTACAGCAAATATTGTAAAATCTAAAATTCAAATATTTAAACTTATAGAATTATAAATTTTATAATTGCAAACAATATATGCTACTGATATTAAAGATTGGTATTATTTAATTATTTGAGATCAGTCTTTTTCTGTTTTATGTACATAAATAATTTATTATTATTTTTTACCAGTAAAATCATATTGTGTCTCTGGGTCATTGCTGTTGCTTATTCTAATTTAAGTTTTAATAAATAAATGAATAAATGGTTGATTTTAGACAAACCAGTTTATTTAGAGAAGAGTTTACAAGTTTTGAATATAGATGTTTTTAAAAAAGTGTCAACAGTATTTGTATAGTAATACCAGTATCGAAACAGTAGAATAAATTTTTATTTCCTATACTTAGATGTTGTAAAAAGGATGTTAGCATCTTGACAGTACTTATGTAATTACTGTTGATTCTTTTTAGTTACATCTGTATTTAGATAATATTTATTTTCAGTTATATTTTTAACCTATATGTAATTCCTATTATTTTATTTGGTGGGGGGGGGATGTGATTTACAATTTTAGTAAAGATATTAAAGCTGTATTTGAAATTGATAAAAAATAAAGAGAAATAAATAGAAAATAAAATGCACTTGTAAAAAAGAATAAACAGGATAAAAAAGATGGTAATTGACTGACAGTTTCGGAATACTGAGAGTATTCCATCATCAGGGACGGCACAAACATATTGGACATCACAAAACATAACTAAATTTTTTATTCTGATTTGATTTATGTTTTTTAGTGATTCTTTATTAATGTGATATCAAAATCAAGCATCTTAGCTCTGTTTAAGAAACTGTTCAAATGTGTTTTTCATATTATAAAGCTATTTACTAAATTGTATTCTTTTAACCTTAACTTTATGAAATATATATATTTGTGATAGGTATTTTACATGTATGAATAATAGTTATTAAAATTCAAGAAACACACATTTTTAAGTGTGAAAAAAATATATTAAAGAAATTTTGAATGCTTTACCATTCAGGCTGATGAAAAGCCCTGTGCAAGGGCTTGAAAACCGGTTTCCGTAATGTAAAATATTCAAAATTTCTTTAATATGTTTTTTTAAAACTTAAAATGTGTGTTTCTTGAATTTTATTTCAACTTGAATTTTAATATATTAAATTTTAACGTTACAAAATTCACAATTTTCTCTATCCTTTAGAGCGTATGCCGACTTGTTAATCCACCAAGAAATGATTGATGATCAAGTGAGAACTAATTCTTACAGGTAGAAAATACATTAGTATAGTGTGTATTCAAATAAGATAACTTTATAGATTTTTTTTTTATTAGAAGTTCTATTTCTGATTTAAAAATAGTGCAGAAAAGAAAAATTTCAGTATTATGTTGTTTTTTTTTGTCACCTCATTAACTTTTGTTTGCTAACTAACTAAATAAAAAAAAAATGCATCTAATTTCTTTATCTGAATTCTAAGTTAAAAATCTTAAGTTTCAAAAATATTAAAAAATCAGACAAATCAAAACTTGTCCAGAAATTATTTCATCATTATTGGGACGTATTATATAACCTACTAGACTGATTGTGATATTTATCCAGTCAGTTTCGTGCTCTCCAATATCTATCTGCAAAGAAGAACAAAGGAATTTCTGTTCGTTTGCCTAATTTTCACAAAAAAAAAAAAAAAAAAAAAATTATTTTTTCCCATTTTGTTTCCAGAATTCACACGCCTATTGTAATATATTTTCATATATTTCAGTAAATATATTTAGTGTGATTCATAAGGAAGTGTATTTTTTCCTATCACAATCATTTAGGATCAAAAGACAATATTACAAAATACAAAAGTAACAATTTTGTAATGGGAAATTTTGAAGCAATTGATGAAATGCAGTGGGAAAAGAAATAATCATGAGAATCAATGTGGAGCCTCTGAAGCTAAAAGAAGCAATAATAAATTCACCAAATAAATATAGGTGCCAGGATGTCAGTTAGCAAACACTAGATCTTACCCATTGATGTTAATGAATACTTATATGGGCTTAATTTAAACAAAACATTTAACGTGCCAGAAATAAATATAAAAGCATAAATTTCTGTCTCATTTCTTTATCATTTATTTTATATTTATATGTGCTTTTTTTATTTCTTATTGTGCTCAGAAAATTTATTGTTTTCTGTGGAATGTCAGGAACATGAAGTTGTTCACTTATATTTTCTTTGGTGAATTTATTATTGCTTGTTTTAGCTTCGGAGGCTCCATTTGGATTCCCACGATTGTTCCTATTTATTCTCTGTACTGAGATCTCGCTGTTTACTACTGACTATTCCTAGCCGATGATCGTTAAACAGCTGTTCTAGGATGTCACTTAGTAAACACTTGATCTCACCCATTGATATTTGGAAAAGAAATAAAGAAATCAATTGAGAATCATACCTTCTTACAACAACAGAAAGTAAATGAATGTAATTTTTACAGAAAAGATTCATTTATCTAACAAAGTTCTAACGAAGAATTAAATTTTTTATTGCTTTTCGTAAACCAGACACAGTGATGCTCATTTCCTTTCAGTTTTATCTTTCAAGATGCTGAATAGTTGCACTGAGATGAATATTGATTTAATATGGGGAAATTTGATGCTTGTATTTGGTTTGCCATTTCTGTTTATTTACATTTTATCTTAACCTTTGAATTTTTTAACTTATAATTCTACCAAAATGTAACTTTTGATTATCTGATATTGGATTTATCTTAACTTTATTTCAAACATAAACTATTGTAATATTACATTAACGTCATTTATATCCACCTTATATTGTATTTCTTGATAAATGAAATAAACATTACTTCTACTATTAAGTTTTAAAATAAATTTCTTATCTAATGAGTTCCTGTTTTTAGTATAAATTCAAATTTGTATCATTTTCTTTTATCTTTCTGTTTTTTTTTTTTTTTTCAGGCGTGCAATACTTCAAAACTACCAACATTTCTTTGGTAAAGTGGTCCTTGATGTCGGTTGTGGTACAGGTATAGTAGTAATTATTTATGAATGTTTCACTTATTTCTTCAGATTAGAAGAATGCGGATAAGGTTTAAATTTGCTTTTAATGCTGAATTTGTAACTTTTTTTTTAGGAATACTCAGTCTGTTTTGTGTCCAAGCTGGTGCTAGAAAAGGTAAGTTTCAAACATTCCTTTGCAATTAGTTTAATCCTCTTTGTGGTATGACTCAGATTAACAAACACCCTATGAACAATTAACTCCAGGCAGACGGATGCTAAATGTAGTTGAGCAACTGACCTGGGGAGGGATCTCATTTTTAAAATGTTTTAATTTCAAATCTTTCTACCAAATTATCATCTATGTGCTAGAAATGGCATACACAAGTTGCAAGAACTTGCTTATTCTTCCTTTTTCGACTTTTCAGAAGATTTTATATTTTCTTCATTTAAAGGGCTAAACGCACTTATCCGTCTTCCATTATGTTTCCGTAACGTAATTGCTTTAGTGACGTAGTTATGTATTCAGGGTCATCAGAATTGAGACGAAATGGAGATCTGCGAATCGACAAACATAGCCGTTATATTTATATAACATATGTTCTTCGATTTGAAGATCTCCATTACGTCTTACAAGACTCAATTCTGGTTACCCTGAATACATAACTATGTCACTAAAGCGATTACGTTACGGAAACGTAACAGAAGACGGAGAAGTGCGTGTAGCCCTTAAGAGTGAAAAACATTGCATGAGAAGTTTAGATTCAACAGTGACTCCGGTCTAGCAATGGAAGTTCAAGTCTAGGTTTAATTTTAACTGATAAGGCAACATTGCCAGAAATTGGGTCCAGTGGTTTACGTGCTAGACTGCAAACTAGAGAAGCCAGAGTTCAATTCCCGAAGTGGTAAAGGACTTTTCAATGTTATTTCTTCTCCACACAGACTGCAGAATTCACTCAGCCCTATGTCAAAAGGATACCAGGTTTCTTACTTGGGGGTTAAAGGCAGGAAAGGCATCAGACCTCAACTAGTCTTGTTGGTTGAGAATCTCTGGGAGCCTAAACCTCCCTCACACCCAAGGGTCTGTATGATCAATAGTGGTGCAGCTTTAACCTTTAAATAATAAATTGATGTCTAGTAAATATTAAGATATCACAAAGCTTCTAATGAGATTTCAGTATTAACAACACAATGTCTGCAAATAGATTGGTAGAAATAGGCAAATGTAAGAGCTTCATAATCAATTACATCACTGCTGACATTATAAATGCTTTAAGAGTTTCCTTTATTCAAGCTGTAGTTGTCATAAAGATTGCAAGTTGATAGTAAAACACTATTGCAATTGATAGTACTGCATCAGAATATTCCAGGGCACTTTTAATTGATTAAAACAGAGTAATCACATTTAATAATAATTACGTTTCTTTAATTTATTTTATCATGTATCGAAATTTTTTATAGTTTTTGATAATAGCCAAATTAGACTGTTATTATATATGCCACATCAGAATAAAGTATATTAATAGCTTGATTAGCAATATTGTTTTGTTTTACATAAACCTATTGGCATAATAAATTTTCATTCATTTGCTCATATATGACACATCTACTATTATAAAATGAATTGTATTCAAATGACTACATTTAAAATGACTTTTAGATGTATATCGTTTATGATATAGAATATTAGGCCTTTTATTATTATTTTTCCCATTTTCATAGTTTATGCAGTGGATGCTAGTCCAATCGTTGAACAAGCAAGAAGAGTAGTCAGATCAAATAAACTTGAAGGAAGGATTGTCGTAATTCATGGAAAAATGGAGGTAAGATATTGTTTGGTATTTTAAGAAATATCTATAAGCAGGGTGTCTACAGAACCGGGAATTGTCAGGGAATTTTGTTATTCTGGAAATAATCATGGAATTATCAGGAAATTTTGCAATTATTACTTAAAATGAGGGAAATTTATGATCTTTTGCCAAGCGAGAGCACCTATCTTATGGGAGCATTCAAGATCACGCATCATGTCGATCTCCTCTTTCCCGCCGGCCGGTCTAATGGTGTTGAATAGTGACGTCATATCCTGTACTACATTCCCGCCACTGAAACTTTGTAGCGCCATTACTGTAACTAAGAGGAATGCAACTTAGCTGAAAGGCCAATCGGTGGATAGATTGTTTGTATTCTCGGACATTTCAAGAAGTTATTTCTGTTGCAGCTTGTTTATTGTTTGCTCTATATTTTGCTTGATTTTCAGTAGCAAAGAACCCGTAGCACGAATTGGCAGTAGCTGTTAAAAGAAAATGAGGCTGAACTTGAACTGAAAAGGCTTAATGACAAAAAAATTAAAATCTTACAAGCAGCACAAAAAAAATCTGAAGTAATTTAAATGAAATTGCTGCGATAAAGCTTTCACAAATTTAAATAATCAGTATCAAGCTGTTATATTACAATGAATCTCAAATTCAGTTGAGTTTAATTTTGTGTATATTGTTGCAATAAATCTTTTAAAAGGTAAGATATTGTAAACTCATTAATTTATAATTTTTTATTTCTCTCTCTTTTCTTTTTTTAAGTATTTCATAATTACTGTTTTTATAGAATTTTTTGTTTATTCTTTTAGTATACTTAGAGAAAATAGTAAATAATTACCAAGTAGTTAAAATCATGGAATTTTTCTCTTATGATCAGAGAATTTTAAAAGAAATTGTTCGTGAAATTAGGGAATTTTTTTATTCAGATTTTGTAGACACCCTCATAAGTCTAACCTTACAGTCCTTTAAAAAACCTCTACTATGCTATCATTTTGGTTTGCTCAAAAGAATTTGATATGTGATCCAAACAAAACAAAAAAGAACTAATTTATACAAAGTGATTAATTGTAGTGAAAAATCAGCCTACATGCCAATTTTTAATATATTAAAAAAGGCATTTACATCTAAAAACATACTTACATCACTGGAGCTTTTGGATTTTCTACCCGGAACCCATCGTCAATCAGTTTGTATAAAACAGCACACGTTAAAACTAATTTATTTCAAAAAGTGTAATTTAACATTCAGAGACTGTCTTTAAAAGATTGTATTTCACCCATATTTTCTGTACAGTTTTTTCTCCATGATTATTAAACAGTTCTTTACACTTAACTTTAATAAATATCTGATATAAATACAAAATAATCTGCAACATGAAATTTTTTTCCATTGCTGTTTGAATACGTTTTGAGTAATTGAACAATGGAAGCTGATGGAGCTTTTAAGTTTTATTTGCCAATGATAATAAAATCTGTTTCTGAATGAAAAGTAAACCTTGGATATTTATTTATAATTCATTTAACTTGAATCACCAATCTGCCAATTTCTATGAACTCATAGTGCATTGTATCCAAGTCCTTTCTTTGTCACTCATCATTATGATTCATGATGCCAATTGAAAGATAGTTTGTATTTTGATATTGCACTGAATGATTTGCAAACAGAAAGTAAAAAAGGAAGTTCTGCATATTTGTAGTGATGTTCTCTTTGAATACAAAGTAAATCTTAATTACGTTTTTTTTATATGCTTTATAGAGCAGCAGTTTTACCTATAGTCATTTCATAGAAGTAATGAATAGGCTTCTTAAAGAAATTCATTGGATGCATTTCAGAAGGTTCTTATTTATTAATTAAATTTGGAATTTTGTTAGGGCCTACCCAGCCCTCTATAGAATGGGTACCAGGTTTCTTTCCCGGGAGTTGAAGACAGGCGGATGTCGGGCTGATCTTCCGACCTCAGCCTAGTCCCATTGGTCAAGAAACGCAGGGAGCCTTACCTCCCGCGAGCCCATGGGCCTGCACAGGCCTGTTGTGGCGATCCTTTAACTTTTTTTGTCATTCGTCAAGAAAACAGTGAGCATATTCTCCTCTTTTTTTATTGCAGTGAAAATCAGGTTTTTGGAGAACTTGCTTGCATTTTTTTTTTCTCATTTTTTTTTTTTTAATCTCTCACAATCAAACAAGCCTAAGAATAAACAAAACGTATGAAGAAAGGAGATCCTCTCAGACTATGTAATTCTACAATATATCTGACAAAGTAAAGACTGACTTATTAGTCCCTTACAAAGGATTTGTAATCATGAAACTGTCAGCTCTTTAAATAAATAAAAGGCTTGGCCAACCTTGTCTAACTTTGAATAGTATAGCACATTATCATATTCAAATAGTTGGTGTCGATTTAATATTAAAATAATAAAAATTCACTTAACAAAAAGAAAATTCGTGTATCATATATTAACTGTATATGTTGTTCTTTGAAGCAATAACTTTAAAAGTAAATTTATACATGTAAGATAAAATGTAATTTATGCTGACATAACACAAAAACTGAGACACCTGTTTATTAACATGTAGGTCCTCATGGACTCCATTAACTCTCCAAGTACTGTGTATACTGTGTACACTTCTTCTCCTCAATAGAGGTCCATAATTCTCTTAAAATTCACAAGTGGTGGAACACTGACAGCATGTTGAATTTCATCCCACATGTGTTCTATTGGATTCAAATCTGGTGAATGACTGGACCAACTCATGATGCTAGAAAAATGTTCCTCCAACCGTAATATGGTGACTGCAAATCTGCGAGTTGGTTCATTGCCCTGCTGAAAGAGCTGCTCCTGTCTGTGTGAATGGGTGCAAATGATCTGCAAGAATGATTACATAGCATAGGCCTGTTGAAAACTTCAAATTCCATAATAAGAGTTACCACAGCCCTGGACTGTCCCTTGTTGGCATATGGGATCCATTGCCTTGTAGGGTTTTCTCCATATGATAATTTGTCCAAAACAGTTGGAACTGTGACTCATCAGACCAGACTAAATGTTTCCACTTGTCTTATGTCCAGTGGCAATGTTCACGAGCTCAGGTAAGACGCAAAGCCCATGCTGTCGGGTCAGCAATAGGACCCAAGTGGCCCATCCTCTCCTGTCCCCCATAGAAATAAAGAGAATGTAACATCAGTATACTGTCAGAATGCTGATGTTACTTGTGGTCCTACAATTGAATTGTTCTGTTTATCTGCTGCAGCGTCACAAACAAAGCTGCCCACGATCATCCAGAGTTTTTCGTTGATCGCAGCGGTGTCATATACTGGTTGTCTTCCCTAATGTTGGTAGTCACAATACAGTCTTGAAATTGTTGCATGTGAAAAATCCAAATTTCATGTTGATTTTGGAGATGGAGTGACCCATCTCTCGGGCTATCACGCCTTGTTCAAAGGCACTTAAATCTTGATAAGCTGCCGAAGTCACTGCAAATTATACAACAATGGATTGCAGAGGTAACCACCTTTATATGTACTTCAATTGTGGAAGATACCATTTAATGCAGGGGTGTTGGAAATCAAAGCGACTGTCTCAGTTTTTCTGGTACTTAAATATATGTAAAATAAACATTGGGCAATTATTTATACAATGTTCAAAGTAATTGTTTTAATAGGGAATTAAAAGGTGCATTTTCATTACCTAAGTTGTGTTTGTAATACCAAGAAATGACTGACATCTAATAGGCAAAATATCTAATCTAATAGGCAAAGTAATAGCAAAAGGATTTTATAAAGTGAAAATATTTTAACTGAAAGTAAAATCGATGGGGGTTATCTTTTAATAAAGCTCAGAGATCAGCTTAAGTGTCAAAAACAATTGTAAAGATGTAAAGACTTCAGTTTTCCTTCCAAAAAATTCAGGATTGCTAACATAAATAATGTGCAATTTCTTTATTTCAGTTTTAATAATTTGTTGCTTTATAATTTCAGGAGGTTGAATTACCAGAACAAGTTGACGTAATTGTCAGTGAATGGATGGTAATATATTAGTTTATTTTTAAATAATAAGTTTTATATAGTTTTAGTACCAGTTGAACATTTTCATTTTTTTATTTTCAGTTAATATTTTATAAAGAAGCTATATGTGAAAATAACAGTTTGCAAAATTATCACGAAATTTGATCAATCTCTAGCATTTATTGTCCTCCAAATGAGAGATGGCCGCCCTGTTTTTGTGAGATCTGCGCATGTATGATCGATTAGTCTAGTCAGGCACTTCCGTCTGATTTTATGACAGGACGCCGCCATTACGGTAATCGCTTGTTACTTTGCAAAAGAGCATTGTATTTCTAAATAATATATATTTATTTATATAAATATTTATTGTTAGCAACTGGTATTGAAATAACACTAAATAGTCGAGAGAAGTTTTAATTTGGCGTTATCAACATGTCTTTCTCAGTGAAAACAGATGACGGCGTCCATTGTGACAGGAAAACATAATTGATCAGCTACCGGAAGGGCTGCGCAGTTCAAACTTCCGTCGGCCAACTTTCATTTGGAAGACAATAATAGTTTATGACTCCATTGTTCTCACAAATAAATGCCTTAAAATTTTTCAGTTTAATAGTTTGTAAAGTTACAGGATTTTGGTGATAGTGGTAAAAATGAAGTTTCTTAGGAAATTAATGACCTTCAATTGAAAACTGACAGTAAATTAAGTAATTAAACATCCATGAGATTAATAATAAATTAAAAAACAAATGTTAGTTAAATGCACAAAAATACATTTACATTTTGAAACTTGCATTACATTTCAAACTTAGTTTATTGGTTTTAGTCTTACCGCCATTGCTATTCATTCATTAAGAATTTTATTAGATCTAGGAATGTTAATGCGATTGGTAGATCAGCTGAGTTATATTTTCTTTCATAGACAGTACTCGCAGTTATCTACCCTTAAAATATTACAAATTAGACGGTGAAAATGTCATAAACTCTTCTGAGAAGTCCTAGCATGAAACATGGTTGCAAAACACTACTAGAAAAATGGCTGAAAGAAAAGAAGTGATGAGAATTATCTAATAACATTAACATTCCTATATTTAATAAGATTCTTAATAACTAGCATTACAAAGAAAAAGAGTCAAGATGATAAGACCCATCATATTAAAAGTTGCAAAATATTATGAAATTCCTATAGCCTTGTTTGCACATTAATATTTACAATTTAAAAGTTAAAAAATAAAATATATTCATAACACTCGCACTATGTTTTTGGGTTCCATGTTGTCGAGCTCCTTTTTCAAGTGGAATATCCGTCTCCTGTGTCTTTCATCTCCCAAGTATCCCCTTCACTTACAAACTCATGATGACTCCATCTTGAAAGGAGGACGAAAGACACAAGAGACGGACAGCTCACTTGAGAAAGGGACTGACAACATGGAGCCCAGAAATGTAGTGTGAGTGTTACTATTGTATCTTATTTTTTAACTTTTAAATTGTAAATATTAATGTGCAAACATGGTTAGAGGAATTTCCTGAAACATCTTGTTTTAATAAAGTTAGAAAGTAAGCTCCATTTCTAAGAAAACTTGTTTTTTAAATGTAATTTTTAGAGTTTTAGGTTTGATGTATATTTTAAATTCATTTTCAAAGAAAAAAAATATTATGTTTCCATTACATTTTGATTAAAACGTTTTTATTAAAATTTAGGGTTATATGTTGCTTTACGAAAATATGCTCCCGTCCGTTCTTCATGCGAGAGACAAATGGTTAAAGAAGGTAATTTTATTATTATTATTATTATTATTATTATTAATTTGTATGGTTTAACATCATTTAAGCCATTAAGTATTTAGAATTCGAAATTTCTAGTTCTTATCCTGTTTTGAAGATCTATTGGCAAAAAAAGTACCTTTCCTTGCTTATGAATTAGTTCATTGTTAAGGTCCTACATCTTGGGTTTATTAATTAATTCATGTCAAATATTGACATTGTAGGATCTGGTTGGGATTCAATTTGAAAAGGAAATGCTGTTTTAACGGCCAGAAAGAATTAAAAATTAAAATTTATTTACCGTATTGGCCCGAATATAAGACGGCATTTTTTTCCAAAATCCCATCCACGAAAATACTATTTCGTCTTATATTAGCAACCAAACTTGGAGCACGCACGAAACCGAAACCAAGCGTGCTCTGGGCGCTGAAGCAATGCCACCTGGTGGCGTTGGCTGAAGTCGATCGTAGGCCTAACCAACATGCTCCAAAATAAAAAAATATATATATTCTACTACGCTTAGTGGTGTTGTACTTTTTTGCAAAAATAGTTTAATTTAGTTTCATAAATGACATTTCGCCTAGCTTAGAAGTCACAGATTTAACTAAATATTACTGATATTAAGCCTATTACTGCAACCAAAAGTATTAACGATTTCATCATGAACTGGGGTGGGAAGATAATTTGTCAACAACTTTTTTTTTAAATAATTTACTAGAAATATTTGTCGAATTACGCCTCGTTAATAGGTATAACGTCTTATATTCGCGACCAATAGTTTTTTATCAAATCGGAGCTCAAAAAACGCCATTCGTCTTATATTCGAGCCGTCTTACATTCGGGCCAATACGGTAATTAGAATCAGCAGTTCTTAATATTTAAAAAAATAAGTACTACAGGTTTTGTCATTCAGGCCCAGCTTTGTGGTCAAAACAGTGACATTCCATAAGATTGATATATCTGAACCTAAGTTCAATTTCCAGAGTCGGAATGACTATGTCTTTCTTCTGTTTTTTTCTTCTATGTTTCTGCAGGTATAATGTGAGCTACAATGTAACCTGGGTAGTGATTCTTTGGCTAAATTTTAGTTCACATAATTTGTCTCTTGTGGAGGCCAAATTGGAAAACAAAGAAGAAAAAAAAAATCCTTCAGATTTGCTTAATGTATGTTTTAAAGGTGACACTTTATTATGTATCCTCGCTGTTTTATTGTCATTATTGGATGATTTTATCCTGCTATTGTTTTTAATTCTTGGTGTAAAAAACGTTAGGCAGTTTTTCATAGGTGTTTTCTGCAATGAACATTTTTCCAACTAGAATTAAAAGAACCCGATCCTGTCATTTAAAACCAATCTCATCTGTATAGAAAATGAACGAAGGTTTAAATCTTATGCAATAAAAATGTTTTGTTTTAACATAATGACAGTCAAGTCTAGGTGTGATTTCAGCCCCCAGGAAGTCATCCTTCTTCTCTATTTAGCTTTTGTCTGATATCTTGGTGAAAAAATGAAACCTGAAGGGTTCAATGAAAATTGCAGGTGTGAAGCCCTTCACAATTTTGAGATTTTTAGTGTGACATAGGAATCACAGTTAATGGTGACCAAACAAAACAAAAA
>JAFIDM010008419.1:36541987-36578263 GCA_023159025.1 Thereuonema tuberculata | reverse complement strand
AGTGTGACATAGGAATCACAGTTAATGGTGACCAAACAAAACAAAAAAAAGTTAGATTCTAATTTTCATTGAAATTCTTTTAGTCTTCAGCTTTAAATGATCTTTAGATAATGAACATTTATTGTCATGACAGTTATTGTTTTTTTTTTTTTTTTTTTTTAAGTAAATGTTTCACTTTTAATTTAATCACTTTTTTTGATAACTTTTCAGAATGGAATGATTTTTCCAAACAGTGCACAATTATTTATTGCTCCTATAACAGACACAGACACAATTAATGAAAGGTAAGTTCTAGAAAATCATTGTTTACTTTCTGTTAAAATTGTTCAGCAGTTAAGGTCCTGACTCAAGCAATTCAGGCAAACCTTTTATTTCTTTTATATATTTCTTTTACCAATGCACCCGAAATTCTGAAAATTTAAATATGAACTTGTGAAGCGCCTGAGATTTCTATTTTCTTGTTTTTAATTTTCGAAACATTCTATAATTAATTAAATTGAAATTCAAAAACAGTCAATTTTTTGGGTGTTTTCCAGGTATTTCTCGGTATTTTCAACTTGAAAAAACTTGTCAAAAACCTGAAATGATAAAAAATTTGTAAAATAATGATTGGTATTGAAATATTTATTATTAGTGCAATAGTTAATTTTTTAAAAAATAAAAACTGAATAATAAACATTTTCACAAAAGCTTTCTAGCTATCGTGCAAATTCATTTGATGCTGTTCATTTCCAAAAATAAATTTGTTTTGAAGCATTGTTTTATAGATTTTTGTGAAGTTTTTTATTCAATTTTGTAACTTTCTTTTTTCTATTACTTGTATTACAGTGGCAATAAAAGTAATAAATTACTTTTTGGTGCTCTGCAACCATTATTGTTGCTGCTCCAATACAATCTCCAAACTACTCTAAAAAATATATTTTATTTATTTTTATAGGATTAATTTCTGGGAAAGGGTACGAGAAATTTATAAAGTCGATTTAGGAGCTGTCAAACCCTTTGCCAAGAAATCTCTTCTCGGTAAGTTACAAAATATATATTTTTCCACATCACTGTCCGGCTTTAATTAATTAATAAATATTATCTTTAAATTTCATAAATATATTTAGTTGCATCTATAATTTTATTCTTTTGCACTAATTTCATTCAAGAACTATTCTATTCGACTTTGATTATCTAAAGTAATTAGGCGAATCACAAAACTCGGTAGGCCAATGCAATTTAGATCATCCTAATTAAACAGACATGAGGAGGGATATTTATTTAACAATTGGCAATTCCATTCTCGGTTTACTTAGTATTTTATATATATTTTATAAATACAGTAATACCTTGAGATATGAGCGTCCCGGCATACGAGTATTCCGAGATACAACCAAGCCTTCGAGCAAATTTTTGCTTTGAGATATGAGCACGCTTACAGCCGCTGACGCTAGGTGACTGAGCACTCGGAGCAGCCCATGCTGCCTCATTCATTCACGTCACATTAGTCGACTTCCATACGCATCTCCCGCGAGTCTTCCGTATTGTGTTTGCATTATGTACGTGATTTTCTCTCTATTTTGTGCATTATTCTTCATACTCAATAATAAGTCTACTGATCGTGCTTGGGCGCTTTTTGACAAAACGTGCCTTACTCATTTTCGTAACATGAAAGGGAGACAGAAACAAATCTCCCTCGATAGGTATTTCATTAAAAGGCCTGCGCCAACGGAAAGTTAGGGTAGTCAGGAGAAAAAAGTTAAGAAAAGTGAAGAAACTAAAGAATACAAATAAAAAAAAAAAGGAAAAAAAAAATACGTAAGCTAAATTAATTCTAAGTTTATGCGAGTTATGTAGTATACGTGTAAGATTCAGTACAGAATCAAGTGACTAAGTTTGGGTCAACTCTCTTATCTTCCTTCCTCCTCCTCCTTCGCACATGCCACCTTTAGCTGCTACTGTATCGTCTGTCAGTAAGAACTCATAATTAAAACCAAATTTTATTTTATATCACAGGAATCCTTATATAATATAATTTTTTTTTTGTGTGTATGCCTCTATAGCAATTAAAAACATGTTTTTTCCATTATTATTAGAACTAATAAGAGGTTTTTTTTAGAGGGCCGGAATGGAAAAAATGATTTCTTATGGGAAAAAATGATTTGAGATATGAGCAAAGCGAGTTATGAGCTCAGTCCTAGAACGGATTATGCTCGTATCTCAAGGTATTACTCTACATAAATACATAAATTTCCCTGAGAACTAATCAGTATTAGTTCATAAAACTTAACATCTCACTGATGTTAGAAGGACTGTTAGTCTAATAACTTTAATTACTTTTGTTGATTATTGTTCTGTAAGCTGTCACTTAAATTAAGGTTTCAGTATTTTAGGGATTTACATCTAATAATTTATATATCTATTAGAAACCGTCCATGTACAGGGTGTTTCTGGTGAAGAAGTCCAAGCCCATGCATGTTTATTTGCCAACTTTGATCTCACAGATGTTTCGGCAGATGACATTCAGAATGTGAAGGTAAAAATATAGATAATAAAATATTCTTAATTTCTCTTAATCTTCAAAGTTTCTTATGAATTCGAGTGAATGTCAACAATTAATATGAATAAAGAATTATAATATTTTTAATATGATGACTGTTCAGTAATGAATTATCGTAATTTTTTTCTGACTCCATATCTTCAGTCATTCTCCAATTTCTGGTGGTCTTTCTCAAAGAAGTCCCCATTGGTTGCAATGCATTTATCCCAGCGTTTCTGCCAGTCGTCAAAGACTTTCTGAAAGCCATTGCTTAACAGGTCCTTCAGAATCAACTCCAAAGCCTTTACCAATGCCTGTGAAGATTAAAAACTCTTTCCAAGTTTTTTTTTTTTTTTTTTTTAATTGAGGAAACAAGAAGAAATCACAAGAGGCCAAGCCTGGGCTGTAGTGATCCTGAGGATCACACTTCACATTGATTTTGACGAGATACTCCATGACTCATGACGCACGTTGTCCTGGTGTAACATCTATCCTGTGGCATGGAGATGTGGTTGTTTATGCCTGACCTAGTCCTTAAGGGTCTTCAATACACCTGTAGTACTCTGCTGTTACAGTCGTTTGTGGTGGTACAACATGCTGGTAAATCATTCCTTGAATATCAAAGAATGTGATGATCATAACTTTACCTGCAGATGTGACCACTTTGGCTTTCTTTGTGTGATGTTGATGATGGAAATTTCCACAGTTTGCTTTGTTGCATACTCTCACGGTCAAAATGATGAAGCCAAGTCTTATCTCCAGTTATTATCTTTGAAAGTAACTGCACATCCTCGTCTATCATTCTTTTGAGCTCCACACAAATTTGTACGCGAACATCCTTTTGCTCGGGAGTAGTGTGATATCCACCGAGCAGAAAGGGCGTTTCATATGCAGTTTTTCCCTTAGCAATGTATGGTAAGCGCTTAAAGAAATATGCATATTCCCTGACAGCTGTCGTAATGTAATTCGTCGATCTTCTCTCACAGTTGCAGCAGCAGTGTTGATGTTGGCCACTGAAAGAGCTGTGACTGGAGTCCAAGACTGGTGTCTTTCGATGTTGATTACCTTCCATCTTTGAACATTTATACCACTGCTGAGCAGTACTGTAGGGATGAACAGATTCCCCACAAGCCTGCTGTAACATTGAAAAAGCCTCAGCACATGATTTCTTAAGACCCAAACAAAATTTCAATGCAGCAACCCGCTCTTCACGACTCAACTCTATTGTACTGGAAGCGAAACTATACATGAGTCAGTGTGAGCACACACCACCTGTAGCAACCGGAATGAACCTGCACAACACAACTATACTGTCATAGATGACATGTTACACCAACAACACATCACAAAACCATTGTTGTATTACCAAAATTGTGAGAGTAAAAAAAGTATAATCATTCATTATTGAACAGCCCTCGTCTACCATTGTATTTAGACTTGGAAAGATAATGCAGTGTTACAGGGAGAATAAACAATTGAGTTTTTTAAAATGTAAATTTAAAAAAAAAGTCTTTTAATTGAGTTTCGAGTTTGATTTGTTTATTCTCATTATTTCACTGATGTTTCAGCCCCAAGGACTTTGTTTCTATCATTAAACATTAAAGTAACATCTTCATCTATCTGAGTGATATCCATACATGTCGATAAGATGACTACAAAAAGAAATTGACTTTCTGCAACTATTAATATCATACCTCCTTATTTCACTCCTCTTCATTTTAATGTATTAAAATCCATCACAACAAACTTCTTCAAATTATTTATTAAAAAAAATAATATGCATTGCAAATAAGGATTATGGGAATTTTCCGAAAATTTTTCTTCAACTATTATGAGACCCCAACTCGTATTTGATGTATTGTGAAAAAGCTTCATGGTATTAGCCCTCATAGGTTTGAAATACATATATTGTGCACAGGGAGACAAATTTCCTAAAGGATATATTGGGCTATTGCAAAATCAAAGGATAAATAAATAAACTCCTTAAGACATCAAATAATTCTTTTAATAACAACTTACATAAAACTTCAACCTTCCAACAAACATGGCAATATTTCGTGATATTTTTTTAAAAAAATTGAAGGTTTTATAAGAAGACAACTATTTTAAATTTTTAAGATTGGAAATTTAATTGAACAATGATTTGGACTTGATAGGTGAACGTGATTAACTTCATGTTTTTATTTGTTGAGAGTTTTCACGTTTTTAGAATTCTTGTTTGTGTTTTATTGTTAATTTGATGTTGGGAAAGGAGGGAGATGTTCTCTCCTCCCAGAAAATTTGTAGAAAAGCCTTGAGAAAGTGGAGCCGGTGAGGCCCTACGAAATATTGCCATGTTTGTTGGATGGTTGAAGTTTTATGTAAGTTATTAAAAGAATCAAAGGATAAAATTTAAAGTTCAAAGAATCCTTGGAGCAATTTAATAATAAACAAAAATCAATAAACATTTATGAATTGTTTATTAGATTATACAGTAATTTTAATGTATTGACATTATATTGGCTAAAATTTACTTGGTGCTATCACAGACTTCTAAATACTCATTGGCACTCTTCAAGAGGTGTCCTTGTTGTGTGACATCATGAAGCTTTTCTTTTTTTAATAACAAAGTATTGTTATTGTAGATACTTTGGGAGATACTAATTGTATGGTGAGGTTAATATATATCTTGCTTAGGACAGAGGCAAAGCCTCTCAATATTAAATTGTATTATATTATATTTTTCTGTTTTTGCAGGGCCATTTTGATTTAAGTTGCTTTGGACACAATGTCATACATGGTTTTGTCATTTGGTTTACTGTTACATTCCCTGGAGGGTTAATACTTTCAACATCGCCATATGACAGGTTTGAGTTTTTAATATATTTACAGGTTTTAGTAATAATATTTTAGTTAAATAGTTTTTATAGAAATGATTCAATTAGAGCGGTAAACAAGCAGCCAGCTGACATATCTACTTCTGCTCCACAGTGTGCTTAAAATTTCTTTGCCATAAGCAAAAATAATTGACCTTTATACAATTAATGGTGCAAGAAATGTCATCATGATATACAAAGGGGAAATCATTTCAGCTTGGAGGGAGTAGGGGTGTGGGAAGTTAATATAGTGAAATTATCTATCGTCTGAATCAGCAGATCCAAACCTCGGAAAAGGACGTTTGGGGGTACGCAAAAAGAAAGTTGAATAATGGCGGAAAAAGGCACATAGAATGTCAACAGTGTAAGATACAAGACAAGTTATACGTTGTCAAAATAATCCAATGCTACGGTAAGGGGTGGTGTGGGTTTTTTCGTTATTTGACCTTGAGAAAAGCCCTTGTTATCCCTCCCTAAACAGTGTTTCACAACACTGAAAACACATTGTTTGTTCAACTCATTATTTAAATCCCATTATTGACCCATGTATTTTCAGTTAGAAAATACAGTATAAAACTGACATAACAGCATCTACATTAATTACAAACATCTTGCAAATATTATGGGTACATTCATGAAAATGGGCTGGCAAGTGAAAAAGGTTGGGAACCGCTGGTCTAGATCATAACTTCCCAACCTCTGTGTTACTGCACACTAGAGTCGTGACGATGTCCTTGGAGAGCCACAAGAACATTCTGAAAGTGCAACTTAATAAATATTTAGCCAAATGCTCTAAACTTCTAGTTTACAAAAAAAAAAAATCTGGGCAAATAGAATTTAAACTACTTTCAATACAGTCTAACAAAAGAAAGATTAATATTAACAAAATAAATATTAATTAATATTCAAACATGCTAAAACTGGGCTATTTTTAATTGTTTAAAAAAAATTGTTATTCATCTAAAATCATATTGAGCTTTTTTTTTTCCCAAAAGATTGTATTATACAGTACAAGCAATGAAAAAGTTAGGTGTGCCACAGGATTTCAGGAGCAATGTTTGTAGTGTGTGATTTTGCCAAATATAAAAGTGTGCCGTGAGATGAAAAAGTTGAGAAACACTGCTCTAGATGCATTAACAAAATTACAAGTAGAAATATAAAAGCTGCTCGCCAATTTACACATTTTATGTTTTCCCTTTAGCATTATTGTTTGGTTTTTTATTTTGTTCATAACTAGCAACCCGCAAAACTTTTAGTGATCATGTGACCTTGGATTCCAAGGTCATTTTCTCAATCATGTGACCTTCGTGTGTGTGGTGAGAGTAGGTGGCAGAGAAGCCAATCATTTGGTCTTCTAAAATGAACGGTTTAGCAGTCGACCTTTACTCGGTGACTTACGGTTGACCCATGTCAATGATAAATGAAATGTAGGCATCCTCAATAGTACATCTAACATTTGACATCTTACTTGTATTTCTGGTTTCGGAGGAGTAGTGGGCAGAAAAACAAAACAAGAATATTTTCTTTTATACGTATAGATAGATTCCATGTGTTTATATAGTCTAACTTCATAATTAAAATTTCAGTAACATTATTATAAGCACTACTTATTCCTTAATATATTGGTTAGTCTACATTCTGCTTGAATAATTAATATTTTTACGTAACTTTGTTTAATTGATTAATCTATGTTTCACTTAAGAAAATAAATATGCTTATGAATTAATTCTGTTTTCACAGTGAAACACATTGGGAACAGACAGTGTTGTATATTGAACCATTTTGTGCGGAACAAGATACTCTTGTTCAGGGCACGATTGTAATCACTCCTAATGGGCTGAAACCAAGGTAAATAATTTTGAAATTATATTTAAAGATTCCTTTTTTTTTTTTAATTTTCAGTTTATTTTGATCTCTCCTAAAACTTTTTTTTTTTAAACCATCTATTATTTTCTAGTATAAAAATTCTTGATTTGAATTAAATACAAAACAGTTGCACCTTTTACTTTTAAGTAGTGAAAAGAGTTTTACTAGTTTTTGTGATGCAGTGTTGACGGTTGCTTTTTCAAGGTTTACAAAACTAATGAATTTTACATTAAATGATTTTTCTTGCTTTTTTGGGCTACGTATAATTAGCCTTTGCTTGCCAATGCCATTTAAGGACTCAGAGACATAAGTCTCTCTCCCTTTTAACTACAATAATGGGTTAATGGTTTCTGGGTTTCATTGCAGTCACCTAGATGGAAAGATGTATTTAAAATGTAGTTTTATTAAAAAGAATAACAATAGGAAAAGAATCACACACAGATCTATACAGAGTAATTCTAAATTCTTAGGACAAACTTTAAGGGGTGGTAGGGCACACTAAAACGAACATTTTTTTTTTTGTCAAACATTATTTTTTGTCCCATGGTATGTCTGCAACTGTCACGTTTATGCAGTAGAGGGCGCTGTTTGATTGTTGATGATATCCCCCCAAAGATTGAGATAGAATTGTTGCTGGTAAGTATGTGGCTGTGTAGGTTGTGGTTTTGCGTTTGCCCACACATGAGAATTGAGCATATTAAACACTCCCTCGTGTAAACAATGCTCCATCTGTGAAGAGCACATGTGCTGGAAAATCTGTCTATACTACACTCTGCTGCATAAACCAGTGACAGAAGTTTACGTGCCGAGGATAATCCTCAGCTTTCAATGCGTGAATTCTCTGTAAATAAAATGGGTGTAATTGCTCTGGTGCTTGTGTCGGAATGTTCCTTACCCTGTTGTAGAATGTAATTGCGACAGTTGCAGGCATACAATGTTTGACAAAATATGTTTGTTTTAGTGTGCACTTTCACCCCTTAAAGTTTGCCTATGAATTTAGAATCACCCTATATATGTATATATTGCTATTCAAGTTTATGTGCTAAGTAGAAGGTTTTTAAAGAGGTTTGTAAGTTTCAATAAAGGGATTGTTGTTATTATATTGCAATGCTTTGCTAAATCCTTTTGTCTGATAACTTCAAAAGATGATGACGAAGTTTAGAGAGCTTTCGGACATGTAATAAATATTCTGGGATTGCAACTATTCATATCAGCAACTGAAATGTTAGAAAACTAGCTCATTAATAATTGCTACAAAATGTTAGTGAGAAACAAATTAGATTCAGACTTAAATTGAAAAACAATTCAGGCAATTGCTAGATTAGAAGAGAAACTGATGGGCAATATGTACTAAGTAAAGTTTAATATCAACTTTATAAGATGAAAGCTGAGAATCTCAATCTCAGAATTTCAATTTGGTTAAGTTGATATTTATGTTATGTTTGTATGAATTGCACTAAATCATGTGAAAATATGCGAAAAAAATAAAGAAATTTAATTTCGTTAATTTGGCAAGAATTATTTATTATGCATGCTATTTATAGATATGATAATTTCATGGAATGGAGATAAAATGCTTTCGGGTCCGAATTCCAGTTAGGTCCGGTTTTTTTGGGCAATTGGATAATTGATCCCTATTTCCTGTGTTCTCTGTTAAATGGTGAAATGTACTTGATTTCCTTCAAAGACACCTAACCAAGATATTGTAAAACATTAATCTTGAAGTGAGAAAGCAGTTATGGTTAGTGCATAAGATAGCCCTGGCCCTTATTCATCTAAAGTCCATCTATTCCTCAGTTATCACTTTCCATAATTTTGGATTTGTTGGATGGTGGTGTTACTTGATCTGCACTGTCCTCCGATTTAGATCCTCTCGAGTTTTTGTCTTTGGGTCCATAGAACATCCAAAAACATTGTTTATCATGGATGTGTCTAGGATTGCCAGCCGAAACAGAGGATAGACAACAGTTTCAACTAATTCTTTAATGATTTTCAATGGATTAGATGCTAACTATTCTGACATTTGCACAACTATATTGAGGCAGGTGGTCGACATTTCGAACATTTACTTTAATGCCTCTTGTTAGTGGAGGCTTCATTGAAAACTTATTCAGTTGTTACCTGTTTGTACACTGTTGTTAAGTTCTTTCACATGTGCAATAAAAACTAGAATCTTTTTTTCTTTGTAATTTTTGAAATGTTATATACAATACATGTACCCAACATCATTATTGTATTCATCAGTTACATATGGTATTATGTGCACATTAATATATTCATGCATCTAATGTAATAATGGATATTAATATTAACTCGTAAACTATGCATTTCTAACCCTACGTTTATTGGGCTTTTTTTTTTTTTTACTGATTTGTCTTTGTAGAACCTCTCTACAAGCTTTGTAGAATGACATTTGATGGTATCTTTAAAAAACATCTTGTATACATTCATTGGTCCTGCTATTTAATTATCATTCTTCCAATACTGTCGTATGTTTTCTTTACATATACCTTATATATAGCTATTCTGATCAGTCAATAAGTAGAAGCGTAGTGTTTTCTCTCTCCCATGAAATATTGCTTCATAATTTTTTGAAATAATACAACAGTTTAGTTTATTGATATGTTATATACACATAATAGATTGATACTGTGCAACATTACAAACACAAAGAAGTAATGACTACAGGATATATAATGTATTCTTCCAGGATCTTACAGGTATCCTAAAAATACTAATAAAAAAAGTTTCTTTTAAATCCTGAGTACACTAATGTGAAAATCTGTAGGTTTTAGGAGTCACTGAATCTTTTTGCATGGATATTTTAATTCCAGAAATATATTTCAGTATAAATTCTAACCAATTTAAAAAGGAAAATTGTAAATCGTTCACTGAAAACATTTTTTATCACTTCCTTGATTTTTATGGTTTCTTTTATTATTACAGGTTTCTCGATTTGAGCCTCCAGTATCAAATAAACGGTGGAGAAATACTGGAAGCCAAATATTTTATGAATGAATATCTTTAATTCACGATGCATTTGCTGAATGTTGTGTTTATTTCAACATTGTGCAGCTACTTAACGGACAAAAGGGGCTTCAGCACACTAATTACCACTTCTGCTGTGTTTCCAGATAGTAGACTGGTTATTTTTGTATTTGATATGGCATTTTAAAATGTATTTAATGCAAATAAAATTATGTTTTGAAGTTATTCCATTTAATCACATCTCTTTATTCTTATTTACTTCATTTATACTGTACATGAGGAAATATAGCAGTCAGGGAAGTGTATTATTTATTTATTTTGTTTGTTGTTCTTTCTTTAAAATCATTGTTAATTTTTAATCTTAAAATTTTATTTTAATAATTTAAGCCTTTTAAAATAATTGAGATATTTTCATTATCATTCCCAACACAATCATCATTAATATTTCTTTTTTTTAATTTGTCTGCAATCAAATCTAATTACTGAAAAATTTAAAGAACCTGCTTTTAAGACAATCATTTGATTTGATTGACTTTATAACTTCTTAATATGGGGTGTCTTAAGGTTAAGTCACACATGGCGAGTTACTCGTTGCTAGTTCTCCCCATGAGGAAATAGCAGCTAGTATCATTGTCACATTGTGCTAATGCACTAGCTTCTAAGTAGCAGTGACTGAAGGCATTGAGTACCAGTCTCATTCCATACGACTATGCAAGTGGGTCCACTGTTTTGCGTAATCTATTAAATTGTCTGCTGTATAATTATCTTTTTTTATATCGTAATAATAGTGTTTTTAATATATTATCAGTTGGACCTCAGTGCAAAGTTATAAGACTCTTCATCATAATAACTTTCATATATCTTCGAAATATATATATATAAAATAACGAAACAGCTCACCTTTCATCAATTTCTTCAAAATTCTATATTTCAACCCAATTAAGGGACTTCATCAGGATAAAAAAATATAAATGAAAAAGAGAAAACCCTTCTCTTTCTCTTCAAATCATAATCGAAAAGTTATGAAGTCCCTTAATTGGGTTGAAATATAGAATTTTGAAGAAATTGATGAAAAGTGAGTTGCTTCGTTATTTTATATATATTATAAGACTCTTGTTAAGACTGGCAATAAACATAGAATTTTTTTATTTATTTTCATTTGCCCTGTACATGTCTGAAGATTTTAATTTTTTTCTTAACTTCCTCAAGTGAAACTTGTAATCTGCCTCCACTCAACTCACTAATTTATTACTAAAAAGTTTACTACAATAACTGACAAACTATACGCATATTTCGCAGAGCGAAATTCCTCTGCTTCGTCAGGCGTCGATACAGATTTTGAATACTAAAACGATTGTAATAACAAAGGTTCTTTTTTGGCATCATAAACCATTACCAATACTAATCATACGCTATTACTAACAATAGTTATTAACAATAATGAGTAATAATAAAGCACAATGAAACCAATATTAATTTCGGACAACAAATTCATTACTGGAATTTATTTCTTTTCCACAATATTTTTTGAAATTTACTAATTTCCATTTATTTCTGTTTATTCATACATTCAAAATTACTTATAAATACATGATTCTATAATAAATCTGATTAATTAATTTTAATAAATTAAAAAACAAACGCTGCAACAAAGAAAACAAATAGAATTATTCGACTATATCTCCAGTCCCACACAGCAATTACACATTCCGAGGGTATCATGTGACCCGCTAGCAGGGGTCTACTAGCCCCAAAAGTTGTACATTCAACTCTTCTAGCAGCAAAGTTTTTACTAGCACTGCTAGCGGGCAAGTAGTGATTTCTTTGTCACATTAAATGATTTAATGAGCGAGTTCTGACTCACTGCATGTGACCGAAGCTTTAGGAAGAAAAAGCCAAAATCTAGGTCCTCATTTTATAGATAATGCTAAAATGACCCATTTTTCCCTGAGTGTTAGATGACCTCTAATTAGAAAGTTTATTAATTAATTATATCAATTGCTACATTTCAGCAGAATTCCATATTTTCGGATCTTCTAAACATACTACTGTTTGGAGATGTCACTTTGCACTGATAAACACTAGGTCCACCTTTTAATGTGTTTAACCACTTTTTAGGCGCTTTTTTCTTATTTGTTGCACAAGAAAATTCATTGAGGCCAGCACATGAATTTCTATTCTTTTATTTTTATTGTGTATTTCTTGTTTTTTAATTTATATTTGGAGGTCCCATTCTTTTCTCTTCCTATCCTAATACTAACCTCCGTTATTGGACCTAGGGTTTTATAGTGACTACTCTCCACTGATGATCGGCAATATACCGAGAAACAGCTGTTTGGAGATGTCACTTTGCACTGATAAACACTAGGTCCACCTTTTAACCAATTTTTTTGAGCAACATGAATATACTCAAAAACCAGTTAAAAACTGTTTTAAATTTGATTAAATTTTTGATCTTTTGTAAAATGGCTCATAAAATGTATCTACAAAGAGTTGCGATTGTAGACAGGCCATTGCAGACAGGATATAATAGCAACGTCCCAAAATTTTAAAATTCATACTTAAACTATGCTATCAGGCTGATAAATTTCCTTTTACATAGCTTGATCTTAATGGAACCTTAAGCTTTTAAGCTTGCCAAATGGATTAACTCGTGGTTTAACATAACAAAGAATTTCATGTGATATTTAAGAGCGTAGTTGTATTTTCTATATTTAACTGAAATTCTTCTTTGCTAAGATCAATTTTAAACATTGTTCTACATACTCGTCTAAACTTAAAGTCAACCATGTAAAGAACATACTTTCCTGGGTTTGACAGTCACTAATATTAATTAGTACAGCTAATCTCACAAGATGTTCTTTTTGTTTTCGTTTCTTTCACAAAGAAAGGAAAATAGCTGAACACAGTATTGTCTATAGAGTATGCATCACCATTGACTTTAATTTATACAGATTGAAGCCTTGCAGTGATACCATTAATGCAATTATTTATTTTGATATGGGTGCTATTGCATTTGACCTGTCTGTTTCCCCCTAACAACTCCCGAACGGAAGGTCAGATCGGCAAATGAACTTCACCATCATGTTCAGAGGCCAAACACTGTAGAAATGGGGTATTTTTGTTTCTTGTGTAGAAATAATTTCAGCATACCCTGAATTTTATTTTAAAGTTTTTGAGTTGAGTTTTGTTTTTATTTTCTATTTTGGAGATTCCTTTTAAATAGGCCAATTATCACTATTTTTAAGGAATCTGAAGTAGTGGATTCTACTATTCTTGTGGATAGAGTGACGGATTCAGAATCAGTGAGTTCAAATCCCAGCCATGAATATTTTTTTTTTTTTTTCCGGAGATTCCATGTTTATGCAACTAAAATTTTTTGTTGTCTGTTTTTTGAAATTGATTACACAAACATTCATTCAATGGGTCTCCCTTAATATTATGCTTTAATGCACAAATTTTTTTTATCTAGTTGTATAGTTAATATTGCTGATGAACTTTCTGAACTAAATGCAATAGTGACTGCATTTTGCCCACCGGTGATAGGGTTATATGCCTTAAGCTGGATTATGTAAAAAGATTCAGCTAGGAGTCGGGGGAATAGCTGAATCTTTCTATATAATCCAGCTTACGGCATATAACCCTATCACTTGCGGACAAAATGCCTGTCTCATTGCTCAACCTCCCTCATCCTTAACTTCCCTCACTCCCACAATGCATTCCCACCTTGTGTCGTCCTAAGTGTTTTGTGATGTCCTGTATGTTTGTGCCGTGCTGATGATGAATATGCTCAGTATTCTGGAATTGTCGGTTAATTACCATCTTTTTTATTCCTGCTTACAAGTGCGCTTTATTTTCAATTTCTCTTTATTCTAATACAGGCACATTAAGCCTCCTTGTTCCTCTTGCTTGAGCAAATGACCCACTTCTATGCTTAAAAATTCAAATTCTTTGCTTTGTTCAGCTTTGTCTCTTTACAATTCTTTGATTTTTACAATGGCATTACCTAAAAATTTAAGTACAAGAAGAAGCAAGTTCAATTTTTTGGGTAAGTGAACTTTTTTTATTGTTAACTTAATTCTAAGTTAAGTTTAGCCATCTATCATTTAACTTCATATTTTTTTCATTTGAATTATTTGTATAGATCCAGTGGACTGGGCATACTAGAAATGGATTACTTTATTTATTTGATATTTGCTGAGTAATAAATAATGAATACATTTTTGTAAGTGTTCTTTGATTTTAAACAAAAATAGTGCCTGCTCATTCTAACTGATCACCATCTCCTTTTTTTTAGTGACACGTTTGCTCACATTTTCAGCATTGCTCACATGGACAAAGGAGAATGGGCAGATCTGCCCCACCACTCTATAGCAATAAGATATATAAGTAAGGAAAGATCTCCATCAATAGAACATTTTTTATTATTACGGCTTGTGTCAATTATTAGTCTGTTTGGAGTTATACAGGGTGTTTCAAAAATACACGGCATAATTTCAGGTATGTATTTCCCACATGTAGACAATCAAAATAGTTCATTATAACATATGTCCGGAAATGCTTCATTTCCGAGTTATGGCCTTCACAACATTGAAAATCACCGGAACGTTTTTCGTTCCGCCGGTCGTTGCCATTACAGAAGATGTTCAAAATGACCACCTCCTGCTTGAATACAGACCTCACATCGATGTCTCAATGACCTGCGAACACGATCCCACACTCCAGGAATGTTGCGTATGTCCTCAGAACGTGCCACAATTCGATTCCGAAGGGATTCCAAATCAGGCACCGGAGACGAATAAACCAATGATTTTAAATGGCCCCACAAGTAGAAATCGAGAGGGTTCAGATCAGGTGAGCGTGGAGGCCAAGCAATTGGGCCACCTCTACCTATCCATCGATCAGGAAACGTTCGATCCAAGTACCGGCGAGCCGTACGACTGAAGTGTGCAGGAGCGCCGTCATGCAAGAAGTGAGCGTGCTGACGATCGATCAGTGGAGTGTCGTCATAAACATGAGGTATGGTGTTTTCCAGGAAGTTTGTGTACGCCTGCCCCGTAAGTCTGTTTACAAGTACATGGGGTCCAACTAATCGATCACCAATGATACCGGCCCACATGTTGAGGGAGAACCGCACCTGGTGATGAGATACAACAGTTGCATTTGGGTTTTCATACGCCCATACATGCTGATTGTGGAAATTTGTTATGCCATCTCGTGTGAACTGTGCTTCATCTGTAAATAATACTAAGGCAGGAAAGTTCGGATTTGCAGCACACTGCTGCAAGAACCACTGACAGAACCTAACTCGTGCAGGGTAATCTGCTGGTGACAGCGCCTGTACACGTTGCAAATGATAAGGATACAATTGATGCTCTTTCAGCAGTCTCCAGACAGTCGTATGGGGAACATTCACTTGCAACGCTAACCTTCGTGTGCTGACAGAAGGAGTTCTGTTCACAGTCTCCAGAATCTCCTCCTGTTCTTCTGGAGTTGTAGACCTTGGTCGTCCCCTTCCCAATCCAGGAGAGTGAAATTTTCCATACTCGCACAGACGGTGATGGAGACTTACAAATGTCTTCCGATCTGGACATTGTCGCTGTGGGTACCTCTCCTGGTACAAACGACGAGCCAGCGCAGCATTGCCATCTGCCTTACCGTACATGAAGTGCATCTCTGCCAGCTCCTGATTTGTGTACATGACACACAGTCGAACGCCAAACACACCACTGAATTTAACCTTCGCCTCGGAATGATCTGTCAGAGTGCCCTCTTAATGTGTCCTTTGACGGCAACGACCTGCGGAAAGAAAAACGTTCAATGAGACATCGATGTGAGGTCTGTATTCAAGCAGGAGGTGGTCATTTTGAACATCTTCTGTAATGGCAACGACCGGCGGAACGAAAAACGTTCCGGTGATTTTCAATGTTGTGAAGGCCATAACTCGGAAATGAAGCATTTCCGGACATATGTTGTAATGAACTATTTTGATTGTCTACATGTGGGAAATACATACCTGAAATTATGCCGTGTATTTTTGAAACACCCTGTATAATTCTAGATATGACTTATCTAGTTGACATCTTAATTCCCGATATATTAATTAATTATCACTTAATAATTATTTTCAGTAACTATTATTTACTTGAAATAAATGATAATATTAATTATGTATTATAATTATTTAAAGTTAATTAAATAATAAATTCGAGAATTTCTATGTCAACCAGATAGTCACATCTAGACTTAAGACATAGCTCCGAACGGACTAATAATTGAGACGAGTCATAATAATAAAATATGTTCTATTTAAGGAGATCTTTCTATAGATATATATCTTATCATTATTCAGGGGTGGGGCAACTTCCCATATATTTATGCCCATTGTCCTTTAAGGGTTTTAGAGATCTAGCCAAAGTCATTTTGGTATCTTGAAACCCATCAAGCAGGAACTCTGTGAACAGTTTCCATTAAGTTGCGATGCTCAGTTAAAAGCTATAATCTTGTTTAAATGACAGCGATGCAAAGCCATAGAAAATTCAATTATCTGTCAGATCTCATTACAAATACTCTGCACTTAATAATCTGTCACTGAAATTGTGTCTATAGCTATGGCTATAGCTCCTCCCTTTAGCTGTGAATATAGAATGGATAAAATGTGGTATCCAAAGGCTGCTACCTGATAGACATTAATATTGCCATGATGACGATTTCAATTGCTAATAAAACGTTGTCTACTAGCATGCGTTTCAGACACACGGGTATAGTTAGCCCCCCCCCCCTGAAAAATCCTGGATCCCGTGGACAGTCATGATTAATATGTCAAAATATAAATCTGCTAAACCAACTAAGTGGTTCAGCAGACTAAGAAGCCTTATGATTAACTTAGTCAAAACAAAATATATCACTAAAGGTGATGATATTATTTAAAAATATTCAGTTGTGTAAATTAAATTATATTAATGGACCACTTGAGGTTTACACCCCTACCGACTTCACGTATGATGTGTTTAGCATATTCTGAGAGATCTTGAGGGCTAAACAGAAAACCCATAGGGCGAGTATATAACTTAGTGTGAATTACTCAAAAAGTCGTCGATTTTTGATATTTTGAGACGGAATGGTTCAGTACTGTCCAGTTCGTTATTGTAATAATTCTGTAAAAACGCTTGGAATATCCTTCTTTAATGTAATATTTCCTCTATATCTACATGGGTTAAAACAAAGCACATGGCTTTGTTTATCCCACAAGCCAAGTAGCATAGTGGGATAGCTTGTAACTATGAAGCCCCGCCTATCTTCAAGTAGTCCATTAAATTATATCCTTCTTTGATAATATACTGCTGTCGTCTTCTTCAATAGGCTATAATCAACTCTATATCCGATATGAAAATTTTGGAAGGCTTACAATCGTTTCATACAAATCAAATCTTTTAGTTCATCCTCTATATCTACACGGGTTAATACGATGCACATGACTTTGTTTATCCCACAAGCCAAGTAGTAGCCTGGAGGGATATTTTGTAACTACGAAGCCCCGCCTATCCTCAAGTGGTCCATTGAAGTACTTCTAAGAAGTAGAAGAGTTAAAATTTATTTTATTTATTTTTAAATAACTTAAATTTTACAAAAATAAACTTTTACTGCATTTTAGAAAATACTCATTAAAATATGCTTATTAAATAAGTATAGTTATATAAGAATACTACATTAGATTTATTTATGATAAATAAGATACATTTAGGGCAAATATATTCCTGAATGATATACAGGAGAATTTTTTAACACTGAACAGTTATAGAAACTCATTATATCCACAAGGAATGAAGACAACTTTAATGGACCGTTTATGTGGTGTTCATCACAACCTACGTCACAGTTCAAAGAGCTTGTTGCTATGGTCCCATTGCTAGGGTTTTAGCATTGGGAACAGTTACAGTCAGGCAAGTTTTCCTTTGAGAAAAAGACTCAAAAAATTATCAGAACGCATTTTTAAGACTTCGAGAAAACCCACCTTCGGATTTTTTCCCCTTAATTTTTGAGGACTTTTAGGAGAAAGATTAAGATGAAAAAAGTTGTATTTTTGCATTTTTGAGGTTCGAACTGCCATAGGCCACTTTGCATCCATGTCAAGAGCTTCTGATTGGTTAACTCTGAAGTCACTCTCCAATTGCGAAGTACTGATCTGATGTACTGAAACTCATTTCAGAAGTAGTATTATAGAAGAATAACTCTTTTTATATTCATCAGCAATAATAAAATTAATTATTCTTCTACAATCCTATTTCTGAAATGAGTCTCAGTTAGGGGTGGGCGAGTAGTGGTTTTTTGCTTCGAGTTGAGTCGAGTCGAGTAGTTGAGCCAGCTACTCGAGTTTCGAGTCGGGTCGAGTAGCACGGGTTATAAATAAAAGACTTAGTTTCCAATAGTTTTTATTATAAAATTTAAAACAAGCAATGTTCCTTATCTCTAAGATATTGGTTTACAATTATATAGGCCTACAAATGTATAAACACAAAATTATAAAATTTTGACTTAATCTTTTTCTTTTAGTTTACTTTTAATGTTAAAATGTGTAAATAAATTGATGAATTTACCTGAAATGACCATATTTCAAGATACAAATATAGTAAAAAAAAGGGTCAAGTGTAAATAAAATAGTGTCAGGTAAGTATTAAGCAGGCCTAACATAATTCTAATATTACATTTAGAATTAATCAAGTAAGTAAAGTACCCTAATAAACTACAATTGCAACATGTAAATTATAACTCAATAGAAATGGAATTGAACTTTGAAGTTTTCCTTCATAAGTGATAAATGAAAAAGAAAACATGTAAGTTAATACTAATAAAAGTCTCCTGAGAGACGCGAGCGATCCTGGTGGCTGGCTGTTACACTAACTCAGTCTGGCAAATACAGCGCAATGTATTCAAAAGGAATCAGCTGATACTATGACCACTTGAAGCACTGTTGTGTTGATCGATTTTGTATTTCTGGGAAAACTAACTGGAATGGATTAAAGTTTGGACTTTGGCTGTGGCAATGTGAATGCATGGTCGAAACAAAGTGTATGTTATTAAGTATCGATTCACACCCACTTCGCTAATATCGTAATCTTTTAGCTGTACGGAAGGATATCAAACTCGTTGTTGAATATGCTGGAATTTTTGTAATGTTAAGAATTGGGACATATTTATTTTTGGCAACGTTAAGAGGTACTTTTTTTACCGATACTGATACGAAAAAGATTACTACGTGGCTTCTGCGATGCTGTCTCGGTCCCGTCTGCACCGACTACGGTGTTCGGGAACAAAAGAGATGACTGTTGAATTAATTATTCTACTTATTGCGTGATTATACGAATTAAATCAGTATTAATTTAAAGGAATGGGGATTAAATAAAACAACACACACCCAAGTATGTATTTAATTTGTCAAACGCATTTTTTGTAAAATAATAGCGATCGGCATTTTCAATACTTTTAATTATTCGACTCACGTTTTCGAGTAGTCTACACTACTCGCTCGAGCTCCGAGTATTAATAAATACTCGACAGATACTCAAAAACTCGGGTACTCGCCCACTTCTAGTCTCAGTAGGTCAGATCAGCACTTTGGGTTACTCAAAAGTCACTCCAGTAGCAATCATTATTATGTAGGAGTGCTGTTACTTAACATCCAGTTTATTTTAGAAATTATATAAGGGTATTGTTGAAATTTTGTTTATTTTCAACTCGGTTTATTTAAGCCAGTGCGCGGTACAGTTACTTTCAGTTTAACAGTCTGTGTCGTTTTTAAAGATATATATTCTATGCAGCATGTTTTGGTATGGTTTTATATTGTATTGTAAGGTGAAATTAAATTATATTAGCATTTCCCATTTGTGGGTTTGCAAGAACATCTTCATTTACCCATTTCAGATGAACAAATTATTAAATTTCTTATTAAAGAACATGTGAAATGGCTTGAAAGTTACTATGCGTAACTTGAGGGACCTTGCCTATCATTGGTTAATGTTGGAATCATTCAAGGAGAAACTTCAGATGTAGAAAATGAAGCCTCCAAAGGTGACTAATAGCAATCAGCAAATGCCATTTGCTGTTGTCGTCTTTCTCCATAATTGGAGATTTACAAGGCTTGAATTACCATAACAAGCTTTCAGAAACCATTTGTAAGACATATGACTTCTGTACTAAAGTGTTTTAATAGGTGACTCTTATAGGTCCAGCTACAGATAGTGAACCTGACTACGAATAGAACTGGGATATTCTTCCCCATTCTCCATAATCCTGATTTTTCACGCTGTGATCTCCACCTCTTTGACCTCTACTGATAAGCACTTGAAAGGCGAAAAATGCTTAAATTATTTATTGCAGATCTAATGTAGTGTCAACATCAATTAAGAAATTTCTTTACAACTGAAATATAAAAACATCCAGAATGATGGAACAGACTATTGTTAAGATGAGAGATTTCTTCAAGAAATGACTTAATGGCTGAAAGTGCGAAGTATTACTGTTCCACTTCCTTCGCCTGTTTTTAGGTGTATTATGCTAAAACAGCTGGATAGATTTCTTTAGAAATTTGACATGTTGCTTATTTATGGTCAACTGAAAATGTAGGGACATTCATTTGGTCTTCACATCCCTCAAAAAGAACAGGATTGTTGATTTTTTTAGTCTTTTCATCTTTCACGTACTTATATACTGTTATTATTTAATTTTTGTTATTCACGGTTTTTATAAATATCATCCATATCCAAAAGGCTTCAGTCACGAAAATGAAATACATGAGCGAGAGAAACTGACCGGATCCTATCGATTGATGCTCATTGACAATTCTCTTCACCATCAAATGGGACAAATTTATAGCAATAATTGGTCTTCCAGTAATTCAGAAATACATATTCCATCACCCTGACTCTTGAACTAGCAGAAACGTTCCAAATTATACCTCTGTGTAGACCTTACAGTAACCTATGATGCTGCCATTTTGTTTTTGCAGCAATGAGTTCTAGGATCACTAAGTGATCCGTCTTTTTCCTTTTATGATAATTCTTCTTTCTCTGTGCTTACTATAATTATATATATAATTGTACTCTATTTTTAATATTTTCCTGTAATATTGCAGCAATATTGTTTTGTATCATGTTACCCACAACATTTTAATTTTTCTGTAGGTGTGTGTAAATTCATCGAGAAATAATTGGAACATTCTAGTGAGAAAATTTTTGTTTCAAATTACAAGTGACAGTTTAATCTAAGTTTCATAGATACTTCCGATTGTAATGTCGGGTATTATAGGAGATTTTAAATCTTCAGTCAGAAATATCGTAATTTTTTTCCCCCCTTTCTAATTGTATTTTTCTGTTACATTCATTCAAACATCCATGACTACTCTGTGATTTGCTATTAAGCCTCTTTTTCAGCAGACATGAATGTATCATTCATTTGAAAAAAATACCGTAACCAATATTTTTGCAGTAATTAACACAGCTATTAAAGATAACGTTAAGACTACAAAAGCAATTACAGGGTGTCTACAGAATCAGGGAAATATCAGGGAATTTTGTTATTCTGGAAAAAATCAGGGAATTATCAGGGAATTTTGCAATTATTACTTAAAATCAGGGAATTTTTTGGTTGAACAGATCTTTTTTTTTTTTTTTTTTTGGTTGAACAGATCAGGGAATTTTAAAAGAAATTGTTCATGAAATCAGGGAAAAATCAGGGAATTTTTTTATTCAGATTTTGTAGACACCCTGAATTAACAGCAACTGTATTGGGCAGTTTAACATCACAAGAGCTAACAGTTAAGTTAAAGATTTATTTTCAAAATTGTGATATAAGCATAAAACAAAACGCACAATTTAAACAAGGCAAAAAATTATTATCACTTGTAAAATTTGGTTTTTGTGGGCTGTTTGTGCCAAAGAACCTATATAATATATAAAGTGGCCGGACATTATATATATATATATACACACACACACACTGTTCGGCCACTTTATTCAGTACAACCTACGTTGTAGCGTGTTGGGCCTCCTTTAGCCCTCAAAACAGCCTGAATTCGTCGAAGCATGCATTCCACAATATGCTGAAAATGTTCTTCAGGTATTGTGTACCATGGAGACATAAGTGTGTCACGCAGATCCTGGAGGTGTAGGCCTGGAGCGAACAGTCCGTTCCAGCTCATCCCACAAATTTTCAATCAGGCTGAGATCAGGGGACTGAGCAGGCCACTGCAGCAAGGAAAAGTTGTCATGTTCCTCAAACCATCCCATAGTGATGCGAGCTTTGTGCACCAGCGCGTTATCCTGCTGGACGTAGCCATCTGCATGAGGATAAACTGTTAACATGTACGGTTGGATTTGGTCAGCTACGATGTTTAGGTACGCTCCAGCCTCCAGAAGTATCAATGGACCCAACGTGCGCCAGGAAAACATCCCCCACACCATGACACCGGCTTGAAGAGTTGTTGTAAGACAGCATTTGTGCACACAGCAGGGTTGGACAGTTTGTGATACAAATGATAAATAAATTTAATTAATTCCCACTGTTCTCACAAAAAGACTACCACATTGATGGTTCATAGTAACTTTTCAAAAGTAAAGGGTGAGAAATACGATTATATGGATTGTTGAGTATCATTTTTATGTTGTACATTTAGTGTATATTTAAATGATGTATTTAAAAAATAACAAAAAAGAAAAATACTGCTTTTCATACGACACAAAATAAATTTTACTCATTTCCGTAATAAAATGAAACAAAAATATTACAAAAATATGGATAATGATAAAAATCGTGGTTAATGAAAAAATTATAGTCTAAATCCAGAATTTTGGAAAGGCACCTTTAGATAACATGATCCCTCCAGATGTTCAGTTTTAAAAATTCCCCTAATATTGGTATTTTTTATCAAATATTTTTCCATAAGACTTTTTAATCTGCAGATTGATGCATAAGTAGCATTGAATTTTTCAAGAATAGTGAACTCGATGTGCAATGCTACATGTGCACCACCTTATATATTTTGTTTGCAACAATCGACAATTTTTTTTATCAGTTTTTGACACTTCACAGCCGATGCTCCCAAGATCTACATTTATCTTGGCATTTTTTATTAAATATTTTTCCATAAGACTTTTTAATCTGCATATTGATGCATAAGTAGCAATGCATTTTTCAAGAATAAGTGAACTCGATGTGCAATGCTACATGTGCACCACCCTGTATAGTTTGTTTGCAACAATCGACAACTTGAACTTTATCAGTTTTTGACACTTCGCAGCCGATGCTCCCAAGATCTACATTTATCTTTCAAAATTTTAGATTTAAACTATAAAGTGTCCAAATAGTCATCAATATACAATAAACTCTGGAACATGGTAATACAGATAAAAATATGGCAAAAAATATATATGTATAAAGAACATTCTCTATATTCAATCTTTAAAAAATTCAAACATTCAACAATACAGTTCTCACTATTATACAAAATTAATTCTTACCAAATACTTTCATTTTTATCATGCAAGGGATTCAAAAAAACTGATCAAATAATTTGTTTAATCTTCTCGAAGTTAATTAGCATAGCAGTCCACATAAACCTAAACATTGATTTCTGTCAAAAAAATTTTTGTTTGGAAGAATTTTATTTACACAGAGTTTTGAAAGTTGAGAAAGATTTCTCAAGTTCCCAGTACCTGCAGGCAAATCTTTTTATGTTAGTATTTTAAATCAGCCGAGTTCTTTCCATATTTTTTTAACAATTGATAAGCCTAACCTTTCTAACTATGTTTAGAGGTTCTATTTAATCACTTCCATATATTCAAAACTTATTCTAATAAATGAAAGAATATTACTGACAAAATAAATCCTTCGATATTTCTCTAACGGTTCGGGCTCACTGTGGCTGTGAATTTCCTTTGCAGTACTTTCTTTTCAAAAACTTTAAGCAGTGTTAGGCACTGTTACTGCATTGATGCAACACTATTCCTTTCGATATGTCTGAACATTATGCCTGCAGTGCAGAAGAATGCGGGCATACTTATAATGGCAAAATGACAATCAGTTTTTCTTTAGCATGTAGCCAAAGTCTGACCCTAAACTGCAAAGGAACATATAAAATTGCAAACTGTAAGCCATTTTGATTTGATTTTTGGAAAATTTAATGATGTTAACACTAACAGAAGATGTGGTTATTTTTTCCAATGAAAAAAAAAATCAATTAGTTGTTGCCCATCAACGGAACGAAAATTTTATTTTGTCTGACAGCCAGAAATACACTTAAAATACAACTGTATTGTATAATTGCTTATTGCATACAATTTACTGTAGTCATTAATCTTTTTCAGTTGCAAAATGACCTCATGCAAATAATCGTTTTGTAGCTGCAATCGTTTTATTATGGCAACTGAAAAAATATTCAGCGGGTTTTTCTAGGACATGCAGTATGTTAACAGAACTTTACAGGCCAACTTCTTTAAGAGAATGCAAATAATGTGAATCAACTAACACTAAATGTACAATATATACCTATTAATTCTATCAAAACCTGCAGCTAGTCGTCTGACTACCCAATTTACCAAATGCTAACAAATTTTCTTTCATCAAAAATATTCACTAATCTAACATAGTTACAACTGAACAATATATCATATTTCACAGAATAATCATCATCACTGGATAATGGTCAGACACTGGTTTTTTGTTTCAATTTTTGGTTTTTAAAATTTTCATCATATTTTCAATTCCTTTTGTTCAAGTTGAACTCTGAGAACACGAGAATGACCTGTGGTGACAGCAAATATAAGTAATTACTTCAATTCAAACTGATAATAATTATGTGTTTAATTTTAATTTTTTTGGTTTTCAGATCAACATGGAACAATAAAATAATGACGGCATATTTTTAAAGTTCTATGTAGAGCATATTGCAATCTTGTAATCATGCTTTGCCCGTCCAACTTTCATTGAGTAGATAGACTTCACAGAGAAAATCTATGTAGAGATAGCAGGATGTCCTAACTAAATGACTGCATAGTTTTTTTTTTTTTTTTTTTTTTCCTTGCAGCACTATAACAAATGATGCCCTGTTAGCAGGATTTGTAGAAATAAGCTGTACATCATTGCTTGCTATCCTAACTTTGGTCTATGGAAATAGACCTTTGAGAGCACTGTCAGTAAACCAATGTCAACGCTTCCATATATTTTTTACTGCACGTCTAAGGCATAAAAAGCTGAACAAAGAAAATATGCAGACTTAGCAATTATTCTCCATAATTAATTGTAACACACATCTTATTTCGTATTGAAAAATTATTATATATCCCATGACTGATGAAACTATTAAGCAAAATTTAAAAAGTCATGTATCGTAAAAAAGTTCTTTTTATTTCACCTTTTTTTATTAGTGTACTTCATGGTTTACTTTAGCTTTCAAGCAACAAATTTAGTGCTTGGAAAGTTTCATAAAAAAAATAGGAACGGTTTCCACTTTTAGCAAAATATTGAACTAATTCCATTTCCCCATGAAAACACATACAGTGAGGTTCCTTTTTAATTCGTTTTTACAACCAAAAAAGAAAAAAAAACATCAACATAAATGTAGGTTCAATGCATGCATTTCTCAGAAATGCAAAATATGAAATCTTATCATGACAGGGACTCTAAAAATCCATTTACGTTCATGCAGAAAAGGAACAAAGTAGTTTCCTCTATTCAGGCTTAACATGCATTAATAAATAAATAATTAAATAAGGAAATATGTGGAAAACGTACCTACTTATAAGATGTTGGTGAAAATTCTGACGTTTTTAGAGTGTGCAAAGCATTTTGAGTTTCCCATATAGTCCCTTATTTAATTTAAATAACTCCTTCCTTGCACTGAAAAACTATGATGACTAAAGTTAAGTTGAAGTGTCCCACTACAGGCCTTTGTGGCCCTTGGGGTCTTGGGAGGTGAGGCTCCCGGTGTTTCATGACCAACGGGACTAAGTTGAGATCAGATGGTCAGCCCGACTCCTGCCCGCCTTTAACTCCCAGGAAAGAAATTCGGTACCCATTCTACAGAGAGCTTGGAAGACCTTAGAAACCAATTGGAGGAGAATGAGTGAGGAACAAATTTCTGGCCTCTGCTGAGGCTAGGGATTCAACCAATCATCTCTAAGGCTCAGTCAAGCGTTCTTACCACTCAGCTAATGATGACTATGCCGTGAAATATGATACTTGAATTAGCTATTTACTATTCATTTCTTATATGTAAATCTAAACCATTGGATCTACTTTTATTTAGCTCTTGAAGCTATTTAAATCTTAATTAATTTTTTAAGATTTAAGTGTTACTGCTCTACTTTTATTAAAGTCGTTGACATTTGTTATTTAGTGTTGATGTTCTGAATAATATTCCCTAGCTTGCTATGCTGTAGAAAAGTTAAAGAATTCCACCTATAACAAAAGAAATGGATATTTATTACACAGAAGCTATTAATGGTTGCTGGTGCCAATAGTGAAAAACCAAAGGCAGAATATTCTGTTAAAATAGTAAAGACTGCCAGCTATACAGATAGATCGTGACTTATAACATTTGTATTTATGATGAATGCCCCATTACGATTTTACAAGCATTTTCAAGTTGAGTCTGACTGTGTTGCCAGCAGTCAGAATAATGATACTGAATATCAATTTGTAATACTTTAAAGCTACAATTAAATTATTATAAATGTTTTGACGTATGTGATTTAGTAATGTACACTGTACATACACATGTTTTTTGACAAGCTCTATACTGTAATGACTTTCAACCAAATCGATTGCAATACATTCATCGGATTTAACCACATCATAAATCCAGGACTGTCTGTATATAGTTTCTTTGACGAAACGTAAGTTTGCATTTCCTTGTTCATAAACATAGGAAAGAATACAGCTACTGAAAAAATTCTATAAACTTTCTAACTAAACAAAATATGCATCTACATACAGTGGCTTAAAAAAATTAAGAGGTTTTAATTTACTACTACATAAAGCAATTTAGTTTAGAGCACCTTATGATTATCTTATCTTCCATTGTTTTATTTTTACCAAATCTACACCCATGCCTTTAGTATGTTACTTTTTTTTTATGTTCTTGTTACATAAAAATTACAAAAAAAAAAAAAAGAAGTAGTTCACTTCCTTAATTAAAGAATGCTATTTTTCTAAAGATCTGATTGTTGGACTTCCTCCCTTTTCACCTTTGAGTTTTGAGCAATTTTTGTGTACACTGTTTTGCCATTTCATTTCAATTTCAGTACAACGAAACTAAGACATGTATTTGAGAATCAAATCCGTGCTTAGATATAGTTCGTTGAGCTGTCAGACCTGAGGCCTATCAAACTGTCTGCAATCAAACAACTTGCCTTTTTATTTTAAAGTTAATGGCTTTGCTTAAACTTTTACGGTATGAATTTTCTCAATATTAAGAGAATAATCGACAAGATTGGTTAATTGTCGGAATCGCAGTGGAGCCGATTATTCCTGTTATTCTCAGTATCGAGACCTCGTTATTTACAGGTGACTACTACTAGCTGATGATCGAAACAGCTGTTCTAGGATGTTACTTAGAAACACTTGTCTCACCCTTTGAAGACTGGGTAACGTTGAGGAAGCGGTTACTGGAACTTTTAAAGTACGTACTTTTTTCAGATTACGTCATGGTGTAATGTCTTTTATTCTCTTAACAGATAATAAATTATATATCCTTTCTAAGAAAGTCTTTAGTGAATCTCCATTGGAAGAAGAGAGAGACTGCAAACGTCAACAAGACATAAGTGTATAGAAATTGGCCCAATGAATTGAATAGAGGCGGCCATTGAAATTGATAACCAATAATGACAGCAATATCTTAATAGCAGTAATTAAATGAAAATATAGTAAATAAATTAATAAACTCAAGTTCAATGAAAGACTCAGTTTGGCAAATACTTGAGGAAGTTCAGAAAAACACACATGATAGAACTTAAATATAAGGAGGAGTTATTGTTTTTTTTTAGATTCCTCAACAAATTCCATTGTTTGAGAGAACACATTTTAGCATGCAGTCTCATAAGATAGAGACGCCAAGTTAAATGCCATCTCTACGTTTTGTTCTTCACTTTATAGTGAAAGCTGCTGCTAAGTTGATGAAATCTAATTCCTGTCAATTATTTATATTCCAATTAGAACATCTTCTCTTGTTACAGAATTTCTTTTAAAGCGGCAAATAGTAAACCAGGCTATATCACTTCAAATGTATAAAGGAAGTTGAATAAAAATAATATACACTTTTACCTAAGCTACCTTTGAAATCACCAAAGCTAAGTTATAGTGCTTCAAAGTGCTTTTTAAACCTTTGGAGAAATTCTCTGAAAACAAATTTGTCAATGCTGACAAATTCACTTATAAAATTTAAGATTTCTATTTCTGGAAGTGATATATTATACCATTAACAAGATTGCCATTAAATTATGTACAAATATTTAAATTATGATGCTGTTAAATTATTCAATTGTTAAGTTTACACATATTTATAGAACAGTGGCAAATGATGATAATTTTTGTGGGTTTGAAAAACTGGAGAGTGACATAAATCCATGTCTTTTAGAGTAGAACATCTAGCTTTGACATACCTGCATATGTAAAGATCGTGTTTATTAAGACTGCTTCAAGGTTATCATCTCCTACAGGTAAAACGCTTTGAATTCTGATAAGAGGGCATTTGGAACACACATAAAAGTGCTTCAATTATGTCCTGTCAGTAGCCTGTTTGATGATCCAGGTGATGACATGAAAATGCAGCATTTTTTTTAAATAAATACTTATAGTGCTGCCAATGTTTTATGTATATTCACATCAACCTCAAAAAATGTTTTTATCTTTTCTAATTACAGTAGGATCAAAAACCAACTCAAACATGATAGCTAGCTACAGTTTTGCTACAAATTCAAGTGGTAATTCTAAGCACCACCAAACGCTTTAAAGAATAAGGGAATTGTAACAGCCAAGGCACCATAAATTGTTGCTACTGTTGCCAGTGCATTGATTTTCATTCTCCACTCAAGTTTTTGTTCTGATTCTTTCATTAATTGTTCCACATCTCTTCCAATGTAGACTGCATTTACTGAATCGAGTCCTGCAATAATAGTCTGGTGATCTGCAAGGAGTCCCTTGATTTCGCCCATTTCGCTGGCTAGTTGCATTTGCTGTTTTTTAACTAGGGTAAGAATTTCTTCTGTCTGCGTTTCCAGTTTATCTGATGAAACAGCTGAAGCTGCACCAGTAACGGCTTTAGCAAAGCCACTTTCAAATAAGTTGCGCTTAAAAGTACCAGAATCTTCCTTTCCCAAAAGTGATTGCAAATCAGTGATGAAGACGGCTAATTGGTTGTTCTGGCTTTTTGCAATATCAGACAGTTCAGTAACGAACCCTTGCAGTCGACTTGTGCCACTGGAATCGGTGACAAGATTTCTTATTTCCTTCATTCGCAGCCAATTATTGATTGTTGTTCCGAAAATACCGATTGCGGCTCCGCAAATTGAACCAATAATTGACCAATATTTTGTTCGCTCAGCATGGGATCGCTCCTTTTCGTGGCTTTCTCGCACGGAATTAGAAAGGAGGCTGAAGTATTCTCGTTCAGCTTTCTCGTAATGCTGAAACTCATCTAACAGCTGCTTCTCCTTCTTAATTGTGGCATGTTCTTGTGTAATTAACTGTAGATAGCGATCCTCCCCACGGGACGTCTTGTCCAACTCCGCATGAATCTCTTTCAGCTGTACCTGCAGTTGCTGAATTTGCTGCTGACGCTCACGGCGTAGTTCTTGGGTTTCTGAAAATTTCCTCTGTGCCTAAAACAAAGAAAGAAAAATAAATTAAATGAATAGTATTCATAATTAAGAAATAAAAGTAACTACTTGTATATTAATCTGCATTGCGATTTCATGACACTCAAGTTTTCATTCACTATCTTATATATTAACTTATTGATACCTTTTTTTTTTTCCTCACTAGATGTTAATTATTATTTGCAATCAATTACGAATTTACCAATTTGTTAACAAATTAACTTAAAATCTTCTATACATTCAGGTCAGGAGTCTTTTTTTTTTTTTTTTTTTTTTAAAAATTTGACAAAAGCTACAGAATCAAGAGCCTCAGATCTTGCATCTAATCAAAAAGCAAAACCCACTGGCTTACAAGGCTGTTATTGTCATAGAAGTGTGGATCCACATTTTTCCTCTAACATTAACAAGAACCGTAGATTGTAAAAATAATACACAAATGTGTTTACAGAATTTAGTAGTTAGTGTAGAACTTGAAAACATCTGATGATTACAAAGAACTGTATAATTTTATTTTATTATTTTTTTGAGCGGAATTAATGTGACAATGTTGGCCTACTAGACAAAGCAAGAGATTTCCACAAACAATATTTTGTTTGGGACAAAAAAAAGTGAAGAAGTTCCTACACAATTGCCCTTATGCCACAGAAATTAGTTAAGCAAACTATCTACATAAATAACAGGTAATGGTGTCTTTTTTCCGGTGAACTTTACACATTTTCCAAGAACCTAGAAGGTTGAAATTCAGAAATGTTATGGGGGACCACTGAAATGTGCACTGTTTCTGCATAAAAACCCGACAACCAGGAATCAAGCGGTTAAAAACAGTAGAAAATTCAAAATAATTTGATGCGGGTTTTTTTTTTTTTTAAGTTTATTTAGGCATTACAATACCAATTACTGAAAGGTCAACAAGTATTGTGACAATAAGGAAAACCATCCCTATCTGTTATTAAGATAGGAGTAAAGAAATTGGGGGTAGTTTCATGTTTTCCTGGCAATGATGACCAAGACCCCAATGTCGGGGTGTATGCATTGGCGTGACATTCACACGAGTGAAATCATATCTCCTCCTGCAAACCTTAGGTTCAAAAGTTACCAGCCAAAAAAGTTTCCACATACTTACCATTAATTCAAACAACCCACCCTCACCTAACTAAATCTAATTTGATCTATCATTACTTCATATTGCCTACCCTAAATTACCCTGACTTAACTTGACCTAACATAATCTTTCCTTATGTTAAATAAATTTCAATCAAGCAAAATGACATTGTTTTCATTGATAGGATACAGAGTCTTTAATTATATAGATCAGAGTTTCAATGGATCTAATTTATTTTTAGATACATATCTTCTATATTGTACTTCCTTAAGAGTCCTTGGCCCCAGAGTAATTTTAAAGATTAGCAGCAATCAATTATTAAAATGAATAATTTACCGTACGTAAAAAGTTCAAAAAAGTTCATAGTTCCAGCCAACACACATAATACATTAAAAGAGAAATAAAACTTAAAATTGAAATAAAAACTAATTTTAGCATAATTAGCTTAATTTATTTTAGCATGTTTTAGTTTTTATTTCAATTTTAAGTTTTATTTCTCTTTTAATGTATTGTGTGTGTTGGCTGGAACTATGAACTTTTTTGCTGCTAATTATCTTAAAGAAATCTTTAAATTCATCATTAACTAAAGGAAAATATTTTATTTTTTTGTCCTTCTCTGGATTCGAACCCCGGTCTCACTGCTGAAGAGAGAGTGCTTAACCACTACACCACACAGGTTGATAACAGAAGTATAAGATTAAATTCTTATATTAGGGAAAAAAATTGATTTTTCAAACAGACATAACTTCTTTATTTCCCATTTGAGAAATAAACCACTTAGACCTAAACCATTAAGATTGTCCATTATTGACCAAGAAATGGCCGTGACAGAAGAGTTTATAAAAGAGCAATTACCAAAAGGATGATAATGCTTTTAGACTGAAGCTACATTGTTCAACTCTAACTGTCAGGAATGCCTATTACAGTCGGATTTACGTATTATTACATCATTTTCAGAGGTTTCACAAGATTCTTTTGTAGAATCTAGTTATTCTTTTATTAAATCATCAAATATACAAAATATCTGGCAACATAAAAACTTGCATCAAAAAGAGTGACACCTCCAAAATTAAATGAGCGAGAAACAGCTGTCCTGGGACGTCACCTAGTAAACAATTGGTCTCAAGCCTTGTTGTTTACAAAAACTTACAAAATAACAATAAAAATAATGTAAAAATGAACAAATTTAGCTGTGCCTAATGAAAAATTAGATACCTAAAATTTTTCTTTTTCTTATTAATACTGAGCATCTGTAAACTATATACTCTTAATATTTAGTAAAGAATTTAAGTAAATTTGATAAGATTGTTACTTGTTTCTACAATGATTGTTACAGTAATAATTTTTTTGGCAGTCTTTTCGTACCGTCGTAAATAATTTGAATGGTCAACAAGGCGTTTTAGAGTAGGTCTACTTGTTTCGTCTTAATACTTGATCTAGTCAAGCTCACGAGTGGAGACACGATCAGCTTTTACAAAGGATTAATGCACTGGTCACGAAATAAACATTTTGATTTTGATTGAAGGTATTTTGTTTATCAATAAAATTTTCCTTAGCTGATATTTCTAACAACCAATATCTCATCTATCTTTAGTAATGTCAGTCCCAAGGTTAATACAGTGTCAGTCCATGATAACTATTGACAGAGAGAGTTGCACTGCAAACGAAATAGTGTAATAGATTAAAACATTAATAAAAGGAAGGTGCCCAGAAGAGTTTAATAGAAAAGATGTGATAGATCTATTTCTGATGAAACACGTTTGAACAGAACCGGTTGATGGTTTAGCATAAGTTTCCTCACGAATTTTGCGAGGGCGTAGTTATTACATCAGACACGATAATAGAACTCTTGTTAGTAGATTTTCAGTTTAAAACTTATCCATCCTTATATAAAAACAGAGACTATTTCAAATCAACATAAGATTAGTACTTTCGATAACAACTTATTAAACAATTCATTAAAAAAAAAATGGTATTTTTATTTTTGAGATGAGACATTTAAAATAACGAAGTAATTTTACCATAAAGCCTTTTAAAAGCATTGAGGCTTAAAATATTAATTGAAAATTAACTGAAATTAAAAGATATTAAAATATAAGTTATATGAAAAATAAATAATAAAAAGAAAACCTTTCAATATAAATAGTTTATTTTGAGGTGGGGCGAATCCTTCAAGATTAAAACATTTCTGAAGCCAACATAGGGAAAGGATTGTATTTTAAGGCTTTTAAAACCTTTAAACTAAATGTTTTACAGCCTCAAAAATTACCAAATCATAATTTACTAGAAAAATAAATAAAGAAATAAATCTTACTTCAACAACTCTATCTTGAGCTGCTTTGACTTCGGTCAAACCGACGAAGTCTTCATACTGATTTAGCCAACGTCCTATTTTACCAACAACACGACTTTTCCCTTTATTTACAGTCTCGCTGATGGCCACGGTAGTTAATTCTGATTTTAAAGAGGCAGGGTTTCTGTACTTGCACAAAATAACAAATTCCGTCCGGATTTGGTGGCGGTTCACCAAACACAAGCACCTCCAAGCAGCCATCGCACCTTGCATTGACAACCGGCATCTGTTTCCTCAATTTACATTGACTAAATTATAAGAATTCGTGCTCTACATTTCAAAGTAAAGCCCTATAATGGATTTTAATTTATAAATAAGTAATTGCGCTATCGGATATCATGTAAAAATTAATATTTTGGTGTCGCATTTCGTAGGTTATACGGCCGAGAAAGACAGACATCAACCATATGATCTAATTTTTATTTTACTGTGTATTTGTAAGAGAAATAAAAATCCCCAAAACAAATAGCTCTATTTCTTTTTGATAGTCATTTATAAAAATTATTTAATTATTCGTTAATTTTTAAAGTTTTATTTTTCAACAAACAGTACAGTTTGTTTATTAATAGATACACTAAATCAAGAAACTTCACAGAAGCAATATGGCTTTAGGAAGTTTTGCGAGCCCCAAAATCTAGACGTATAACAAAAAGCTTCTTGAGGGCATCGCGACACTTTGCCCCACAATTTTCGCCATTTTTGTATGCACCTGCGTACACTTTAAACCGCGTGCTCTAGTGTTATTATCCTAATGAAACATCCATGAGGGTTTCGGCGTTTGTGCTTGTGAGCTGATGAATTCAGTAACTTGTTACTTGAGATTTTTTAATAGATCAAAAAGGTGCGTTGTGATCTTCCCCAATTCCCAGAATTATTTCTCAAGGTTTACAAATAATGATATTAACCTCCTTTCTTAGTTATAGTAATGTGCTGAAAGTTTTCGTCTCGTTTTTGGCAAAGTTGAACTTACCTTTTTAAGATTTAACATTTATTTTGAAGAAATAAGACGGGATTTAAGTCAATATAAACAGAGAAAACCTTCAAATATATGAAAATACCAAATTTTGCTACTAGAAAGTCTTCAATACATATGGACAGATTTTAAAGTATAACTGAAGTTTCAGGTTACTCTTAAAGTTGATGTTAAAAAGGAAATACTGTAATATTTTTATTCTTCTTTTAAGTACATAGTACGATTTTCCAAAGTAATTTTATTATACTTAACAGCTGGAATCGACAATAATCCCTTTTTACTCATATAGTTTTATATCTTAATCATTAGATCACATATATAAGTATCGTTGTTACTTGCTGACGTATGTAGCATTTGCTAAATTTGACTGGAAAAGTTCAGATCATGTTTTAAAAGTTGTAGGAAAATGATACTGGAGATCTTTGCGCTTCAAAGTGAATCATCTTATACAGTCAATGAACGAAGTTCTCTTATTACGCCAAGTTTTTCAAAATTTTATATATCTGGAATTTATCAATAAAATATCGATATACTGAAATCTTTGTGGCCCATGGAATTTAAGAAGTGCAATTCGATGAAAAATATAAATGGCAACAAATAAGTGGAATGTGATCAATCCTACTAAAAATTTTTGTCTTATTCATCATCGCTATTCCCTAGTTTTTAATTGACTGGTATTTATAAACTTACATAAATAGCTTGTTATATTTTTTTTTTTTTTTCTTTAAATGAATTCTACAATTTAGACTTGACATTTTGTATCCAGGTTGATTTTATTGTAACTTAAAATTCAGTCCAAATTAAAAAAAAAAACAACCTTTGTTATTTAATTTTTTTTTCTAAATTTTTTTGGTCGATCTTTTTATAACAGACAAGTTAATCATATGTGTGAAGGCGGTTTGGAAGCCTCGTGATGGAAGGATATAGTTTGGTTAACTAACATGCATGTCTTCAAGAAAATTCTTTATTTCTAATTCTGACAGGTGATGATTATAATAAGATCTGTACAAAAGAGGACGTCTTTTTTTTTTCACTCCTTCGATGAACATCTCTGCTTTGCAAGTTAAGTTTCCATTCTCTGAAGGTTAAGAAGTTCAGTTGCCCCTTCCATACATTCTAACTGTATTTTCTGATTTTAATATTCCAATATCAAAACTGCTAGTTATTTATAATGCTCGCTCATAGCAATCTAATAGCTCCTACACTTCATATGCCTTGTTTGCCTTCTTATCCAACTTCTGTTTACACCAGCGTTTATATTACATATTCAGTAGAAGGCAAAACTCCGAACGGCGGTCCCAAATTATGAAAACCTCCGAACGGCGGTCCCAAATTATGAAAACCTCCGAACGCGGTCCCAACATTGTTATTAATGAAACATTGTGTATTGTTGCTTAAAAATGACTTTAAACGGGCCATCCAGGGCCCCCACAAAGGAGGGGGGGGGGGCAGTTGGTCCCACAGCACCGGGGCCCGGGCTGAGATCTGCAGTATGTTTACTGTGGGTGACCGCATGTGAGATTTCTGAAGATGTCATTTTAAAAAAAAAATTTTTTTTTTGGGTTGTCAATTCGGAGATTCCATTTTTTTTTTTAGTCTTAAGGTGACCGTGGCACTTAATACTTGAGGTAGCTCTTACCTTACAAAAGTCTGCCCACCCCTGCTGTAGAAGTATGAAATCGTGTGGTATTTTCGCGATATTTTTGGCTAAGAATTTATGATTTTGTTCGTAACATGGGGGGGGGGGGGG
>JAFIDM010008419.1:36519817-36538026 GCA_023159025.1 Thereuonema tuberculata | reverse complement strand
AGCCCGTTCGATTCTTGGTGCTCTGGTTTTGGCTGCCTTCCGTAAATACCAACAGTCCATCACCAAACAATTTGGGTCCTCGGTAGGAAGATGGTTAGTTGTAATAACAGCATCTCAGTTCCACTTCATGTACTACTCTAGCCGAACTTTGCCGAATACATTTGCATTAATTTTAGGTAAGATTTTCTTTTAGACTGTTTATTAAAATGTCGTGATTACTGAAAAGATGATTTTTATGTCAGTAGCAGTTGATGGATTTCAGAAACTAGGCAAGCAACTTCCAAAGCTCAGAAAGGGAGAATAAAAACCTAACATCCTGCTTTTATTTCGATTATTTTGTCTTAAAGTTTGCTTTCAATATTTATTTTAAATGTCATACAGCTTTTAGTGAATGAAAATTATCACTTTCATTCAAACTTACTATAAATTATATTGTAAGTCAAAAATAATGTAAAATTTCACTTTCATTAATTATACACTTAAACTGATAATAAACATATTTATTTTTGTCATGGAAATTTAAAATTTTGAGTCTTGTGCCCAAATGTAATTTAATTGGCCCAACATTAGTATTGTTGTTTCATTTTCATTGATGTCTTCATTTTTGGTGAATAAAAAAATGCAGTTTAGGGTGATCCCATTTTCATTGTTATGATACATTGATATTTGACTCTTACATTTGGGAACTACTGGTATGTATAATAGGAATTAATTTCAGATAATCTGAAAAACAACAAATTATAGGTGGCACAGAGAAAGAAGAATCACCAAATTAGGAAAAAAAAAAAAACAGATCACTCACTTGATCTTGGACCTCATTGCAATATGGAGGCTTCATAAGAGCAGGTTACTGTAAGGCCTGCACATCCAAGCTAGAAGTATAATTTGGAACGTTTTTCACTATTTCTAAGAGTCAGGGTGATGAAATATGCATTTTGGAATCACTAGGAAGATATATTGATATTGCTACAAATTTGTCCCATTGACGGTGAAGAGAATTGTCATCGGGCGAAAAACAATGCAACCGCAGTTCGTTTTTTTCGCTTTGGCATTTTCTTTTCCTTGTCCGAAGCCACTTTTGGTTATGGATTTATAAAAAAATTAAATAAAGCAGTATAAGTATGTGAAAAATGCAAAGAATAAAAAGAATTATTGAAGATCTTTTTCTCTTCTACTTTGCTTTGCAGAAATGTAGAAAATAGTTATAATGCTTTGCAATAGAGGTCACTGAGCATACATGGAAGTAGTAATCCATAACCCAAGGTTTTCTTCTTTTTTTTTGCCTCTCGTTTACTTATAATATTTTAGACGGTAAATAAATTCAACTTTAATATGTGGAAATGAATATTTATCAAAAATTGTATCAAATTGTATAAACAAATAAAAAAATTATCAAATCTTATCCACATTTAAAAAATAACAAAACAGGACGTTTTGACCTGTCGAAAACTACAAGATCATCCTCAGCTGAAAAACTGCCAAATAAAGACAGTTTCGCAGTTTTTCAGCTGAAGATGTTCTTGTAGTTTTCCGCAGGTCGAAACGTCCTGTTTTGAGGTAATGTGTTTTTTTTTTTTTTTTTTTTTTGCATGTATATTTTTTATTTGTTTTTATAATATTTTAGATGTTAATCTCTGATTTTTTCTCCCCACCCTTCATTTAGTACTCTATGCATATCACTGTTGGTTAGAGCAGAATCACTCACATTTTATCTCGGCCTCTGCAGCTGCAATTATAATTTTCCGTTCAGAGTTATCGTTGCTGCTTGGAACAATATTTTTATATGAACTTCTCTCCCGCAATTTAAAAATTGCTAATGCATTTAAATATTGTGTATTATCTGGAGTTATCTCATTAGGTAAGAATCATTTAGTTTCTAAAATTTTAAAAATAAATTCTCTGCTTTAAATATATTGTTTTATTTGCTTATAATTGTTATATTTCACGTAATGACTTTAATCTTAGGAAAGTAATGGTACAGTATATTTTAATAATTAAAAATGATTCGCATGAAAATAATAGGGACAAAGTCTGTAATAGACAAATCCATTTGTTTTTGAAGATTTTACTTTGATGTGGATTTTCTAACATTATACTGGTACAATGAGAAAGAAAAATATGTATAGTGTGAAATCCAAATTATTTTACATTCTGAAAAAAATATATATATAATAATCCTGCAAGCTTTTAATAGTGCTAGAACATAGAGACTACTGGAGCAGTATGATGTTGTGAGTATGCTAGCTAGATACTAGCTCTTTTATCCACCAACTATTACAACACTTACATTGCACAACTTCATTCAAGTCATTGCCCAGTTTTCAAAATATATCGGGGCCTTATACACATCAATCATGTCTTCTCTCTCAAAATCTATTAATTGAGATGCTCTATCCTTCATTTCAAAGGAATTTTGAAGGAGACAGTTGATTGAACCACTTCAGCAGTGCCAGCACCAAACTGACGCATATTGATTTACCTCAAGGTATAAGATGAGTCATTGCTCTACTGCAGAATCCTTAAGTTGCTGGATCCTTTTCCAAGGGTCTAACCTTGGAAAATATAATCATTAACACATATTCTTCTAGAGCTCCATATGCTCTCTGCAAAAATTCAACACTTCCTATATTGTCGTCCAATTTCATTTACTTGAATCGTTAAAACAAGTAACAGAAATGTTATCTTGAAAAGAGCAAAGCGGAAAAATGGAAGCCATACTTGCATGCAAAAAGAATTTTTTTTTCTTTTTACAAAACAAATATCATATTTACTTGCATATTTTTTGCACTTTTTTGGAGGAAAAAATCGTTTTGAAATAGGGGTACGTAAATTACGTGAGAAATAAAAAAATCCTTCTGAAACAGCAAATTCTCTCCCAGCAGCTCGGTTCACGTGTTTCTCTGCAAATAGAATTACACGAACTTTAAAACTGACCGTGTAACTACTATATTTACAGGTAAGCTTCTGCTTTTCACTCATTTTCGTCACAAATAACAAACAAGTACACCGATCGTGAGTTTATCACTACCCATAGCTGTAGCAAACCTCAGTTGGGGGGGTTTATAAGCTAGAGGCGACCTTCGCGAAAGCAAACATTTTATTGTCAGGTGGAAGGCAGTTTAAGACAAGCATGGTGAGGCCCTTTATCATTATAACTGATCAGTCTACTATTCGACACTTGAGAAAATTATGCGAGAAAAAAAATCAAAAATATGCCCTTAAAATTTGGGGTGTGTAAATTACGCGAGGGCGAAAAATACGCGAGTAAATATGGTATATGATCAAATTATAAATGCTTTATTTATTTTTATTTTGTTTTGTTGAATGATTTATGTGTGTGGAGTAGAAATTAATATTACATTAAAATATTATTATTATTATTCTGCACTTCTTTTTTTTAATTATTTGTTAGCTTTTGCATATCAAATTGCTTGATGCACTGAATTTAAATAAGTAAGATTATCGCAGATATTAAGTAATTGTTTAATGTATTTTTTTCTCTTCCTGTTTTAGGTGTTACTATTATAATTGATTCATATTTTTGGCAAAGGTTGTTATGGCCTGAAGGCGAAGTATTTTGGTACAATACATATCTAAATAAAAGTTCCAATTGGGGTGTATCCTTTTTATTTATTTGAAAGCAATTATGAAAAATTAAAATAATAGCTTTTATCTATTTTGAAGGGTTTTTTTAATGACTGAAATTAGATTGTGGTTAAAGTCAGGGTTCCTCTAAAACAAACCTCTAATATACACTTGAGAGCAGGAAAATTGCACAGTTGCATTTTTTTACTTTTTTTTTTTTTTTTTTTTGTCCCTTCAAAACCAAGACAATAACAACAATAGAACAGCACCCCAAATTGATAAAATCGATGAAAAATCGAATGAGGGCCATAATTAAGGCTAGAGGAGGGAATACCTGTTATTAATAAAGATTGTTTTATAAATGTTTGTACTGAATTTTTTTTAATCACCATTTCCCAGGCTGTATGAAAACGAGGTTTTCTTGTAGGCTAGAAGATACCTCCAAAAAAGCACTCTATTGACATGCAATATACACTTAAGTGGTATCGTTGGATAGGTGATGAAACGATCTTTAAGTTGGCATTATTCTGATTGAAAAAACTTGCGAATCGCAAGAAAAATAAAACAAAAAGTATACAAATGCAACTGTGCGATTTTTCTGCTCTCGAGGTGTATTTGGAGAAAGGAAAACAACAAACAAGACCACAGAGAAAGGAATGAAGTTAAAAAAAAAATTTATCCAACTTGGAGTTGAGTTGGATACATGATGCTTGAGTTGAGATGGAGCCAGTGTAGTGCCTATACATACAAAAGCAAGGCAACCTTCCAAACAAGGGCCAGAGGCCATGTCAATGAATGGGCGACTGGCCACATTTGTCTAAAAGTTAATAAATTAAGATAGTGATAATCCCAACGATAATAATCTTTATTTTATTTAAGCAATATGTATGTCATGAAATCACAAATTAGTGCAATGTTTGATGCTATTTGTGCACGAAACTGTCTCAAGATTAGGCCTTTGTCTTTTGGTAAAAATTCAAGATGAGTTTGATACAATGTCTAGTGCTCTACCAAATTTATGTGCAGATGATGCAAAAACTACTTTGTTTCAAAGTTACTTTGAAGCTTCTAAATTCTATTTTTGTATTATTATGTAAAAGATTCTAACCTTGGGTTTCCCCAGCAAAAACAACATGGCGGGTCAAGGACCAAAGCACATATTGCAAAGTATAAAGACGTGTGCAAGAATGATTAGGGATGTGTGGTTGTGTTCATAAATTTCCTAACTAGGCATGTTGTGTTGAGTATCACAGCCTTCTGGAGTTGTGCATAAGTGTTTTTGTGAAGTCCTAGTATGCTGAGACTGTGGTGCAATGTGTGAAGCAACAGACATGTGGTGGACAGGACAATGGGTACAACACGTACTCGATCCTGCCTCCACTGCTTCTGGAGCTCGTGTGCTAGGTCGGTGTATTTACTGATCTTGTCTGTGTATTTACTGAGTTTTCTGCATGTTCTTGCTGATAGGCACTGCAGTATCAATGAGATAGGTCTGTTTGTTGACCTTATGAACAAGTGTGATGTCAGGTCTGTTGTGATGTATGGTTTTGTCTGTGTGAATGGGACGGTCCCAATACAACTTTTGTGAGGATGACTCTAATACACTGTATTATTATTATTATTATTATGATTATTATTATTATTTCTATTTTAGATATTCATTATTTTTTAACTTATGAGCATTTACTTATGTATCTGTAAAGTTTATTAATGTCTTGTGGTTCTTATCAGACCTGGTGAAATCCATATTTGGATTATTTTTTAGAAATACCGCAAGCCGAGGAATATGATATTTTGTTTGGGGACTGCTGGCCAAGATCCTACCCAAGGGCTGTAGGCTGTCGTCTTGCAGAATTGCAAAAATAAAATTAAAAAAATGTAAATTGCAACGTGCAGATCGGATGGAGTATATAATATATTAGTGAATCTGCTTTAAGACGTATTAACAACAAATTGATTGTTTGCAGATAAGCTCAAAATACATTTGACTCATTTCCCATCGCTGTATTGAAGTTTAGATTGGTTTTGATATAAGTCGAGCGTAAAACATTGTGTCATCATTTGGGTATATCTCACTAAATATAGAATGGAAAGCCCTGAAATCATTTGTTTTGCATTTAGACATTATTACCCAAACAGTTCTGAAAGTCTGGTATGAAGTGTGGTAATCTCGATGTTCACATTGAAAATTCAAATCTACTTATTAAAATAATAGCTGTTCTAATAGGAGCAGAAATGTAATTTCGACTTTAATTTACAGAATGTATTAGGTATTTTGTTATCATGTTTGTAATTGAGATAGTTCGTTATTGGTTTATTAATCAACATTATGAAGTCTATATCATTATTACTATCATTAAGGGTGGGGTGCATCAAGCTTTCGTTAACTTTGACGGTTCGTTAACGTTGATGGTTGGTGCATCAACTGGCATTTTCCGTGCACCAATGTTCGTTAGAGGTTTAACAGCTGTTAAAATTTGATGACTCATCAGCGATTTAAAGACTGTTAAACCTCTAACGAACGTTGGTGCACGAAAAATGCCAGTTGATGCACCAACCATCAAAGTTAACGAACCGTCAGTTAACGAAAGCTTGGTGCACTCCACCCTAAAGATCTTATATTAAAAAATAGGATAGTTGAGGAAGAAAGAATTATCGAAAATGTGTTTTAGCACTGTAAAATAATTATTAAGCTTTAAGACTTAATTATTTGTTTATAATCCTTAACAAAAACCCCCCAGACATTCCCATTTTTCTGGTATTTTTATTCTGCTCTTCCCAGAGCAATGGCATCTAGTATTTTGTTTGTACCCGTAGGAATCTTGTTTGATCAACGTATTCGAATAATTGTTTTTCCTGCATTAGCGTTTGTTCTGATGTACTCCTTTCTGCCTCACAAAGAACTCCGATTCATCATTTATGTCTTCCCGTTATTAAATGTGGCTGTTGCACAAGGATGTCATAAACTGTAAGTATATTGAATGGACTGTATTATTCCAGTTTCCATTACTTAACAATTTTAGATCATACGTGATCAGTGACGGATTAGTGACCTTTTGTAGGAGGGGAGCTCGTCCTGCCTTACCCCAAACTGTACCGCCACGGATTATACTATTCATTCCACAGGCACAAATGATTATTGATGTCGACTTCCCATCCAGCAAAAAGACTCACGTTAAATAACAAAATCTTTAAATGATTGAGGAGCGATATATAATATACTTTTGCTTTTTCAAACTTTATTGTTAATATGTCAACTTTAAAAAACTGTTTGATTTTTAAAGTTCATTGTTTGATTCCGTTAAAAACAAACTCTCAATAAAGTGTTTGTAATTTACACGGTCGTTAAACTGTCAGTAAATATTTATCTTACATCAAATTCTAAGCTTTGTGAGTGGCTGTTTTGCTCTAATATGTTGACGTCAGAAAAATGTGATTTTTTTTTTATTTATTTACCTGATTAATGCAGCTTGTTGATATGCTAAGTACAGGTCCATTATGACTGTTTCAATGTAATTTTAGATTTATCACAACGTTTCTGTTAACTTAAAGAAAAACAATTGTCCATAAATTGTTCTGATTTCTACTTCTAAATACTCCCTGATAAAAACTCTGATAATTGTTTTTATTATTGATTAATTTCATTAAACGAAGCATTGCTTACTTTTTGAAATCTCGCTAAACAATCAGAGATTGATGTTAACTTAGTTTGCTAGTGCACTTCTTTGGACAACTTCCTAAGGGAAACTTGCATAACAGAATACAAGTCAGCATTCAGTATAATACATTATTCAGAAAAAAGATGAAGATAAAAATTATTTTGATAGTTTTTACTTATTCTCTTTACATGTCTTGAATTTGTCAATATAAGCATTGACATTACTTAATTCTTTCTCTTGTGTCTAGGCATTTTTGTATTTAAAATTGGAGTAATCGTAATGTCTTTCTTTCAATTTCAGATGGTTGTATTATCAAAAGACAGCTTTCAGAAGCATCATAGCAGCTGTCTTGTGTGGGCACTTGTTTATCAACGTATGTGTGACTGTTATTTTACTGCACATCTCCCATCTAAATTATCCAGGCGGTTCTGCATTAGAACTCCTACATAAAATAGAACCTGCTTCCTCTGGTAAGATAAAAGTAACATACAGTAAACTCCCGAGTATCCGCGGAGTTGGGTGGCACAGCAATCGCGGATAAGCAAATTCCGCGGATAATCTGAAATAGGACGAGAATCAACACAAAAATGCTTTTAACATGTTTTATTTACATTAAAGCGGCAGTACATACATTATAAACAATTACTTTATTTTAATTTATTTTAATTTCATACTTTTTAACAAAAAAAATCGGTTAATTGTCTTTGTTTTTTCATGTTGAAACACGAAAACCCCCTACTTGGACGTCGCTAAATGTGCCTCATTTATTGTTTACTTTATTCTAGTTTTAAAACTTTTTTGTTAATTCCATAATTTATTGTACAGTAAAAAAAATGGAAACCAGAGAAGTCCACGGATAAACGGGAGTTTACTGTATCTGAATTTCCGTCAATTGTTTAGACTACTTTCTGTAATTAGCAGAAGAAAATCATACATACAATATTGAACTGCTTTGGGTGGTTCTGATCTCTAAGAACTGATATTGAGAACCTACTCATGGTGACTCAGTTTGCTGTAATATGTTTTTAAAAATGTGAAAATAATATAAATATATTCTGTAAGTAGTCTTTACAATTCAGTATTAACATTTTGTCATGTACGACTAGAGACAGGTTTGAGTAAATTGTAGGTTTTTATGAAATAGGAAGTCTTACTGTTTTCTCAGGAGTTTCAAATTTTCAAGATGATGAAAAAGATAGATTTTATTCATTTCTATATAATCTTCAATGATTTTTGCATTTTTTGAAAATAGCAGAAATTGTGGCATCTTGTGTTAAACTTAGAGGCATATTCGTAGAGTAAGTACTTTGTTCTGCTTTTAAGAAAAAATGAGAATGTAATTTTAAATAATTTTATTTTTATATTATTTTATATTGATTCACCATTGAACCGTAAACTACTTTTCTACATAGTTTTCAGCATTGTTGAGGCATTTGAATCCCCTCCTTGTTGAACTGGGCCACTGTAAAGATAGCCATTTGCTTGCGACTTGAAATAGTCTGCTTGAATTTCTGCTTTTTCAGCAATGAGGTGTGCCTCTACCCCATGGACTGCTTCGATTCTGGAGTGGCAGTGTCTCTGTAACGATATGGCTTAAAAATTCATCATCTTGCTTGCTGTATCAAATGAGAAAGGTCAACACCGGCAATCTGCTTTTATTTGTTTATTTATTTATTTATTTATTTATTTATTTATTTTTTTTGTGCTCCTCGGAGAGCATCTTTGGTAGAGTTTCCAGGATTCCAAACGATCTGTCACAATAGAGAACAGTTCTTGAAATTTGTTCCTGTTCCTGCATTTGAAGAAGTTGAAGAAGAAAAAATTTGAAGAAATTTATTTGTAATAAATGCCTCAACAATGGTGGAAACTACGTAGAAAAGTAGTTTTAAGATTCGGCGAATTCGATAAAAATAAAATTATTTGAAAATTCCCTCTCGCTTTTTTTAAATAGCCATGCAGTACTTATTTCCCGAATATGTCTTATATACTCTGATAGAAAATAAAAAATGAATACCCTGAAGTTATTGTCCCAGGAGAATGAAATTTTATTTCCACATTCTATAGGTCGTACACTGTACATGATCATGTGCACGAGATACAGAGGCACTTATATAGAGAGACTACAGTATGTGTCAAAAGACCATGTCAGTACCCTGTGTACCCTTCTCCAGCAGCAATGCAGGCCTGCCCTCTTGCATGGAGACTATTGTAGGGATGCCAAATGTCATCCTGGGGAATGGAGGTGAATGCACATTCCATCTGGTGGCGCAGTTGGTGAAGGTTTGTCACCAGTGTTGCAGACTGAGCCAGATGCCATCCAATTGAGCCCCAAGCATACTCAATGGAAGACAGATCTGGTGATCATGCTGGCCAGGGGAGTTGATGAACACCTTGGAGAGCTCGTTCGGTTGCATGAGTGGTGTGTGGGAGGGCATTGTCCTGTTGGAAGAGCACATCTCTCATGTTGCAGGAATGACAACAGAATGGGTTGGATGATTGTCTGGATTTACGCTACACTGTTCAATGTTCCCTGTAAGACACCAGAGGCAAACAGTCATTGTAGGCTGTGGCACCCTACACCAAGATGCCAGGCATGTGTCACTGCTGGCATGTATCACTCACCTGGCTGATGCTGCATGCTCAAAAAGACCATCACTTGCATCAAGGCAGAACTTGCTCTCATCACTAAACTCAGCATTGCGCTATTCATCCCTCCAGGTATTTCTTTTGTGACACCACTGGAGGTGGCCTGCATGACGATGAGGCACGAGGGAAAGTCTAGCAAATGGCAATTGTGATCGAAGCCGAGTTTCCAGCAAACAGCTGCAGATGGTCCTAGCTGATATCCTGGATTTGACACTGGTCCTGATCTGTGATGCAGTCTCCGTGCAATCCACGATGGCTGTTCAAATGATGCTGCTTTTCTGGCTTGCATCTGTGTGCCGCTGCTTTCTGGAACCAGTCTGATGAGCATCTACATCTTCCTCAGACCATCGGCACCAATACTGATGCACAGCAGACACTTCACGTGCAACGTGTTGAGCGATTCTCCGGAACGATCACCTGGCTTCCCGCAGACCCACAATACGAACTTCACAAACTATGCTCGTGGCATGTCTACAATGTTTACCATCACTTTGGCGTACAGTATGATGCTGGAAACAGCCGACCACTTTTGTAGCAGGTCAGCAACTGATGATAGGGGCTCGGGATTGTTCACAGCCAGTACTCGCTTCCTAATTCTTCCACAGCGCTGTGCTTTTGATCATTGCATTTACTGCCCTCTATCAGTACCATAAGCAAAAACGGTGCTTCCCATTCACTTCCTTAGGGATGTTCATTTTTCATTTTCCACCAGTGTACATTTAAACTTGCCTCCAATTAAAATATAGAAAGACTCTAGGGCATGTTTTTTTTTTGTTATCCTTCATAGGTGTGTGTAAAGAGAAAAACCAGAGATATGCTCAGAAATGTTGAATTCGGGGGGGGGGGGGGGCCCTAGCTTCTCAACCAAAAGAAAATGACAATTTTTTGTAGGTTACATATCCCCTTGTTACACCAATAGGAGGAATCATTAATTCATGTTTTAGTACTCTGCTCCTTTATGTCTAAAAAAAGCTAAACTACTGATCTTTTATTTCCAGATGTACATGTTCATATTGATGTGTTTTCTGCACAGACTGGTGTTACTCGGTTTTTAGAACAAAATTCAGACTGGAAGTAAGCCCCTTTTTCTTATTTAAAATTGCATTAGCATTGTTTGTTTGTTTCTTGTTTATTCTCTGAATGTATTAAATACAGGGTGATTCATAGGGGAATGTAATAGTGCTTGTGGGAGAGTCTTTGGGATCTAAAGACAACAAGTCAAGTTCTGGAACTTAACTGAATTAATTTATTAAACGAAAACATTGTTTTTTATAGTATTTCCATTGAAAAATTTGATTGGAAGATTAATTAAAAATATACAGAATGATTGGATAAAAACATAACGAACCTAAATTAATTAACTGATTCAATGGCTGCAACAGAAAAGAATTTAAAAATAAACAGCCTAAATAAAAACACTTATAATTTCTCCTTATCACGATTTTGTTAAATTGCACTAATAAGAAAGAAATTGAGCAGATATGTAAAAGGTTAAATATAAACAGAGATATAATACACTTAAGAACAAATTACATTAAAAACAGAGAGAAAACGAACAAAAATAATACCATTAGTCTAATGGTTTATATAGTATAAACTAGTTTAGTCAGCGGCTATTGCATTGTGGACAGAAACAGAAGAGCATCTTCTTTGAACTTGTGTAGGATAAGCCTAGTCATTTGAGCTCCTTTGGGTTAAAAATTTAAAGATGATGGTAAAAACTTCCGTGATTTGGCACTGAACACACACTGTAGTTATCCTGGTAAGTACTGAGGTCACAAATAATACTTGCAGAGCACATTTTAAGGTCTGCGAATTCTGCAGCTAGAGCGTAACGTAAGATTCCCGTTAAAATTTCCATTTTCACTTTGTGTGGGCACTTGAGAATTCATTGCTTACGTTGGGTGTCGGGCAGATAGGTGGAACAGGTTTAGATGATTTGTCTGTCAGGTAGATCTTTGTACGGGTAATGTGAACTTTTGGTGGGTGGGATCGATTGATGGAACAGCCAGGAGCTGGAACAACTTCTTATGTGATGGGTGAAGTTTGGCATAAAATGATGAACATTATACCATGAACATAAGAGCTTTTCGGACAGTCCAACTTTCTGGGTCGGGGTACATCTAGTACTTTACTGAACATATGTATTGTTTATATTAAAGAAATTGATTGGAAGATTAATTAAAAATATACATAATGATTGGATAAAAACATAACAAACTTAAATTAATTAACTGATTCAAGGGAAAAGAATTTAAAAATAAACAGAACACCAGTACTTAGGAAATAGAGAATGAATGTTTTAAAATAAAATCGAATCTTCATAATATATTCTTCAAACATAAACTTCAAACACCAACACACTGATCCAGTTTCACACAATCTCTGGTGCCAATGCGCAAACATTGGATGGTTGGGCACTTGTTTGTTGGGGAACAGTTCACAATTCAATCATATAGCAGCTCGTTTGTTGTCTTTCGCTATCCCATCGGCTAGGTGCATACTGCCCTCTCAGCATTAGTGTATTTTGTCACCCTGTATTTTGCATTTCAATGTAAATCTCTTATTGCTAAAATTAGAGCTTCATTTAATTATAAATCTAAATTGTAAAACTTTTAATATATTAAATTTACATCACTGAAATTGTAATTTCTGTACGGAGTTGCGTTTTCAGTAGATTTCTAAACACATTACCTTTGAAACATTATCACTTTCAAACAGTCATAGCATCTGAGGATAGTACTGTTCTGAGGTTTTCTTCCCTCATCAGTTGGGCTGCCTTAAATCCAGTATCTGTCATAGTTTGAAACTAACAAAGCATTGATAGAGGAATTATAGTTTAATGCATAACATATGTATACAGTATAATCTTTGATTATCTGGCAAACTGTTAAAGTATCCCACTATAGGCCTATGTTGGCCCTTGGGGCGTGGGAGGTAAGGCTCCCGATGCTTCAAGACCAACGGGACTGCGTTGGGGTCGGGTGGTCAGCCCAACGCCTTTAACTCCGTGCTATCTGGCAAACTGTAGGAAGTGGATTTGACACTAGAACAGCAGATGACATAGAAAAAAGAATATTAATTTGTGCTATCATGAGAAAAAAATGAGGTCCAATTGGGTCCAAAAAAATATCCCCACCTACAAATTTTACTTAATGTATATCAAAACAACAACAAAGAGGCTATATTTAATTGGTTTAATGAACTTTTTTTTTTAAGTGAAATTAAGTTGTTCAGAACATATTACATCAAAATCAACTTGCCTTAATATTTTGTGTGTCCATCTCGTGCCGTTTTAAGGGCTTGAACTCGATGTGTCATTGACTCGACAAGTTTTTCACATATACCAGGTTCGATTTCATGGTACCAGATGTGAATAATTTTCTCAATTAACTCTGCTCTACTGGTACAACAATATTTACTTAGTTTTTTAGACATAATTGCCCACAAATTCTCAATAGGATTCTTAAAATCACTCTCTTCCAGTCCTCGGATGTCCAGTGTTAATATAGATCAAGAAGCCTTTTTCTTTCTTCAACATGCTTTTTTATTAGGAGGGCTTTCTTTGCAGGTTTTTTCTTCTCAAGATTGAGATCAGAATGGCATCTTAGCACTGTTTGATGGGAAATTGAGGTCTCAAACTCCTGCTCAATCTTAAAAGCAATCTGCTTTGAACTCAGTTTTCTGTCTTGCTTTGCCATCATTTTCATTGCCCTGCACAATCTGGGACTGGACTTAAAGTACTTAAGGGCCATCTAGTACCAATTATTTTAACTAACTGATGTATATTTCATTTCAATCTTCATCAGGTTTTGGTATAATTAAATCAGAAATTGCCTATTTTTGTATGGACATGTATTTGTTCAGTAAATCACTCAAAAGTTAGCTGGCATGAACAGAGACCACTTCAAAAGTCCATAAATATGTTAATCTACAGCAATTTGCATCAAAGTTCAAGTGCTGAAGCAAGAAAGGTCAATAATTAATTAATGAACTTGACATAAGCTAAAATTGAGTCAAAATGCTTACTGGGGATATTGTTTGGACTGAAGTGTACTAAGAATTTACTGTTAGTTATATGAAGCCATTCCGGTGTAATATATGAATTGTGTATTGTAATTCTTCTTACATATTTAAAATATGACCAGAAGTATAATCCTTATAGTAGAGGTGGGATTACTGCTGATATACACCAAACTATTAGTGTTTACATTGTTTTATGTTAACATTGTGACCAAGGCAGACTTCAGTGTGTGAGGGAACGTTGCCCCAAGTGTATCTGAAACGGAGGTTCACAATTAAAATGATATCAGTCATTGGTAATTGGCTTTATGGAAAAGAGACATTAACTAAAAGCACCATTAACATTACATAATTGTGACTATACTGTACTAACATCATGTCGATACCCCCCAATGAAAAACATTGTAACTCAATTTCAATAATTTTCAGGAAATTCAAAATAAATTTAAATATGTACCAAAAATAAAGATATAAAATATCAAAACAAGATTCCCTAAGTAGGTTCACAGTATGCAACTACTTCAAGGCATGTGGTAGCCATTGGATATTCAAGGATACCGTCCAAAAAACATCGTAACTCAAATACAGTATATTCCCGATTATCCACGGGTGGCTTATCCGCAGACCTCTCCTGTTTCCATTTTTTTTTTTACAGTACAATAAATTAAAAAAAAAATTAAATCTAGAATAAAGTAAACAATAAAAGAGGCTAACAAAGTAAGTGAAGACAATTATAGACAAACAATGTAAAGAACGACCTTGTGGGCGGAGCTTAGGCCGGCAGGTTACACTAAATTATGGGAGAGCCTTCCCGTAATAATAAAATTTAAAAATAAATAAATAATTTAAAATAAAATAATTGTTTATAATGTATGTACTATAACTGTATTATTGCCATTTTACTGTAAATAAAAGTATTTTGGGGTTGATTTTCATCCTTTTTCGGATTATCCGCGGAATTCGCTTATCTGTGGTTGCCGCGCCACCCAATTCCGCGGATAATCGGGAGTTTACTGTATCTATGTTTTTTGAGTTACAGTGTTTTTCATTGGGGGTATCGATTTATAGATTGCGATGTTTAATATAACTATTTTTTTTTCCCTCTCCTAAAGGTATTGTAAAAAAGAAAACCTGCAACCATCCAGTCCAGAAATAATGTCCTATACTCATTTGCTAGTGGAAGCCAAATCTAAATTTAGTCCTAACATCAAACCGTACTGGGAAACGCACGACATCCTTGCCAGTGTGGACACCTTTAGTCACGTTACATTCAATTACAATAAGTTTCCGCCAATGCAAGTACGGACTAAGACTTGTATCTTCATTTTAAAAAGGAAAGTTGGTTTTGTAGAAACACCAATTTACAAACCAATGGAGGTCAAAGAATTTTAATAGTGAAAAATAAATAAATAAAAAATAGTCATTTACAAATAATTTCTTAATTCAATTGGAGGTGCTATAAATTTACTAATGAACTTAATTTTTTATTAAAATGGATTATTGCAAAAGGTATATAGATCTAATTTATTTTATCTAAGTGAAATAAATGATTAAAATTAATAAGAATTTGTTTTAATTTTTTAATCCATTTTTTACTTTTTTATTTTTAATCGTTATCTTGCTAGTTGCAAAGAATTATTAAAAGTAAATTTTTTTTTACTGAAAATGTTTTTTGATTAATTTATGAAAAAAAAAGTAGTTTTGTTAATAATAGAAAATTAAACAGTTTTCATTGGTTCTTAATATTTTTAGGATTTTTCTTAAAAATTTTACAGAAATACACAGAAGGACTAGTGGCAGAAAGCTGAAATTTAGCATCAAAGGGTTGTGTAGGTGAGTGAAATAGAATCTGTGGCAGCATAAGATCTCTTATCCCGCCCCAGATGACAGAAAAAGTTGTACTCAACCTGTGCGTGTTATTCAACCTCCTGCGGGTAGTATGGAAATATTTGTCAGTGCATCCACATTTTACTATGCTTGCAACTGTGAATCATGCAGTTATTGGAGTTTGAGCAGGGTTCCATAGTGAGACAACGGAAAGCAGGATGGTCTTCCCATCAAATTATGGAAGCAATTGGACGGTATATGTTTACAGTGCAGCGATGTTGGCTACAGTTGCAGGAGGAAAATGTACACATGTAGAGACCTGGTTCTGGACAGCCTAGACAGATGACTGCACATGAAGACTGGTAAGTTGGCTGTGACAGCCAACTGTCACAGCAACCCACATCCAAGCTCTAGTCTCATCATGGATGTCCATTCAAACAATCCACAATCATTTTTGCATGCATTCCTTTGGCACAACTGCCAGTAGTGAAAAGGATGGCTGGATGGAGAAAAGAATGGGTATCTGCAAAAAACATCGCAAGAAAAAAGATCGCCGGAAAAAACATCACGTAATGTACATTTACTTTTAAATTATTGAAATTTTAGATGTTTTGCTCAAAAGTTTGTAAATTACCTGAAATTTCAATTTAATTGAATAGAATTTTTTTTTTAATTTACCGAAATGACCCCTTTAAAACAGTTTTTGTTTAAACAGTATTAACCCCAAGCTTAGTTCACGGATTACACACTCAACCCCTTCAAACTTTTGCACTAATAAGACTACATAAGAGTACACATTCGGCTTTATTGAACAAACAACTAATAGAAATTTTAAAATATTCAAAGAACATTTCAGATAATTTTAAAATATAAAAAAAAATGGCATTGATAAAATTACAAGAGTAAAATTAACGAAAAAGGATTGATATAGAAAGGTAAAAAAAAGCTTTACACAAAATATGTGCAGAAAGTGACCCAAGACTGTAACCTCAGTTATATCTCTTTAAAATGCGATCTCTAACAATTTCTATTTTTTTTTATTTTCTATCAATTTCTAAAATAAGATAAGTTTTTAAAAACAAACTTTTTTCCGACACGAATGTGTAGTCTTATTAAGTGCAAAAGTTTGAAGGGGTTGAGAGTCTAATCAATAGGATTGAGATTGTAATCCGTTAAACACCGTTATTTTTAACTTATAAGTATTTTAAAACTTATTTTAAACTAAGCTGTTTAAACAAAACTGTTTTAAAGGGGTAATTTCAGATAATTAAAAAAAAAAAAATATGAAATTTCCATTTCAATTGAATTGAGATTTCAGGTAATTTACGAACTTTTGACCAAAAAACCTAAAATTTCAATAATTTAAATCAATGATGTTAAGCACTGTTTTGACTCGCGATAGTTTTTCCTAGATCAAGATGAATGATAGTTAAGTACATGTTTGACAGAGATCTGCAGAGAGGCAACTTATAGTGTACTTGGCGAAGGAGGTACACATCTGGTGTTCGTGGAAGGTAGAATGACTGCTGCTTTGTATGTTTGCAGAAGCATCTTAACCAGTCCTGAGACCTTTCCTGCGTGACATATGGACGTGCTATTCCAGCAGGACAATGCATTTTCACTTGCAGCTGATATGATTCAGTGTGTTCTACAGCCTGCACAGTCACCTGTGAATGTCTGGAGAGAGTACAGAGCAGAATGGATGGTGGAGAAAAGGATTCATGTAAGAGGTGGACATTGATGATTGACCAAAACAGAAACGCATGACCATCTGTATTACATTAACTATTGGAAGGATCCGAAATTTTCCTGTGCATAGAAGGCAAAGCAACAAACATACAGATAGTTTTTGTGCATTGTAAGTGTAGAGATGATAGATAGATAGATAGATAGATAGAAGGTAGATAGATATTATTATTATTATTTACACGTAACTAATTAATTCACAAATATTTACTTAGAATGTATGAGATTACATAAAGCAACAGAAAAAAAAATAAAGTTGAATAAGAATAATTCGCACACATTTAAAATTAAATTACACAATCAATTTCGATAATACTTGTTACCTTCATCTTGCTTATTACTTGATAATAATATGATAAAAAAACTCCAACTTAAATAATGAAATTCATTTACACAAAAATATGCAAATTAATAAGCGACTTATTAAGCTTGTTATGCACATCGTGTTACTTCAACCAATGAAAAACCTGATTTTCATTAAATTACAATTTTCTTTCAGAAAGACCTTTGCTTTTGTCTCTAGTGTTTATGATTTTCTTTTTTTTCTTATTGAAATTTAACTTTTTCAACTTAGAAATGGACAAGACTCTTCTATAAAAACTGGAAGGAATTTGGCATTACTGAAATTGTAAAATATTAAACAATGGATAACTATTCAGTTTAAGCCAAGGTCAGCATTGTCCTATCCCTTGTGGTTTCGATGGTTCTTGGGAATGATTCCTT
>JAFIDM010008419.1:36502525-36513490 GCA_023159025.1 Thereuonema tuberculata | reverse complement strand
TGCTTTATTATATTTTTTTAATATAAAGAACTTACACATCTTAAAAACAATCATTCATTCGATCCAACAAGAACAATATCTCTTCCTAATTGCGCTTGAACGAGTTTAACCAAAGAAATAAAACAAAGAAACTGAAACTAGTATTACAAAATAAAGCGCTTCAAAATAATACCTTAAGGCCTACATTTTATGTCTTTGTATAAATATCTACAGATTCCAAAAACCTCTATTAAAGTATAGATGACGCTGTGAGGAAGCGCTTCACTAATCATTGATTAATAATAATAACAATGGGTGAGACCAAGTTGTATACAAAATGACATCCTAGTACGGCTGTTTCACGCTAATATGGCCATCAGTCAGGAGCAGTCATCAGTACACAAACAAGTCTCGATACACGGTTGTGTACTGGTGACTGCTCCTGGCTGATGATCGCCATATTAGCGTGAAACAGCTGTACCAGGATGTCATTTTGTAAACAACTTGGTCTCACCCATTGTTATTATTATTAATATTTACCTGCGCTTTCTTATTTTCATGCGCTAAATAAATTCATAGAGGCCGCGTGTAGCGGCACATGAATTTTCTCGCCATTTGTTCTTTCGGAAAGTTTTTATTGTTTGTTTTAACTTTTGCGGGCTCCATATTTGTTCCTACGTTTAATCATCGATTAGTTATTAAGTTATTCACTCGCTTGTATTTAATTGTAGATACTGTCTTAAGACATTGTTCGAATAATATCGTACTAATTATAATTTTATTAATTATTTAGTGATTTTAACGATTAATTCATTAGAATTGACCATGGTGTCCGTTGTATAAAGCGTTTTATTTGTGCACCAAAGTTTCAGTTTCGAGGGATTGTTCGCAGATTGTTCACTGTCAAGACACCCGGAGCCGAAGATTTCGTATAATAATACTATAAATAAGAATTTTTCTTTAAATTCTACAGTATTTCCTCAATTAATCGATCGAAACGTTTAATATAATGCTATTCTACATTTAAAATCGAAAAATATCTTACTAATTATAATTTTATTAATTATTGAGTGATTTTAACGATTAAATCTTTAGAATTGACCATGGTGTCCGTTGTATAAAGCGTTTTATTTGAGCACCAGGGTTTCAGTTTCGTTTTAGGCATAGTTCGAGGGACTGTTCGCAGATCGCAGATAGCATTAATTGAGGAAATACTGTAGAATTTAATGAAAAATTCTTATTTATAGTATTAATATACGAAATCTTTGGCTCCGGGTGTCTTGACAGTGCTGCCATCTGCGAACAATCCCTCGAAACTGAAACCCTGGTGCTCAAATAAAACGCTTTATACAACGGACAATATGGTCAATTCTAATGAATTAATCGTTAAAATCACTAAATAATTAATAAAATTAAAATTAGTACGATATTATTCGATTTTAAATGAAGAATAACATTATATTAAACGTTTCGATCGATTAATTTAGGAAATACTGTAGAATTTAATGAAAAATTCTTATTTATAGTATTAATATACGAAATCTTCGGCTCCGGGTGTCTTGACAGTGCTGCCATCTGCGACCCATCCCTCGAAACTGAAGCCCTGGTGCTCAAATAAAACGCTTTATACAACGCTTTATACAAAATCGAATAATATCGATAATTATAATATCGATAATTTTTTGTTGTTGTAAAAGCAAGATTTGCTTTTTTTTTTGGTTGGAAAAGCCTAGGGGTCCCCATCCACCCAAGTATTGTGGAATAATGGAACTCCCGCCCCGGTCCCCCAAAGGCGTTGCTACGCCACTGGGCACTACTACGACTAATGAGGTATTATTTGTTCACAAAAACAGAAATCATGAAGAATAAAATAAGCCCTTTGAAAGGGTAAAAAGAAGAGCAATCAATTCATAAATGAAATTAGAATGCCGTTTCCAAAACTGTTTACTGTTTACATCTTGAATGACTTATTCTTCCCCTCGTTCGCCCTGTGAGTTTTGCACTGGCTGAGGGAGCTCAACAAGCTCGAAACGGCCGTCCCATGGTCTCAGCTTGACTCAAAAGGCATCCTAATTCATTTGTAAATATAAATACTATTTAAAAAAAAGTAGAAGTTCCTCTAGGCCTTTTTTACTATTGGTGTTTTATATTGGTTACTTAGATTTAATTTATCATTTTAATTAGCATATTTATTCATCAACTAAAGACAACTGTGACAATTTTTGACGAATTTTGTCCAAAATCGTCATAATTTAATGTCAGCCGATATAAACATCTTTCTAAATTATATTTCTTTTCTTACTTTAATAAAATAAAACGCCCCTAAGAAATTCTACAAATGTTGTGTGTATTCTACAAGATCCAAGTGGAATGTTCTACAAGACATGTCAAATTCTTGAAGGTTTATCCCTCTGTTTGTTAATGGCTGCTTGTTGAAGATTCTGTCAAACACCGAAAAAGTGTTCTTCTCATCTCCAGTGCAGTTACTACCAATGACTGTTAAAATAGGTAAGTTTCATTTTTTTTAATCTTTGAGATTAAAAAAAAGAATTAGGAATTATTTATTTTCTATTCATTTATTATAAATTTCCCATAAATCCTTTCGCGGTATCAGATTTCAACAGCCAATCAATAATTGAACCTTGAAAGGGTATTTCTCTAGGAGGAAGGGGGCGGTGAAACACTGAAAATTTTATTAATTAATACGATTAAAAATCAAGGAAATAAATTTCGAGGTCGAGTCTTTAAAAATGAACAGTGTAATTTTGTGTGACAACACTAAAATATATAATGAAATTTCATTTTATAAAAATTACCCACAAAGTTGAAAAATACTTTAGGGCCCTTATTGAAAAGTGGAATAGTCCATATTTACGACTACTTCAGAGTACATTTCTCTTTCTGCTGACGTCCTTAGGCATTTTCCTATTTCAAGGTGTAGTTAGGAAATCTCCCAATAGCGGTCAACAGCGATGGGACATTAAATGATGTAAGTAAAATTATCAGTAGTCTCCATTGTTACATCTAGTTTATCAGTAGAATATATATTTAATTACTATTGTACGTAATTCTCTTCTTAATGTAGTCCAAAATATGAAACTGAAGTAATGCTAAAAAGTGGTTGAGATAAATAAAACGTAATATGGTATAATATTATAATATTTCAATTTTTAATTTACAATATTTAAACTCTATTGGTATTAAATGAAAATAAAATTTTAGTTATTTACTTAAAATTATTAATAAATTTACGAGCGAGAAAACTATGCAAGTTATTTTTAAGAAAATATTGATTATTATACATAAATTTGAATTTAATTCTATAATTGGTCAAATTTTAATGCATTTTATTAAAATAAAAGCCGCGTCCTTTATATGGAGTAGGGAGGAGGTTTTGTGTTTTTATTAATGATTTCTTTGTTTCTTATTATAAGTTATTTAATCTTTATTAAGGTCCTTATATTCAAGGTATTGTCTTGTTTTTTGATGAATAATATTGTTAGTTAGTTTATAAAAGTTACTGAAAAAAAAACAACAACAAAAAAAAAAAAACAGAAGCGCAATCATAAGAAAATGTCTGAATGAATTTTTGGTGGGGGTGTGGGTACTTATCTGCCTGGGTTTTAAAGAAGGGAGCTATTGAATCTTTAGTTTTTGTTTTATTTCATTTTTATTAGCTTAGAAAGTTCGAGAACGACAATTAAAGAAAGCGAAGGTATCACAAATCCTTATTTAAAATGGATTAGAAATGATTGAATCCGTTATATCGAGCTTTGCTTGAGTGGAGAAGAAAATTGAGGTTTTCAAGGAAGAGTCTGGAAATAAGAAGGGAATTAGCGAAAGCGTTGAGTTGAGGAGAATCTAGAAGGATCTTATATGAATTAACATTTATTTTACAAGAATAATAATTGATAGGATGGTAGATGTCGTACATTGAATCGTTCGTAAGCGAAAATCGGGTTGGGTCATTAAATTCTGTTCGAATTTTAGCCACTGAGATTATTGATGGGGTTTATATAAAATGTACACAGTTCTTTCTATTGTTTATTTGAATAAAAATTATTCGTAGCTCGAAGGTATTCCACTCTGCGTATCTTCCACTTCCATATGCCTCTTAACACTCGCCCTGTGATCAAGTCACTTGTCATTGCTGGCTGCAGGGTTAGCAGCAGCCTTCATTGTTGACTCTATGCTTTCATTGTTATTCCACGAATTTTCATTTATTAAGTTCCCCAGAGAATGATAATAAATTACATAAAACTCTTAGCTTATAATCCACTGCCTAGATTTCAGTAATATCTAAATAGTTACTAAAATTAGAAGAGTGTCATGAATGCTATCCGACCATAGTTTTTTTTTTTTTTTTCCTCATATTACATTGAGAGTCGATGCTTCTAGTTTTATTTTGAATAAATAAAAATTTTTATTTCTGTTTCTAATGACACTTGACTGAAGTAAACAAAAAAAAAATTAAAGAAACCTTATTTTCTAAGGAATTATTCTGGATTTACTTAACTATAAATAAAGCATTTACAAAATAAATGCTTTATTTGTAGGTAGATTTATCTAACAATTAGGTACCGAATTTCCTTATAATTTTAACAATCCATTCTTAACATTATAGCTTGATGAATGTCAGAAATCCTATTGGGGGGAAAAATTATTAATAAATATTGTTAATATATTGATGTTTAATTTTTAGTAATATTCAATTCCTCTCTTGCCTCAATTATCAAATTGGATCTTTTTGAATGAAATATATTTATAAATTTGATCAAGTGTTTGGTGTCCATGCTCACCCGAATACTGTATCTGAACTGCAGACGGTTAAGTAGTTATTAGAATTTGCTTATTTTAAACCAAATGATTGTCGGCAGCGCAGTGGTGTCTCAAAAGAAAAGATGAACAATAAAAAAAACTCGCTAATGAAAAATTAGTGAGAAAATGTATGTGCCAGGAGTGCGCTGGCCTCAATGAATTTTTTTAATACATAAAATAACCAATTTAATTTTTTTTAAACTGAATACGTAGGTAATAGTGTACTTGAGTACATAGGCAACTAAATGGAATATAGCTGTATTATCTTATTATTATTAACTATAGTTACACAGGCAACAAACCTATAATTTATATAACCTACTAATTTGCACAAAATTTCAAGTGAATCTAAAATTTCGAAATCTTTTACGTGAATTGAACATTTCTGATTTAGTTATTGGTAATTCATGCAGATAAATTTAACAAAGCCAAAAGTTCACCATTAACTAAATTAAAATATGGATGTAACACACTTGTTAGTATTATTGTTCATTTAACTGTTGTCAATAGTCTATATATCTATGTGATGACTTACAAAACAAAAAAAAAAGGGTTCAACTGTTTGGTAAGCGAAATAGCTCATTTACCAAAATTGAACTCATTGATGAATTTTTTTCTAAGATTATGCAATTTATATTATTTAATATAATTTTTTTTAGTATAATGGATTTTTTTCCCTTCTTTTTCCAACAGGAACATAACTGTACAGTTATCTAAATATAAAAAAGACGAACACACTAGGCTAATAGAGACATCTCGGGATGTCTCGGGACTTTCTATGAGGAAGCCCCGTCACTATTCGGGACGAAACTGTCTGGACTTACTTTAACTATCTTCTTATACTTATCAAGAAAACTTATGTACAGTTATGTGTGTAAAAGAAAACTGCTACTAACTGAATACGTACTGAAAGTATTTCACTTTGCGGGGTTCCTACATCCTGTAGTACCATATCCTTGTCTGTGCAATTTTTCACATGGTCCGATTTCTTCTTTGTCTTCAGATAAGGATGAGTCTCGTTCTATTACAATTTTACTGTGAATAAAGTGGTAGTTGTAGTGTTTGCTCACAACATTTCAATCTTTTTAACTGACTATTGTCATTTTACAGTAAAATAAACCTATGTGTGTATTACTTTCTGTTTTTGAACTTTTATTATATTACCGCGAGAAATTGGAAGTTAGGTGATGGGGTTATTCTTACAGTATTTGGGTTCGGAACGTTTGCTCTTTAATATTAACGCCTTGAAAAAGCTCGAGTATCGCGTTTTTCAGTCTTGCTCGTATTTCTCAAACACCCCTTTAAGACCCCTGACCTTCAGTGTGTGTTGATTTCTCTCGCAGATCGGATAAATAATGTAAAAAATGCTTTGTAAGTAAGTTATGTTTATCCAGTATACATTTCTGAACGTTAAAGCTATAACTACGAATTTCAATGCATACATAGTCAAAAAACCATGTTTGAGTTTCAGTCTTTGTTTGAGAGTCAAATGAGGTTGATTTTAATTGAAAAAGACATAAAATTTTCATTTCTTTCATGTAGGATAAAGTCTGATTGAACCTTGATTACTTCCAGATGTTTTGGTTGAAACTTTATTTATTTCACTGAAATTATTTGTGCAAAGTAATACATAATTTATAAACTAAGCCAAATATTGATTAAAGATTTAATTAGGCCTATTTCATTGTGATTAAGGTATCTAAGAAGATTTTTAGCCAATTACGTTTCTACTGAACTTTAATTTGTAGAAAGTTTTCCACAATATTGATTAGTTTCTACCAGAAGTATTAATCTACATAATAATTAGCATCACGAACTAGTTAAATAGTGACCTAATCATCGATAGGCATACTATAAGCAAAAGAGACGTAAAAATCAACGAAACCAGCCCTAAAATGGTCTAATTTTGTAAGGTGAACCATGAGTCGATTTACGCATTACTAAATTTACAAGTTTTTGTTTCATTTTTTTCTCTAAGCTTTAAGTAGATGAGTTCTAAGAATTTTGAATAAAACTTGCATTCTTTATTAGAGAAAGTATTGTTCCTTAACCAAGTTTTAACTATTGATTTAGGCTTAGCTGTGTAATGTTTCCCTTCAGAATGTCGTTACCTTAATAAGGTTCAGAATTCCTTCGGAGACACTTTGTTTTCAAACATATTTTGATTCTTGCTTTTATAGTTAAAATCTTAAAACCATTTAATTTTTTGAGTTTCTGAAAAATTACTTCCTTTTATGTGAAATAAATTTTCTATAGGAAGAGAATGTATTTAAAGAATATAATTACGTGAAATATGTTAATCAATGAGAAAACTTCTATTCTAGTTTTTTATCCATAAAGTCACTATAGGAATTCGATTAGACTCATTTGAAACCAGAAAAAAAAAAAAAATCAATATTCACATAGTTTTAGTAAACTTCAAATAGTTGAAAATTGATTTTTGTGAAGAAAACAGACTAGTACTTAGAATACTAATAATTTTTATTTAATACTAGTTGCGACCCGTGAAATATTCACGGAAGTAAAACAAATTCCACATTTTTGAAAAAAACAAGATTGAGAAAGATGTTCTAAGCCCCTGTTTCCCAACGTGGGGCGCACGCCCCACAGGGGGACAATTTGATTGTGAAGGGGGGGGGGGGGGGGAAATTGAAAAATGGAAAATTTTTTTTTTGTTATTTTATTTTGGTTGTAAAGCTTAAAAAGTCGTTTTTTTTTTGGTTGTGAAAGTTATATCTAATTTGGTGGGGCATAGCATACTTTAGATACTTTAGGTGGGGCATAGCATAAAAAAGGTTGAGAAACACTGTTCTAAGCTAATTTTTTTAATTTTTTTAGAAACCATGACTTCCACAACAGCCCATATGTAATTTGAATATCGGCTTATTTGTTAAAATAATATTATAATATTGTTAAAATAAAAAATAAAAAAATAAATTGATTTACCACTTTCGTAGTAGCCAGCGCTGCGGTTTCTCATTATGAAACACATTGGCAACAAGCTGCCCTAAAAGAATAGGTTCGTCGAAATAGAGGCAATATTAACGGAAGTAAAACAAATGCCACATTTTTGAAATACCCTGAAATTTTTGAAAAAACATAATAATGAAAAAGATGTTCTAAGCTCATTTTTTAAAAGCCATGATTTCCGCAACAGCCCACATATAATTTGAATGACTAAGCCAAATTTTGTTAAAATAAAATAAAATAAAAAATTGATTTACCAGTTTCAACAATAACACTAACGAATGTCCAACAGCCAATACCAATAATCCTGTCTGGACAACAATGACGGCACGTGCTTCGTCATTGTCCCCTACTTCGTTGTGCAGTGAGCGAGCGGTTACACAGTCGAAATTATGTAAAAACCGAGGTTGTACAAACACACTCATAAATTTTGACGCATGAACTTCATGCATTTCAGTGTAAACTTCATTTATGTAGGAAAGAAAATTTCAATACGCTGATAATTATGTAATCGCGATCCGTCGTCGCGAAGTGGGACGAATATTAGAGACGCCATCTTTAAACATGGGCGTGACGTCATGCCTGACGTGTTCCAACGCCGCACTGTGATTGGTTATTTCAGATTTCAAATTTACAAAGATCGCACAACTTTTGCCTATTAATAGGATGATTTACTCGTTATTCCAATGTCCAATTGTTTAGAATTTCGTTTGTAGCTTCTACTATTATCGTGTGTAAAGTATCGTTGGTATGCGACGCTATTTCTAAAATTCTGAATAATTACATAAATAATCTATTTGTCTAGTTCATATATTGATATTACAACTCGTTCTTATTTGTCATTTCAATTTAAATTCTATTTCCTTATCAATGTCTCGTTACCTTAAAATATGAATGGAAATCGATTCTCTGATCTCTTCACAACCTAACTCCGATTTTGATTCATTTCAATTCTTTTTATCCTTTAGCTTATCATTACAGGATAAGAAAACATTAATGGATTAACTATATTTGGTCATATTTACTATTGTTATCCTCTATCTTCATTATCCAAAAATTTCTAATTCATTGCTGATTATATGAACAAAATTTTTCAAATCCATTAAAAATTGGTAAAATTAATGTTAAAATTTTTTTGACAGTTTCTTGAAAAAATAAATTTATTTTAAACTGTCAAAATGCTTCGTTTTACACAACTTCCTTTCGAACAATAGCTCAGAATTGGCAGCAAACTGTTTCTTTGCTTGTGTGTGTATGTGTATTTATTCTTTCTCAAACTTACTTCAAACTGGTATAACTTACACCTTTTTAGAAACCCTAGTATGAACTGCAGAACATTGGATAGCTTTAACTAGGGAAAGATAAGGAAATTGCAAAATGTAAAATCGGTTTAATGCATTATGACAATTAGTAATATAAATATCAAAAGCAGTAACTATTATTATGTTATTAGTGTAGCCACTAATTACAAATAATATATAACAAATTTCTTTCCCTAAAGAAATGTGCTAAAAGTGTTTTACATGAGTAAAGAATTCCTTTTTTGATTGGAAAACTTTGGTTAGATTAAAAGCAAACGTTAAATATCAGTGGATTACCCAAACTAATGAGATAAATTAGAGCCCTATGTAAAATAATGGTAAAAAAAAAAAAAATGTGACTGCAAATTTTGAATAGCTTCAGATTGTCTGTGTAAGCTTTATTGGATATAACTAAACATAAATTGGTGGATTTAGTGATAGTAATGCAACATGATTGGTACCACAAAAACTTTCCTTGATACTCCCATGGTTCTTATTTGTGTGCTTAACATCTCTACAACTTTGCAATGTCTTTCTTGTTGCTACAATTGGACTATTCATGGACGTGGTGAGTTGCAATAGGAAAAAACGCAGTTGCATTTGAATTTGAACAAGCAAGTTAATTTCAGGTATAAGATTGTTATCAAAGTAGACAACGAGAAGAAACAATGGGAAGAATGACAAAATAAATGTTCAAGCAATATTTGGTGTATCTAAGTTCATTGTTTGGAGATTTTAAAAAAAAAGTAAGTAGTAAGAGGTGCGGTTAAAATTTGAAAATCAGATAGCTGTTACAAGTTTCCTTTTGTGATCTGTCAATTTGTTTGAGGTCTGTAGATTTAATTAAAGATAGTAGGGTTCATCAAAGTCTGTGTTCATCCATTGTCCTTATTTCTTCTCTCCCCAGTCCTAAGAATTTAGAACTGCTAGATGGATCTTGAAAATTGATTTACACATTTTAGGTCTAAGGTCCTTCAGGCGACAGCAAACCTTTTATTTCTTTTATATATTTCTTTTTCCAATGCACCTAAAATTCTGAAAATTTAAAAATGGAACTTGTGAAGCATCTGGGATTTATATTGTTTTTAATTTTCAAATATTCTATAATTAACTGTTTATGAATTTTAATTTATTTTTTTTGGGTGTTTACGAGATATTATTCGGTATTTTCAACTCAAAGAAATTTGACAAAAACCTCAAATGATAAAAAAATTGAAAAATAACGATTTGTATTTTTAAAATATTTATTATTAGGCAACAGAAAATGAAAAATTTACACTATTTGTATTTCAGTGAATATTAGAATTTGAAAATAAATGTAAGGTTTTCCTTTGTATTGTTTTCATGACTTCAAATAAATAATATTAAAGAATTAAATAAAATTAAAGAATAATATTTTTTAAGGAAATAGTTTTAAGTTCTTCTAGAATTTTTTTTTTTTTTTCCAGTTTTTGTTACAGCATTGAGCTACGAAAATATCGTTGGGTTTCATAAATATACTTTAAACATATTTCGGGTCTTACGTATTGTCCTCCAAATGAAAGTTGGCCGGCGGAAGTTTGAACTGCGCAGCCCTTCCGGTAGCTGATCAATTATGTCTTCCTGTCACAATGGACGATGGCGTCTGTTTTCACTGAGAAAGACATGTTGATAACGCCAAATTAAAACTTCTCTCGACTACTTAGCGTTATTTCAATACCAGTTGCTAACAATAAGTATTTATATAAATAAATATATATTATTTATAAACACAATGCTCTTTTGCAAAGTAACAAGCGATTACCGTAATGGCGGCGGCCTGTCATAAAATCAGACGGAAGTGCCTGACCAGACTAATCGATCATACATGCGCAGATCCCACAAAAACAGGGCGGCAACTCTCATTTGGAGGACAATAGAT
>JAFIDM010008419.1:36459696-36478959 GCA_023159025.1 Thereuonema tuberculata | reverse complement strand
TCATTTTAGTTTCTATTATTTTAAAGATGTATTTAACATTTTAATACATTTATTTTATTTTTTGGAATTAAAATCATTCAAGAAAGTGTACTGTATTTAACAGTCTTACATGAATTTTTAATAACAAAAAAAAAAATCAATTTAGAAATTGGTATTAAAAATTTATAATACAAATTTCTTTCTATTTATACAAATTTAACATTTTTGTAAATGATGTTAAATTAAATTTATATCAAGTTCAGACTAATATCATTAAACTAAAATTTAAAATAAATGCAGCACCTACATACAGGGTTTAAATACTGAGTAAGTTTGGAAAAAATTAGTAATAATAATAGGGAAAATAAGAAAAAAGTAGAAAATTTTGATCAAATCGTAGAATAATTTCTCACTTGTCAATAATAATGTAGAAATTTGTATATTTTTTAGAATTAAAATCAAATTAAACTGATTTTTTTTTTTAAATAGAAAGAAATTTTTCAAAAATGTTAAATTGGTATTAAATTTATATCATGTTTAGACTAATATTATTAAAAAATTTAAATTTAATTAAATTAAATTTTGAAATTTCGATTATTTAATTTTGTGAACCAGTTTACAGCAATGGTCCACTACATGTGACCAACAACAAACAAGGGAAAAGGTCAGATGTTGCGGGTCATTGCTATAAACTAATTTCATCACTAATGTTGTGACATAAAATATTATTTTTGGAAAAGGGTGCTAAAACAAGGAAAATAATGGAAAGCATGATAATAAGAAATACCAAAAATAATAATTTTAATAGGAATGATAGATTAGAAGTAGATAATTTTTAATAAATTTAGCTAAAGTCTAGTAAAGAAAAGTATCAATAACAAAAAAAACAGCAAAAATTGAAAAGTTCCAAACAGTTGTAAGCAATGACATTTAACCATTTTTATACTACATCTATGATCATTATCTTGATAAAAATATTCCACAATTATGTTTAGGAAGTGTATATGAAATGTAACACTTCGATATTTATTGTTAATGATAACAAACTTGAAAGAGGAATTTTCGGAAAATACATTTCTTTTTTCGTTTTTTTCATTAAATATATTTTTAAATATATTTTGAAAAGTTGATGATGTCTTTATTCACCTTAAAAGTAGTTTGTTCATCCATTGATTTACCAAATAATATTTGTATACGAAGTTATTCAGAGTTCTATTCAATTAAAAAAAATTGTGAGTGAAAACCTATAATATTAAAACGTGGTATTCGTAACTCGAAATAAAGACAATGACACACCGAACTAAAAGATTAAAAAACATATATTTTACATTAAAAGCCCCAGTTTCTATTCCTTAACAGCAGCAGCTCCATCAAACCTTGAAGAACAACCTCTACAAATTTATTACAACCTCCACAAATTTCGATAACATCTCCTTCCAACAATACCATTCAGCAATTTCTCAATTATGAATCTTCCATAGTTCCGTGTTGCTTCAATAGAGGGGTCGTCTATGCTATCAGATGTCTGCAAGATGGATGTATTTGCGTATTTATGTAGGGAAAACCCGGCAAAACCTCCATCAACGTATTCATTAAAATCAGCAGATTTACCAAAGTCGGTTTTGCTTTTCGGAGGTACTGGATATGGACAGATATACGGACGCACACTAAGCGTTCATGATTTTCTTGCATAAGTGGAATGTATATGCGAAAAAAAAGGAGTGCTTTTAGTGCTGTCTTTGATCTATTTTCCGGTGATTCTTACATAAAATAAAAAGGTAGAGATAGTGATTAGTAAACTAATCGTAGTGCTTCGCAAGGGCTTCTGAGTCACCTTTACTTTAAAAGAGACAGCATGGGGTCGCAAAGGGACTCGCGCGAGCATTTTCTAGACAATCCCGGCGCAATCTTACCCACCCCTATTTATATGGAATAATCGTCAAACCTTGCAAATACACTGAATTCCTAATAAAGATTTAAAAACAAAAACCAAAAACTTAAAGTTGAGAAACTGTGAAAAGATTTAAAATGGGGAGAAAAAAATTGAAGAATAAGAATTGCCCAAGTAGGATTTCAAGAAATCCTAAAACAAAGTAGATACTTAGGAATCGACTAAGCAACGTGATAACTACTTTATTTTCTCTAAAATTAATATCAAAATTCCAATTCTAAAGGATTACATAACCAATATCTCATAATGTCATACGTTGATAAACTGAAAAGATTTAAATTGGGGAGAAAAAAAATGAAGAATAAGAATTGCCCATGAGGAGATCGAACCCACGACCTTCGCGTTATTAGGACGACATTCTAACCAACTGAGCTAACAGAAGCTGTTACGAAGCATTGTGGGATGTGTGTCCACAGACAGATAGACAAACCGGGGATATAAGGCGTCTTTCAGAAGCCTAAAACTGATTACAACGATTCAAACTTTATGTAAGCTCAGCCTTTGACGGGAATTTTATGTATTAATGGAATCTTATGTGAAATTTAATACAACTTAGACTTTTAATAAAATAATTTATGTCTCATTATAATGACAGGAAAATAGTAAATGCGAATTGGATGATAGACAACTGTTTCAGATGAATTTTTAGTTGAATAAGAAAAAGTTGCGCACCACTGGTTTAAATCAATTTGATAAAAATCTCTATAAATTATACAATGTTATGCATCTGTAAAACAATGTAGCATTAAGGATATTAAAATATTGAAGAGTAGCCTGAATTTCCACTATGGCTTTTCTTTTTTCTTAAGTGGAACAACTGAGCTTGAATGAAATACATTTAAGAATTTTATACATTTATTATTTTGTAAGTTATTACGTTACTTCATCTTTCTTTTTGCTTTTGATGAAATTAATTCCTACACCTTTTGAATTTAAGTCTAAATGTAAATATTAATATTTATTTAACTCGCTCAGTAGATTTAAATTTATAGAAAAACAAGTGAGGATAGCGATTAGTAAACCAATCACAGTGCGTCGCAACGGCTTCTGAGTCACCTTTACTTTAAAATAGCATGGAGTCGCAAAGAGACTCGCGCGAGCATTTTCTAGACCATCCCGGCGCAGACTATCATACCGACCCCTACTTATATGGAATAATCGTCATTCTTAACTCAAACCTTGTTAATACACTGAATTCATAATAATGATTAAATATAATAATTTACATTTATTATGAATTTTTTTTTTATTTAAAGAGATGTTGAAGATCTTTTATCAAAAAAAACTTAAGTTGAGAAAAGGTTTAAAATGGAGAGAAAAAATGAAGAATAAGAATTGCCCATGAGGCAATTGACCACCTACAACATTCAACATTCAGGCCACCTACAACTGAGCTAACAGAAGCCGTTGCGAAGCATTGCGGGATATGTGTTCACACACGGACAAACCGTGGATATAAGGCGTCTTTCAGCAGCCTAAAATGATTAAAAATTATATTGTGTATTCTTAAGAAATTAAGTGAATTCTTTAATTCTTTAAATTTATTTGCTCTTTGATAAAATTGATAGTTTTTTTCTTTCTATTTTCATCAAATAATAAAAAAATTATTTGGCCAACACAGATATTGACGTATGTTTTCTTTTTATTAGGTCACTTTCAGAATGAATCTGTTTTTTTTTTAATGACGCGACGTTTTAATTAAAAAACACTATTAAAGAAAGATATATCAATGATTAGGACATCTGTACTATCTTAGCAAAGGAATATTCACGTAAAAACATGACCTTAATGCTCTTGGAGAAGTTTTCATATCTCTAGTCTTTCTATTTCCTGAACTGAAAATGACATCGGGATGGAACGGCAATATTAGATCTATACACTCTGTATTCACTATTGATTTAAGTAAATCCTAACACAATATAAACAAAGTTTAAATAATCCTCCAATATGATATGGTAGTGAGTCCATTTAAAATACTGCGGGCTATAATTTATACCATTGCAATGATAAACAAGGTAATTAATGCTTTTAGACAGTGTCAAAAGCAAAGCGGCCCCATAATATTGTTACCGGTGGTTTGTGCCAACTCCCCTCCTAAGGAGTCGCATCGTCTGACCCTGTAATACTTATTGAGACTCGAATATTCTGAAGTTGAAGAAGAGGCGCTAGACAGCCATAAATAGAGATGAAGAGCCAAGCTAAGACAGCTCGTTGGTGGCTGAAAGCCACATGTGGATTCTCCAGCCGGAGAAGAGAGAGTAGTGAAGCAGTTCCTGAGAAGTACTGAGGATCTTACATCACATTTAACTAAGTAACGAAATTGAGCAAATAAATAAATAAATATAACGGAAGTTGTCTTTGAACGAAGGTCTTATTTTTCTAATTTCCATGTAAATTTATTTGCACTCAAAGAGAAGATAAATCTAACGAGGCATTTAAATGTGTTGAATCCTAATACAGCCGGTAGATGTCACTATTTCTATTGTAAATACAGATAAAGAAATAACGTTATTGTTGCATCATTAGCGATAGGAAGTTTCATTTAACTAACTGAATTTATGTAACGTAAAGATAAAATTGTGGAGAGCCCTTACTTTATTTTTCTTTTTTTTTTAGTTTAGCGCAGCATTATTGAGAGAAATGGTGCATAAATAGGATAGCTGAACAGCCGGGAGGGTCCACAACCGCTGCGCAGAAGGTATCGCGGTGACAGAACTCGGCTTTCGATTGTGTTGTGTGTTTCAACCACTGGATAAACATTCACTTAAGAATACAAAATAAAATAAAAATAATAAAATTAAGAGAATAAAGTAACAAAATTTAACAAATTAAAATTAAAATATCAAATCTAACGCCAAACCATACCAGATTAATGAATAAAATAATTTCCAAAAAAAAAATTGAACCGAAACTTCTGAAAGAAGTAATAATAAATAACTTCGCAAAAAATATTACTTTCTGATTTTTGATGATCGTTTTACAAATTAAAATGACATTTTTTTTAATTCAATATAGTTTTTTTTTTTACATCTTTATTCAAAAAGAAATAAAGAAAATTATATTGATACAGTAGATACAAAAAAAATATGACAATCAATAGTTTTAAAGCATTTTCAGAAAAGTTTACATCAAGTTTTGTTTAAAACTATTACGAGATATTTACAATAACTTTTATATGTGTTGTGTTCATTTCATTATTACAATAAATTTACATATTTATTACTTTTGTAATTAGATTATTTAATAAAAAAGTTTGTTTTACAACCTAGTAGAACTGAGTGTTTTGTAGGTTTTGAATAAATCATGTAGGTTACTGTACAATAATATTACAGGTTAAATTACAATATTATTATATATACAATTTCGTAATATGCATATTAAAGAAGTTAAGAATATAAGTTTAAGAAAGTATGTAAATTATATCATATTTATAAATACATATTTATCAAATTAATTCTATTAATATTGTTAAATATAGAAATAAATCATCAATAGAAATTTTAAATAATTTTTCAATATTTCTTTAACTAATTTTTAAGTGAAGCCATATTTCCTAAAATCTAAAAATGGAATTTTACTTTTCCGTTGATTAACTTTGATATTATTTTTATTTTCAATATTCTGATTTCTTCTTTTATTTCGGATCTCTTCGGTTAGGTGACTAAAGATTTTATACAATATTCTGTTTTTATTTCTTAGACTGAAGTTATTTTTATGATATTATATATAATTATTTTAGACGAAATATGTCAAATTAATCTGCAAAATTTCAGATCTTACATTTTAAATTAAAAAAGTATTTAATTATCAATATAGACCGCGCGGTTGGCGATGTCGCTAAGACGATGGCCTCTCACCTCTGAGTCCTGGGTTCGGTTCTCATGTGGATTTCGTTGATGGTGGCCATCCGCGCTGGGCAGGTTTTCCCGGGGTTCTCCCGTTTCACACCATCCTTTCTCAGTCTTTCTCTCCTTCTTTCCGTGAGATAGAACAAAAGATCTTTCAGGTCGACGTGCTCGGCAGTCATGCCACCCACTTTCAATTAATCTAATCTAATCTAATTATCAATATAAACAAAAAATCTTTGTTTTGGTAATAAAATTTTATATTTTTTCTTTATTTATAAATTCCCTGTTCTTTAGACATTTGATTGAAACCAGTAAAAAAAAAAAACCAAAACTATAAAATATTAAATTGTATATCTTGATTATTTAAATAAATCAGCTTCGAATTCCAAATTTTATTACAGAATTAGTGATTAGTGATTTATACATTAATACTTTATGTTTAGTTGAAAAAAATATTTTTATTTGTTGAAACATATATACATATGTATTTAATTTTTTTAATAAATTGATATAGTGATCATTCCATGTAAAATTGTTATTAAATAAAATTAATTATTTAGATTTAATTGTAATTATATTAATTTGATCACGCCCACAATTTAGATATCTACAGTTTTCAGTTTTTTCACAATTATGATCATACATTTTGATATTAGGAACCTTTTTATTCAATAAATATTACATAGTTTATTTCTCCTATATTAAGATTATTATTTATTACCGTATATGCTCCAATAAACGCCGAGTCTCTTATTGTCGCTGGTCTCTAATAAGCGCCGGGCTGCAGAGGGGACACGGCCAAATAGTAGCCGGTCTTTAACAGTAGCCCGGTCTTTGATATTTGCCTACCGGCACTAGTGTAAGCGTCCGTATCTTTGTAGTCGTGCGTAATACTTTACGGTACATTGCCTTACAAAATGCCGCCGAAACGGTCATTTGACATTGCCTTTAAGATTCGCGCGGTGGAATACGCGAAAGAAACTTCCGGTGAGGCGGTCGCCCGTCATTGCGGATTCAGACAACGAATAGCAGCGAAAGGTACAGAAAGACATTGAATTTCACATGCTACATAAGACTGTTAAAGATAAATGGCAAATAAAAGTAGCTGTTTGTAATATTAGCCGGCATTTATATGTAAAAATATTGGGTTCTGAAGGTTTTTTCAATAATGGCCGGCCTCTAATAGCAGCCGGTCTCTATTAAGCGCCGGGAGCCGAGGCTAGTTTTGCAAATAAACGCCGGGGGCCTCTATTGGAGCATATACGGTATGTTATTTACTATATTTTTTAAATTTTGGTATTATGGTATTTATGGTAATATGGATTTTTATTTTGATCTCACTATTACAGAATTTTGAAACACAATTAAAAAATTTTGAAACATTAGCATAAATTTTGAGATAAAAAAAAAAATCATGTTCCCAACATTTTTGCTATAAACTTTTCCCAAAATTTTTATTCGCTACTAGCTGTACCCGGCATGCGCTGCAATGCCACTCAAAGAAAGAAAGGGCTCGGTGAAAAGGGACCGTAAATATAAGGTCCCGGTGTCGATCGGGTGTGGGACACTTATGACCTTGTGTCGCAATCCGCCCCACCCAAGTGTGGTGTCCCTGCCCCCCCATAGGAGAGAGAGTTTTTCTCTTTTTACAATTAACTTCGGGGGCCGAGAAGGGGCCCTAAATATAAGGTCCCGGTGTCGGTCGGAAGTGGAACACTTCAGCCTTTGTGTTGGCTTCCTCCCACCCAAGTGTGGTGTCCCTGCCTCAAATAGGAGAGCGAATTTTTCCTTTTTTTGCAATTGACTTGGGGGGCCCGAGAAGGGACCCTAAATATAAGGTCCCGGTATCGAAAGGGGGTGGGACACTTAGGCCCTTGTGTCGCCATCCCCCCACCCAAGTGTGGTGTCCCTGCCCCAAATAGGAGAGCGAATTTTTCCCTTTTCACAATATTTGTGTAGTTCTCATTTTCACCACAGGGTGGATATTGGGTTTTTCATGGGTTTTACCCCTTTTCAACCCCTTGGGGAGGGGGGGGGTCCGGGTTCTAAGGTAGCCTATCTTTTCCGCAGTGTCCTAAAGAGTAATTCTGCAAAGTTTGGTCCAGATAGGTCAAAGGGCCTAGGAGTGTATAAAGGACAAAGAAACAAAGAAAGATACATTCATTTTTATATATATAGATTTCATACTTATTTTTGTTGAATAAAGGCTTGTTCGCACTATAGCGTCAAAGTTGTGTTTGCGTAAACGTCTTGTAACCGTCAGCGTCAAAATCAGAGCGCACTTCAACTTTAACTTGCGTTCGCAAGTTAACGTCAAGCTGAATCTAAATATATTCAGTTCTTTATTGTAATGAGAATCAACCAAACATAATAATGCCAATTTTTTTTTTTTTTTTTATCAGAAATCATAATAAAGAATCATATAAGATTCCAAAACAATTTCTGCACTTCTATCACATAAACCAAAACTTTATTGAAATTAGTTTTTTTTTTTTGGTGATGTAACACCCGACATCAAACAACATAGCAGTCACATCTAAAACAAAAAACATTAGAAAATGTTTATGGGAATTTAAGAAAACTTAGAAACAAATATATTATATTTAGTGAAGCAATAAATTCATTCAGGAGGGATATTGAAACAACATATTCATTTTTTGCTTTATCATTGGAACAGTACAATTTTCCTAGCCTTATTTTAATTTAGGATTTTAGTCACTTTTTCACTTAGGCTACTGTTATTATTAATGCAAATTTTTCATACTTTTCTTAGTTATTGGAGTACTTCAGTATTATGCAGTGGCTGATCACAATTCTGTTATGACATACTAGCCTTCATATTTTCATTAATTCATGCAACATTCGAAATTGAATACAGTTTTCTCCCTTGTACGTTACAATGTACATTTTTTTAAAAACCTACGTTTATGAAGATTTACCAACGATTATTTAATTCATATTACATGAAATCTGCATATAGAAGTACCGCAAGTAATTCTTCATATTTTTCTACAATACCTTCTAATGTAAGGAGAAGGAATGGAGATCAACTTACCTACGATGCTTTATATATTTATTCAGTAAGCCGATGGCCGTATTTCACAGCCATGGCCTTTCTTAAGCCATAGAGCTCGATCCACTGGGCGCTGTTTTCACAGCCCTCATCTCCCTCACATATCTCTCCCGCAGTACCTTCCAGCGTTTAGCGCATTCTTGGGCTAATAAAACATTACAAGAACATTCAATATTCTTCAATGACATTCTCAAATTTTTAAAGTAATTAATCACAGACAAAACATACTTCACATAGTAAATATTGATTATTACCAGGCATTTCCAATGTGTGGGCTATCATTTCCCAGTACTGCTCTTTTTTCGTTTTCATCATGTACGATTTTGATGCAGAATCGTACAAATTGGGGTACTTCTCCACCTCCTCAATTAATCGAAGATCCATATCCATGTTGTTGTCGAAAAAAAAATACGATGTGAAATTATTGAAAATAATTTTACACAAAAACACGAGAGAAGAACGAGTGTAAATGGCTGGCGATCACAATTGCTAATATTCCGTTTTCCCGGCAAAATTTGTATCAATGCCCTCGGATTGGCTGTTGATTAACACACACACTCCGATTGGCTACCGCTACCTTTGATGTTGATTTATATGCAAAATCTCTTTACAAAGGTGAGATCTGCACATTCTGACGCATAACATTAATTTATTTCAGTAAAAATATTGTTTATTTTCGAAAATTAATCTCCTCAATGTGATATTTAATTCGTAATAACCTTCGATCCCAACGAAGCGGTGAAGAAAATGGCGTCAGAGAACTTGCTTTCGATCTTCAAAAGTTGTAGGAATACGTCAGTGCTCTGTGATTGGATGTTGCTCACACACAAGATCTGATTGGCTGGCTTTACGTCGGAGGAGACGCAGATGTTCGCTGATTTCAAGATATACGTTTGGCCTTAAACTGAGACGCAAAAGCAATTATCTTACATAAACTTAACGTTTGACGCAGCAAAACGCTATAGTGCGAACAAGCCTTTATTTTTCTAATTGATTTTTTGTTCAGTTGTCATGTTAAAATTCATTTATTTTAATTTTTTGTCATTGTTTCTTAAATAGTTTGTATTAAATTGCATAAATAACAACATTTCAATCGAGAAAAAAATATAAAACAGTTGTTTTAAAGTCGAAAATTTAATTCCAGTTGGAATTAGATGAATTCACTGGTTCGACAGGGAACTACTGTCTGCCAAAGTGACGTCACACGGTCAGCCAATCGTAGCGCTCTTTCGGTATGGAGACAACCTTACTGTATTAACCTTGCCTTGCAGAGGGGTGGCAGGTAACTCTCTCGTCCATTCGCCGCCTGCAAACTATGACCTATGCCGGTGATAATTCTCCGAGTCGGAATGCAAGACTCCAAACCAAAACTAGGATAGGGTGTGATAAACTAGTTGTGTAGTTAGAATGGCAACCGTGGATAGCCTAAAAAGTTAAAAGAAATTACCAGTTTTCATCACAAAATCCCACCGCCGGAGAAATAAGTGAGTGAAATTTATTTTGTGAATTACTTTAAGGTGTTACAAGTGCGTCAAATTCAGTCCTAGTGAAAATATTTAACGTTATTGTTGCAGCATTAGCGATAGGAAGTTACGTTACATAAATTCAGTTAGTTAAATGAAAAGATAAAATTGTGGAGAGCCCTTACTTTAGTTTTTTTTTAGTTTAGCGCAGCGTTAGTGAGAGAAATGGTGCATAAGTAGGATAGCTGAACAGTCTACAAGTTAATTCGCATTGACACAGTCTTCGAAGTAGAAGCTTGTTATTTTTAGTTGGCAAATAAATTGTTAAGTTCAAGTTTAAATTGTTGAAGTAGTAGTCCTTATTTTAGTAACGGTGCGGTTTGACCCCCATTACCTGAGAGGGTTGAACAATCATCCGGGGATGTGACTACCTAGAGGGGGTGGAAAGTAAATTTTACCATATGAAAAAGGTTGGCGCCCAACTTGAGAGTTTAGAATCACATAGTTTAAACCACATTAGTCATCACCCCTGTCCCGTTACAATATATGATATATTTGAATTATATTTATAAAAAGGATTTTTTTTTTAGTTATGTGGGGAAGCAATTAAATATTTTATATATATCGGGTAGCAGAGTAAATTGTGTGCTCTAAACTAATTACATAAATGATACCAATACAGGAAAACATTAAACACATTTAATGAACAAGTAACATATGTACAGATAGCTTTATAAGCTCAGTATTTTATCTATTTAATGTTTTCAATCTTCTTATATGGATTGACTTCCTTCTCATGGGACGGCTTGCTTCAGTGGACAGTCTTCAAATGCTAAGCTTTCAATTTCCCAAAACAGGATCTGACTTCTTTTTACTAAAGTCTTTGACAGTTCTTTTATCGAATCTACCTTAAGATTCCCTATTAGATTATAGGAATTGAAAGAATAATTCCGAGTCGCTTTGCGCTACTTTTACTATTTAGCTATTTCTAAATTCCTTTACTTCTAAGGGCTTCTCTACGCAGCATTCGCTATAATCGTAGTTAGCTAAATTCCCTGGTCTCTCCTTGAATGATGATCTGACTACATCAAAATACTTCTGAACGCTAGAGATATTCTATCAATAACTTTACGTTGCTAATTTCTGTCCTAACTTGAATAGTTTAATTCCTAAGATCCTAATTCTTTATAAGAATTCATTTATCTACGCCTAGCTTGTAACTAAGCCTCCTATCAGCTGAGAGAGATTTTAAGTAAAAACTTTACTTACAATAAATACTGGAACTCCCTAGGATGACTGATAATTTCAATCCCTTTACTTCCGTTGTCGGTGTGATGAGATATTCCGAAATTCCTCTCGGTTCACCGCTCCGAAGTAATGTTCCGATTAGGGCTATTTTCCGGGCCGTCGTCTCTCTCTGCGATGTATGATAAATTCAATGAGGATCGTTTACTCCAAAATTAGCTATAGTTGTTCCCTCTATATTGCGTTCTTCTAAATAGGCTTTTTCACTCGTATGAATCCTATTCTTCTGTCATCATCGACCAACCCGGTGGTAGCTGTCTCTTCTGCCGATGAATTATACTTCCGTCTTCGGCTCCAATCAATCGTCTCGGCTTCTCGGTTCAGGTTACGGGACAATGACTCCTTTCGCCTTCCGTCTAGGCTGTTACATTGAATCGCCTCCGGCCAATTGCTTCTGGCTACAATTTGTCTCCAGACAAATTCGTATCGTCTCGGTTCGTTGAGGTTGATACACGATTCTATTCCGCTCAGGGACGCCTACTGTAGAAACCTTCTTATATTTTATCCGGACGCACTATTTTGGAATCCACCAAAATTTCCCGGCTGATTGAAATGTTACAGCTCCTTTGCTTTCGTCCAAGCAAACTCTTGAATCCCACGGATTCTTCCGGGCGAATTCTCTTTTTATTATCGGAGAATATGAGACCTTTCTCACTCCTATTCGTTGATGGGAATCATTACGTAGCAGCAATTTATCCTCTACATCTATTCTGGATGAGTGGACCAACTTCTATTCATTCCTATAACTGGGCAATGAATATTTCCTCCATGGTTATTACCGCTGGCAGGAACAAAGCGAACTCCGCTGCCAAACTCGGCAGCTCCTTAATTCCACATCTGTACTCGTGGAAGGCTGGAAACGAACTGTGTCCGAGACGCCGTTACAATGCTGTCTCGCTTCGAGTTAATTACCTCGCGTCACGAGAAACAATGACTTTGGTTCGCGACTCAATTGTTTCCGCGAGTCTTATCAATTATCTCAATTGCGTTATCAGAACATTTAAAAAATAGCAAACCTTCCATGCTAATCTAATAATCACTGCCACAAGCAAATTAAATTTGCCATCACGAATATTTAGGCCTAGAAATTTTCAACTTAGAAATTCCAGATATTGAATTTCTACAATCTCCCCCTCAAATTATATTTGCTTGTCTTTCCTATCCAGATGTAAGCATACATCCTTGACAAACTCTTTATGATGGGGAAGAGTTAGACCTTTCGTGACGCCGTCCGCTTTATTCTTAGTTGAATAAAACTGTAGTCGTTGGTTTGTTGCACTTTTTGGCACAACGGCTAACGGAGTACGCAATATCTGGCCTACAGCCATTTGCTATGAAGTTTAAACTTCCTATTAAACTCCGATACTTAAGATAACAACTGAGAAATATCTCAATGAGCGAAGTCATCTCGATGCTGGTCGCTTCGTTTCCTTCAACATAAGGAGTTCCAACTCCTTTACTTGATTCCATGTTGAATTTGGTCAGCATCTCACGTACGAAACCTTCTTGGGAAAGAGTTAATCGTCCATCTTCCTTTTTATATTCGATCTTCATCCCCAGGTATTCGCTTATCTTCCCTAAGTCTTTTATACCGAACAACTTGTTGAGTTCATCTTTAATTTTCTTCACTTTAACCGCTTCCTTTCCAACGACTAAGATGTCATCTACGTAAATCAATAGAATGTAGATGTCTCCCCCTATTTTCTTAAAAAATAGGCACGGTTCAGACATTAGATTTTTATACCCATATTTACATAACTTATCTCTCATAGTTATGAACCAGTTTCGTCCAGCTTGCTTGAGACCGTACAGGGACTTGATTAACTTTACACCATTGGAATTTGGATTTTCAATTTCGACTCCTTCGGGTATTTCAAGGTAAATGTCGTTATCCAGAATTCCGTTTAGATATGCGCTTTTCACGTCACATTGGTATATTTCCAAATTGTATTCAACTCCCAGGCTCAAAATTAATCTGATGATTTCCATGCTTGGTGTTGGAGCATACGTTCTTTCGAAGTTGATCACAGGCTTTTTGAAAAAGTCATTAACAACAAGTCTGGCTTTGTTTTTCGTTATGTCTCCCTTCGAATCCAATTTCTTTCTAAAGATCCGCTTTGTTGGCAAGGGTCTTGCAAATTCAGGAACCTTCGTTTCCGCCCATGTGTCATGGCTTCTAATGCTGGACAGTTCTTCATTGATAGCTTTCATCCACAGATGACGATCTTCACACTTTATTGCTTCGGAATAGTTCTTCGGTGTTTCGTCAGCTCTTATTCTATTTGCATGAGTTTCGAGTCGGCGTGGTATATTTCTATTTCTTAAGCTTAAGACTTCTTCTTCCGATTCTTCTTCCATCATTTCTTCCGGTTCAGAATCACTTGTCTTTCTTTCTTCGTCTGCAGGACGTTCATTCGTTTCCGTCTCAGCTCTTTCCGATGTATCTTCTTCTTCCGATGACAGTGAATCGTCCGACTCTTCTCGCTGGCCTATTTTTGTTAAGCAATCATAATAGTTGTCCTTTCTAACTGTCGTCTTTAACAGCTCGCTGCCTCTTCGGTTTTCATTCACATAAATGTTTCTCGTCTCGATGATTTTATGGGATCGAATAACATAAATGTAATAGCTCCTTGTTAGTGCGGAGTATCCTAGGAAAATACCTTTATCAGCTCTGTCTGCAAATTTGTTTCGTAGTTGGCATTTGGGGATCTTCACGTAAGCCACACTACCGAATCTTTTAAGGTGTTTTACTGACGGTGTGTATCCATTCCGAAACCACCTGTTCAATGGTATTTCATTTTTCACTCCTCTATGTGGTGTTCGGTTCAATGTGTAGTTGGCACAGAGCACACTGTAGGCCCAGAATCGTAACGGCAATCTTGCATCAATCATTAAAGTTCTAGCGCATTCCATGATCGTCCGGTTATACCGTTCTGCTACGCCATTCTGCTGGGGTTGATGGGCGGATGAATGATGTAACTGTATCCCTTCATCTCTGGCAAACTTCCGAATTGTAGAGTTTACGAATTCTTTTCCCTGATCGCTAAGAATTCCCTTTATCTGATGAAATCCAAAGATGAAGTCAGCAAGAACATCATTAACTTCTCGAAGTTTACGGAAAGATCAACAGGACTGAAGATAAACGAACCCTCGTCTTGAATAATCGTCAACAAGCGTTAAGATGTACGATAGGTTATCAGGGTTGTTGATACGAATCGGTCCGCATACGTCGGCGTGAATTAACTCCAATGGTCGAACGGTCCTGATCTTGTCTAACCTCCGATGCCATATATCTGTAAGTTTACCTAATTTGCAGCTCTCGCAAATAAATTCGGATCTTGAAGATATCTTGATATTTTTCATTCCCCTAAGCAGATTCTTCTCTTGTATAACTTGCATTTTCTTTATAGATGCATGTCCTAGCCGATCATGCCATAACTGAATTGGGCTATGTTCCATTTCGTTAAATAAAGCGTTGGATTTCTTGCGTTGGATTTGAGGTCTGCAGAAACTTTCTACTTAATTCAAGAGTAAAACCGATAAAGTGATTTCATATCAAGTATTAATATTACAGGACTCAACATCAACATGTTTTAGGTTTTTATGCAATGATGACTTAATGAGGTTTTACTGTATGTCACCCGGATAAGTCGTCACTCCGTTTAAGTCGTCGTTTTCCTTTGGTCCCGACAAAGTCTCATTGACAATAATGTAAAATAACCCTCTTTTATTCGTCACCAAATTTAATTCTACTCCGGATAACTCGTCACCCTCAAAACTGGCGAAAAGCATCTTTATTCTCAATTTTGCCTGCTATCTTTTCAGCCCCGCCACCTTCACTCTAAGAAAGCCTAGCCTTTACTGGGAATTTTCACGTGGGAAATTCACTTGGGAAATTACAAATGTCTCGCCGTGACTCTTTGTCAAGCCGCTACTGACTTGTGATTTCATTTCATAGCGAGTAAGCTCCGCTATAAGGGCTATTTTTTAATCTTGCAATTTCGTGGTTTGATTACATTTGTAACATGTCAGGGAAACGAAAACTTACCTCGTTATCTTTTAAAGAAAAAAAAAGACTTAATTGCACTTTTTGAAAAATCAAGTGTTTCGAAAATAGCTTTTGCCAAAGAACATAATATTCCCAGGACTACATTAAACGATATTCTTTCATTGAAACAAGTAATTGAAGAAGCTGACTGCAAAGACAAAAGAAAGAGAATGAGGAAATCGAAGTTTGACGAGATCGAGGAGGTTTTAGTTCGATGGCTAAAATATGCCAGATCGCAAAATGTGCCGATTTCAGCCATGATTCTCAAAGAAAAAGCCAAGGAAATTGCTAAGGAGTTGACCATGGAAGATTTCGGCGGCAGCAATGGTTGGCTAGAACGTTTCAAAGACAGACATTGCCTTTCTTTTAAAACGATTTGCGGAGAAGCAGCAGCTGTTGATGGTGATGCTATAGAAGAATGGAAGAACAATGTTCTCAAGGACATTTTATCTAGGTTTGATGCATCAAATATTTTTAATCTGGATGAAAAAGGCTTATTTTACCGTCTTTTGCCTGATAAAACTCTGTCATTTAAGGGTGATAGTGCACTTCTGGAAAAGCATGCAAACAACGCCTGATACTTCTGCTTGGAGCTAATATGAGTGGAAATGAGAAACTTAAATCACTTAAACCTAAATTATTATTCCAGTAATCAGCACCTTCATCAATCAACACTGTTGGATTATTTTTAAGCCAGTAAAAGAAAAGGAAATGTGGTAAGTAAAAAGTGTTTTTTTTTATTTTATTTTCCACTCATTCATTTGCATATATTGATTTCTGAAAATCTTGTTTTTCTCTCCGAATCCTATAGCAATTCATGAAAATATTGTAGTTCAGTAGTTTTTTTTTTTCCAAAAATGCCCACTCTGCTTAAGTCGTCACTCCGCTTAAGTCGTCAAAAATGTTCGGTCCCTTGAGTGACGACTTAACGAGGTTTTACTGCATTTAGGATTAGGAATTTCAGCAGAAGACAACAGTTTAGTGTTCCAGAAGTGTTAATCTGCATAATATGACAATTTTAGATTATCAGGTTTTCTTAATGATTTTAAGATTAAAGATGGTACACACGAAATTGATGAGAATGTGGTCAGTTTAATTTTTTTTTTTAAATGAAACTAAATTTGAAAATCTTGTCTATTTATTAATGAAAGTTAGAAACCACTGTTGCAGATGTCAGTTAGGGAAGCCCTGCTGCCAGTAAGGAAGTGATATATTTTTTCGACATGACAGTTAAAAATCTCAATTTGCAGCTAAAATCTGAAATTTTAAAGTTGGCGACAAAAACATTCAATTTCTAGGTATTTTTTCATTAATGTTCAGATGAAAAACACACTTCATTTAAAACCTTATTCAACAGCAGTTACTTCAATGAGAAAGCTAAGAGATCATCAGACGCAGGACGAAAAACAAATTCAAGAGAACTAGTTTTAAATGAAACAATTTTGGATTGTAATATTGATTAATAACGATTTCTGATTTTTTTGAATAATCGTGAAATTTATCAAGAATTTTAAAGTTTTGCACAAAACATATCCCCAGTTAGTTTTAAAGTATTTTTAATGAAACGCGGTTTTGAACTGAAAATTGTACAAAACTGTAGTTAAGAGTTGTTTGAAATAAAAAAAATCGGAACAAAATTGGATTAACTTTTTAATTCAAAATTACCGTATTATACTCGTTTAATTCCTCTTTAAAGTTTTACAGAAAATAAATTATTTAACATTAACAAAGACAGTACAGAAACTCGTATATTCACAAGCAAAAAAAAAATATGTATAAAATTCACAATTGTATAATAATGTAATATCTATTTATGTTCACATATCAGTTTTTTTTCATCTTGGGGATAAGATTACCGTAGCTTTAATCACATCTTATCCCTCCGACATTATTTTAACTTTCGATTTGATTCTGTTCGACTCGGTTGATATTCACAGTTGAAATGAAATTTGATCAAAAACCACTCACTTTGAACTTCCTGACCGAGAAGTTAATCTATTGAAAGAATGGCCTAAAAAAAGTGTCATGTGAAGGAATCCAAACTTAGGATGAGAAAACATGGAGGAAAACTTAAATTATAAACTATAAAATATAATTTATGGTGAGGAAATTACGTTAGGTCGACTATGCCTAAAGCCGCCTCTGTATATGACCTACCTTATCAGCCTGTTAAAAAAACAAAACAACGAAAGTGCAATTTTCAAACTACCGTATTAACTCACGTGTTTCCTATGGTGTGAGGTCGAGGCCCTTGTAATTAATGAGGGCTCGCGCTTTTGTCCTTTTTGGAAGGCCTCGCAAGTGCACGCTTGCCTTGGACCTCATACAACCTAAGGCTGTCTCTGGAAGAAGAGGAACTGTAAGGATGTAGAACTGGTTGGCCACACTAGACAACGCATTCAAGCCAGCAAGTAAGTTATTGTTACACGTGATGGCTATTCTCGATAGTTGTCGTTGGTAGTTTTTGTTGGTTCTCGAGGTTTTTGGACGGTTTGTTGATGGTGGTGATCGTATCGAGTTGATGGTGATTATGTTAATTTCACCATAACTATTTAGTGAAAGTAGATCTAACACGCGAATTGTAAACAGGTGACTGGAAAGAAGACGTGTTTAATGAGAGGTAGCAGATTTGTGACTTTACAAAAAGCGAAGGGGTGAATAGATTTGCTGAGTCAATTGATCGCGCTTTTTGTAGAGTAAACCAATCGCGCTTTTTGTAGAGTAAACCAATCGCGCTTGTTGTAGAGTAACAAAACGTAGTTAAAGAATATTACCCTCAGCAAATACCATCATCGGGGAAGACTTTTGGCGAAGGCATCTATGTCAACGAAGAAATCCAATTTTTTACGTTAACTAGAGCTCATTTCAAATGAAGAACACGAACAACTTATCTTTAAAATAACTAATATAAAACGTTTAGTTAAATTTTCACTGGAATAAAACACAATTCTTTTCATCTAAAAACCAACATGTCTCACTCTTTCCGTATTCTTACAACAGTCCAGACTTTACAACAATCGCAACGAGAACGCCATCTCGTGTCCCGTTGCCTCGCACATTAACAATAATAACAATAAAAGCAAAATAATAGCAGTTGAAGAAGTAGAAGACGTCAAACGTAAGGAAATGGTCCGATTTCATTTATTTATTCTCACTAGAATTCTCTATAACAATATATTGTTTACAAATTTCATTTTGATATCTTTAATAGCTTTATTAGAAATAGTTCTTAAATATAAGTGAGATGAATACAAGTACGAAGTTCTTAATATTAATTTGAAGAAACAGTTTTTATTACATCGATCAATAAACTGCATTAAAAAAAAAATTAAACATATATTAGGATTGGTTAAGTACAATAGCATCAAAGTGAAGTTTTGTTGTTAGTTACTGTGTGTTATCTTACTTTTTCTGAGCTGATCTGATTTTAGATTATTTGCTGGGTAACTGAGGACGACGCCGTTTCAGGTTTCACCACCTTCTTCAGCTGAGTCCCGACCCAGCATAACTCAGCTCACTGAAAGAAACAATACATAAAAAAAAAAAACATTTAAAAGAATGACCCCTCATTTCACAAATATCAAAAAATCAAATAA